>CM062820.1:728698534-729254319 GCA_031772625.1 Pinus tabuliformis | reverse complement strand
GATTGTCTCTATTTGATTTATCTAAAGCTTATCCAAATGGTCATTGACCCTGTTAATCCAGTACTCTTTGTCTTTAGTGACCTCTAAAGAAATTCTGTCCTCTAGGTCTAACTCTTCATTCAATAAAATGAGTTCTTCTTCTTCTTGTAATGCCTTCTTAAGCCCTTTAGTTCTTGACCTTTTTTCTTACTCTTCCCTTGTGTTCCTTCAGCTTCACTTGACTCTATGACTACTTTTCCCTTGCCAACTCGCTGCAATAATTTGGTTTTCTCTTTTTCCATGATCAATTGCTTCGCTTTGAGCTGACTATTCTCCTGCTCAAGGAATGAAATGATGTACCTTGCTCTCGCCATGTTGACAGTGAGCTCCTTGATCTGATTGTCTTTATCTCTGATCATATGCTGCATGCTTGAAGTTTGATCCCCTACCTCTAAATCAACCAGCTCAAATTCATGTTCAACCATGTATTTATCCTGCGCTGCTGATCCCTGCTTTGCTGATGTAGAAGGCTTGGCCCCTTTCTCACCATGAGAAGCAAACACAAGCCTCTTCCCTCTCTTGTACATCCTAGTCACCTCAGGATTAGGTGCTTTGATTCTTTCAACTGATTTGCTAGAGGACCCCACTTCCATTTGTTGTGTTTATGTGTCTTGGTGATGGCTTGGTGAAGTAATCTCATTTCATTTTTTGAAACCCTAGATGATAGGAAAGGGGAAAAACAATGAGGGATGAGTGAAAAATGAAATGATGGGTAGTTGGAGTGGAAAAAATGGTAAGGGAAACTTTAGGAGGTGGATATGGATAGTGAGAGACTTATGAAAATGAAATGAGGTGGAATGAAGGAAAGGAGTATTTGTAAAAAATGAAAAACAGAGTTTTTAGGAAAACTATCCAAATTCTTTAGGAATGAGCTGGGGTTTCATTTTTGGTGAAGTAATTTGGTGATTTGTAGTTGGTTGAGTGGTTCATAATGTATTTTAAACATGTGTAGAGGTGTAGGATGAGGTTTTACATGTTTAAAATCAAGAAAACTTAATGACCATCATCAACCCTATCATCCTTTCATGGAAAATTCACTAAAACCCCTAAATTAAGAAATCTTTGGCTTGAATTCATCTTGCAAAATAAAAGGTGAGTAAGGTGATGTAATTACTTTTATATGAGCTTAGGATTGCAAGAAAAGGGATGAGAAATCTTAAAACTCCAATTTGGGTGAGTTTTGGGCAAATTTGAGCTACTCTGGCCCAAGTGCAGCGCAGTCTTCGTGAGCGTAGCGCTGGCCTCCCAAGCGCAGCGCAGTGTCTCTGAGTGCAACACCATCTTACAAACCACTTTTGGAGGCCTTAAACTACTCCAAATTGGGAACTTGATAGCTCGTTGGAACTCTCTTGCAGTTTTCTATAAGATGGACTCCTAAATCATGTAATTTGGACACTCCATTATGGAGAAAAATTGATTTTCCCAATGTCACTCCACAAACCGAGGGTGTCCCAAACAAAATCACAACACCAACTTGCAAAGAAATTTTGGATGCCTTCCACTAATCCAAATCATGATTTGAAGGTACCATTGGAAATCTTAGGATGTATGCTACACAATAGAGTCCTTAAGCACTGCCAATACCTGCTCCAAACCCCTGAAAAACTGTCTTGAAGTCAAGCTATCTAGAAGTGCAACAACTCTCCCGTAGCAAGTGTAGTTTGGGAATTTCTTACAAATAGTCACATCTGTGCATAAAATCAAGGAGGTTTTTTTTATTTGGACTATAATGGACAAAAACCTCTTTCACTTTTGTAAAAGTCTTCTCCATTTGGTCAGAAACATATTTTTAAGCAAACATGTCCCTATGAGAAATAATGAGGCGAGGTAGTGTATTGAAACATTATCTTATTTGAAATAAAACATTACCTTTACCTTTATTTTGTTTTCCCTAAGATGATAGCTCCATTTGCCCACTGAATTACATGATGGACATGCTTTTGTTTTTACCTATGGTATCATGATGACACACGGAGTGAAACCCTATACCATGACCTAAAATGAGGAATTTAACCATTTCATAACCCAAGAAGCTTAAATGAAGATATGATACCTTGAAGAAGATGATGAAGATGATGAGTGATGAAGACCATGAGTATGTGAAGGGAGCAACATTAACCTAGACACAACAACCAGTGACCAAATTTTTATTTGAAGACTCACTGAAATGACAAAAAATTGACTTGACACCCTAACAACACCTTGTAAGAGCTTATTTGATCACTGGTGACAGGATGAACTGACTGAAAATAACATTGGCTCTAGTTGGGGATGGTAGATCCTTGGAGTTGTCAATAACACTGTAGACCAAGTAGCCTTATCCATTGGGCATGGAGTCAGAATTCAAAGACTAAACTCAAAATGAAAAATGACTTACTAACTGATAGACTTGAATATAAAAAACATACTGACTAAACAAACTTATGGCAACAGACCATCGTGATCTTAGGGCCTTCACCCTGGGCTTAAAATCTTGATAATAACCGCCCACCTGCTGACGATTATATACAATCATGTGTAATGATCCCTCCAGTGTAACCAATCCAACAAATGGCTACTTATTTGGATCATGCTCGTACATTCCTTGAACACGTAGAAAAAACAAAAGCTAGGCCACTTCAAGTGTTCACTGAACATGTGCACATGATCCATAAATACAAGAAAATTAATTTTCCCAGATGGCTGCAACAAATCAGTGTAAGGATCCTTAAAAATCTAAAATGTTACCTTGTATTGAAATTCGACAAAGGTAAAAGTAGTCCTTTCATTTTGATATGAAAGAATACTTGGTTGTTGATCCATATGAAGGCATAGGGAAGTATGAATTTTTGCTACATGAATGTTGGCTACAAATTCCTCAAACATGAACAAATCTAATTCTATCTATGACATACTATCTATCTCGGACTCATACTCTTCCAATTCATAGTCTAAATCATCCTTGAATAAAAAACATTTTTCAAGATTATTAAACATGTCAGCCCTATCCTCTTCATGAAAGAAAACAATCCATGTTAGCTGATCTCCTTGTAGGAAATCTACATCACAAATTGGCTTACTCATAACAACTTCCTGTATCTTTTCATCAGTTTCATGATTGTCATCATTTAAACCAAGATTTTCATTTCCAATAATGGATGAAATTTATCTAACACATTATTGACTACGTGAGCACTACAAACTTGCCTTAACTTGGGCTATAACATGGTTTTTCAAGCGCTGATCTATTTCATCTTTAGATAGAGGAGAACATTGAGTTTTATATAATTCAACATTGGCTTGGTGATTTTCATTTTCAAGATCAGGAACAGGCCTTTCTCTATTTTGATCCCAGTATGTTTCATCCAAGGAGGAAGCTGCTGATTCTTGTTGGGAGGAAAAATCATAAAGGGCTTCTAAGATATTGTCTTCCATACATTCTTCATACCCATACGAATTTTCAATAAATTGAATAAAATTTTCAGAAATCTCACAACATCTATCCATCATTGATAAGGAAAAGTTGCATCTTTGATAATGTTGAAAGAAAACTAAATGAAAATCCTTTAGAGAATATAAACTAGCAGATGGTAGACTCTCATAACAATTCCTCCAAGGTAGCCTTGAAAATCTTCATCAGACAATCTTCAGGAAACTTAGCCTTTAATTTGTGAATATGAAAATGAAATTTGACCAAATGCAAACAAGCATCAATCCATCCCGACCTTTAAACTTTGGCAACCCTGTTTGCCAATCTATACAAGGAATTCGATTTGGAAAACTAGGAATATGAGCTCGATTCATAGGAGCATACCTTCGAGAAGTTGAATCTATCTTGAAAATAATTAAGACACCAAGAAGTTATTCAAACTACCAGTTTTTGAACAATGGATTTGCCATGAAAATTATGAACCTTTAGATTCTTCAACATTGGAGTCGCCAGGTGAAATATGCACAACCTTTCTTTTGTCTAATTGCTATTCCCCATAAACAATCATATCCTTGTCATTCTTTCCTAGGGAATATATATCACGCGTTTCGTTCCCTGGCAACGACACCAAAAATGTTAGTCCCTTACAATTTCCTAGGCTGAGGAGGAGATCGAGAAGGGTAACCTCAAACCACTTCAGATCAGTAGCTAGCCCTACTGAGAAAGAGAGGGATCTCTCAAAGCTTTTTTATGAAATGAATTTAAAGCAAATCAGTTTTAGGCTAGATATGTATAATTGTTTGTGTGTTGGTGAATTTTAGATTTTAGGGTTTGCTGGACTAGGGTTTGGAGCCACAGATTAGGTCAAGGTTGCAGGAGTGCAGAAGCAAATATGGAAAGGAGCTAGATATTAGAAGGCCATGGTGTATTTGGAATATTGTCAATGTAGTATAGAAGAGAGAGTGTATAAGAAACTAATGAGCATAAGTAAACATGATTTCATTAGCTTAGGAAGACATAAACATAACTATGAAAACCAGATAAACAAAGCTTGTGAACAAGAATTCTTTGTATTTCACTACAAGGAATCCATAGAAAGAAGAGATATCATGTAGATAAAGACATTTGAACCATTAGAAAACAAATAAAATGAAGAACAAACACCATGAACTCACTAGGCTAGAGTTCCTTAAAAATAGTTGCAACTATGTCTGTATTCGCTGAAAAGATGATTACATGCAAGCTTCCTCCACAAAAAGTCCAACCGTTCTCTCTGAAAGAGGAATGATACATATAGACTCTCTTATACCACTTGCACACCTTTAGGAATCAAATTCCTAGGTGGAGGAACTAACTCCAAGATTATCTCAACCAATAGGTAAGAGTGAGAAGGTGAAACTCAAAGACTTCTTGGAGAGTTTGTTTAGGAGTTTGCTTCCTTTATAAGGCCTAATTAACATAAAAAACAACCTACCATGTACATTTATTAATGCCTACATCACCTATACTCGAAAAAAGTGCCATTACATAAAGAGATTTGACTTTGACTAAGTCAAACTGGAAACTAGAAATTTTACACAGTGAAATTTAAAATTTAAAACACAAAAAAATGTAGAAGCGTAGTGCCAAATTTGAGCTCACTTTCAGATGTTTTCCTGAGCCCCAAATGAAGTTCTGAGAGATAGGTCAACTAGATCTTCTAGTCTAGTTTCTAGAACAGTTTGAATTTTTGAAAATGACCCATGGGAAGGCCTTCAAAAATCCATTCTCCCAAGGTCACTCTAGGAGCGCAGCGCGTGTCAAAAAAGGGTTCAGAAAGCTAGTTTTTCACCACTTTTTTTCCACTTTTCTCAAAACCTGAGCCACCTCTGGAAAATCTAAGAAAATGGGTTTTTATAGGATGGCAAGAGATTTCCAAAAATGTATAGTTTTCCTGAAATAGATGCATAAGGAAGGAACTGCTGAATTTCTAAATTTGGCTTCAAAATTCACAAAAAACCAAAATTGCTTAGAATTTGCTTAAAATTGGCCAAGAGCTATAAAACGATAGATGTTAAACCTTCGTAGATGCTTCAGCAAGCATCTCCAAGTTTCATTCATCTTTTCGGTCCTTTTTGGCTTCTTTGAGCTTGTTCTCCAGCTGCTTGACCTTAACATTACAAATCATGTTCTGAGTTTGGTAATGGTGTGCCATGTGCCTTAGCAGCTGATTGACTCTATTTTCTTTCTCTAGAAGCTTCTCCAAGTGGTCCTTGACCCTGTTAAGCCAATACTCTTTGTCTAGACTGACCTCTAAAGCAATTATGTCCTCTAGATCTCTCTCTTCATTCAGTAAAATGTGTTGTTTGTCCTCTTGTAATGCCTTCTTAAGCCCTTTAGTTCTTGGCCTTTTTCTCTTACTCTTCCCTTGTGTTCCTTCAGCTTCACTTGACTCTATGACTACTTTGCCCTTGCCAACCTTCTGCAATAAGTTGGTTTGCTGTTTTTATATGATCAATTTCTTCGCTTTGAGTTGACTATTCTCCTGTTTAAGGAATGAAATGATGTACCTTGCTCTCGCCATGTTGACTATGAGCTCCTTGATATGATCATCTTTATCTCTGATCATCTGCTGCATGCTTGAAGTCTGATCCTCTGCCTCTAAATCAACCAACTCAAATTCATGTTCAACCATGTCTTTATCCTGCGCTGTTGATCTCTGCTTTGCTGATGGGGAAGGCTTGGCCCCTTTCTCACCACGAGAAGTAGACACAAGCCTCTTCCCTCTCTTGTACGTCCTAGTCACCTCAGGCTTAGGTGCTTTGGTTCTTTCAACTGATTTGCTAGAGGACCCCACTTCCATTTGTTGTGTTGATGTGTCTTGGTGATGGCTTGGTGAAGTAATCTCATTTCATTTTTTGAAATCCTAGATGATAGGAAAGGGGAAAATAGTGAGGGATGAGTGAAAAATGAAATGATGGGTAGGTGAAGTGGAAAAAACAACAAGGGAAATTCTAGGAGGTGGATATGGACAGTGAGCAACTTATGAAAATGAAATGAGGTGGAATGAAGGAAAGGAGTATTTGTAAAAAGTTAAAAACTGAGTTTTTAGGAAGAGTGAGAGTGAGATTGTCTCTATTTTCTTTCTCTAGAAGCTTCTCCAAGTGGTCATTAACCCTGTTAAGCCAATACTCTTTGTCTTGACTGATCTCTAAAGCAATTCTATCTTATAGGTCTAGCTCTTCATTCAGTAAAATGTGTTCTTCTTCTTCTTGTAATGTCTTCTTAATCCCTTTAGTTCTTGGCCTTTTTCTCTTACTCTTCCCTTGTGTTCCTTTAGGTTCACTTGAATCTATGACTGCTTTTCCCTTGCCAACCTGCTGCAATAATTTGGTTTGCTCTTTTTCCATGATCAATTGCTTCACTTTGAGCTGACTATTCTCCTGTTCAAGGAATGAAATGATGTACCTTGCTCTTGCCATGTTGACTGTGAACTCCTTGATCTGATCGTCTTTATCTCTGATCATCTGCTGCATGCTTGAAGTCTGATCCTCTGCCTCTAAATCAACCAACTCAAATTCATGTTCAACCATGTCTTTATCCCGTGCTGCTGATCCCTGCTTTGCTGATGTAGAAGGCTTGGCCCCTTTCTCACCATGAGAAGCAAACACAAGCCTCTTCCCTCTCTTGTATGTCATAGTCACCTCAGGCTTAGGTGCTTTGGTTCTTTCAATTGATTTTCTAGAGGACCCCACTTCCATTTGCTATGTTGATGTGTCTTGGTTATGGCTTGCTGAAGTAATCTCATTTCAGTTTTTGAAACCCTAGATGATACGAAAGGGGAAAAAAATGAGGGATGAGTGAAAAATGAAATGATGGGTAGGTGGAGTAGAAAAAATGGCAAGGGAAATTCTAGGAGGTGGATATGTATAGTGAGTAACTTATGAAAATGAAATGAGGTGGAATGAAGGAAAGGAGTATTTGTAAAAAATGAAAAACAGAGTTTTTAGGAAAACTATCCAAATTCTTTAGGAATGAGCTAGGGTTTCATTTTTGGTGAAGTAATTTGGTGATTTATAGTTGGTTTAGTGGTCCATAATGTATTTTAAACATGTTTAGAGGTGTAGGATGAGGTTTTACATGTTTAAAATTAAGAAAACTAAATGACCATCATCAACCCTATCATCATTTCATGGCAAATTCACTAAAAACCCTAAATGAAGAAATCTTTGGCTTGAATTCATCTTGCAAAATAAAAAGGTGAGTAAGATGATGTACTTACTTTTATATGAGCTTAGGATTTCAAGAAAAAGGATGAGTAAGTTTAAAACCATATTTTGGTGAGTTTCGGGCAAATTTGAGCTACTCTGGCCTAAGCGCAGCGCTGGCCTCCCAAGCGCAGTGCAGTGTCTCTGAGCGCAGTGTAATCTTCCAAACCACGTTTGGAGGCCCTAAGTTGCTCCAAATTGAGAACATGATTGTTCGTTGGAAATATCTTGCAGTATTCTATAATATGGACTCCTCAAGCACGTAATTTGGACATTCCGATTTTCCCAATGTCACTCCAAAAACCCAAGGTGTCTTTGACAAAAGCGCAACGCCAACTTGCAGAGCACTTTTAGATGCCTTCCACTAATCCAAATCATGATCTAAAGGTACCATTAGAAATCTTAGGATTTCTGCTACACAATATAATCCTTAATAACCGCCAACCCTTGCTCCAAACCCCTGGAAAACAGTCTTGAAGTCAAGCTATCCAGAAGTGCAGCAACTCTCCCGTAGCAAGTGTAGTTTGGGAATTTCTTTCAAATAACACCTGTGCATAAACTGAATGAGGTTTTCGTTCCTTTGACTATAATGGACAAAACCCTCTTTCAGTTTTGTAAAATTCTTCTCCATTTGGTCAGAAACATATGTTGAATCAAACATGTCCCTATGAGAAATGATGAGGCGAGGTAGTGTACTGTAGCATTGTCTTATTTGAAACAAAACATTACCTTTACCTTTATTTTGTTTTCCCTAAGATGATAACTCCGTTTACCCACTAATTACATGATGTACATGCTTTTGTTTTGACCTATGGTATCATGATGACACATGGAGTGAAACCCTAGACCATGACCTAAAATGAGGAATTTAACCATTTCATGACCTAAGAAACTTAAATGAAGATATGATACCTCGAAGAAGATGATGACCATGATGAGTAATGAAGACCATGAGTAAGTGAAGGGAGCAGCAGTGACCTAGACACAACAACCAGTGACCAAATTTTTATTTGAAGACTCACTGAAATGACAAAAAATTGACTTGACACCCTAACAACACCTTGTAAGATCATATTTGATCACTGGTGACAGGCTGAACTGACTGACACTAACATTGGTTCTAGCTGGGGATGGAAGCTCCTTGGAGTTTTCAAGAACACTGTAGACCAAGTAGCCTTATCCATTGGGCATGGAGTTAGAATTCAAAGACTAAACTCAAACTAAAAACTGACTGACTAACTGATTGACTTGACTATAAAAAACATACTAACTAAACTTACTTATGGCAGCATACCATCAGGATCTTAGGGCCTTCACCTCAGGCTTCAAATCCTGATGATAAATTCCCACCTGCTAAAGATGTATATACAATCATGTGGAATGATCCCTCCAGTGTAACCAATCCAGCAAATGGCTACTTATTTGGATCATTCTCGTAATTTCCTTGAACAAGCAGAAAAAAAAAAAAGCTAGGTCACTCCAAGTGTCCAATGAACATGTGCACATGATCCATAAATACACGAAAATTCATCTTTCCAGATGGCTGCAACAAATCAGTGTAAGGATCCTTAAAAATTTGAAATGTTACCTTGTCTTGAAATCCAACAAAGATACAAGTACTCCTTTCATTTTGATATGAAAGAATACTTGGTTGTTGATCCATAGGAAGGCATAGGGAAGTATGACTTTCTGCTACATGAATGTTGGATGCAAATTCCTCAAGCATGAGCAACTCTGATTCTATCTCTGGCATACTGTCTATCTCGGACTCATACTCTTCCAATTCATAGTCTAAATCATCCTTGAACATAAATTTTTTTCAAGCTTATTAAACGTGTCAGCCCTATCCTCTTCACGAAAGAAAACAATCCATGTTAGCTGACCTCCTTGCAGGAAATCTACATTACAAATTGGCTTACTCACAACAACTTCCTTTATAGTTTCATCAGTCTCATGACTGTGATCATTTAAACCCAAATTTTCATTTTCAATAATGGAAGAAATTTCTCTAACACATTTTTGACTGTGTGAGCACTGCAAACCTGGCTTAACTTGGGCTGTAACATGGTTTTTCAAGAGTTTATCTATTTCATATTCAGATAGAGGAGAACATTGAGTTTTATATAAATCAACATTGGCTTGGTGATTTTCATTTTCAAGATTAGGAATAGGCCTTTCTCTATTTTGATCCCAGTTTGTTTCATCCAAGGAGGAAGCTACTGATTCTTGTTGGGAGGAAAAATCATAAATGGCTTCTAATATATCGTCTTCCATACATTCTTCATACCCATACGAATTTCAAGAAATTGAATAAAATTTTTAGAAATCTCACAACATCTATCCATCATTGATAAGGAAAAATTGCAGCTTTAATAATGTTGAAATAAAACTGAATGAAAATCCTTTAGAGAATATAAACTAGCAGATGGTAGACTCTCATACCATTTCCTCGCCATTTCTTCCAAGGTAGCCATGAAAATATTCATCAGACAATCTTCAGGAAACTTAGCCTTTAATCTATGAATATGAAAATGAAATTTGACCAAATGAAAACTAGCATCTTCTCCATCTTGACCTTTAAACTTTGGCAGCCCTCTTTGCTAATCTATACAAGGAATTTGATTTAGAAAACCAAGAATATGAGCTCAATTCATAGGATAATACCTTCGAGAATTTGAATCCATCTTGAAAATAATTAAGACACCAAGAAGTTCTTCAAACTACCGGTTTTTGAACAGTGGATTCACCATGAAAATTATGAACCTTTGGATTCTTTGACACTGGAGTTGCCAGGTGAAAGATGCACAACCTTTCTTGTGTCTGATCACTATTCACCATCAACAATTAGATCTAATCCTTGTCGTTCTTTCCCAGGGAAGATATATCACTCGTTTCATTCCTCGGCAACGACGTCAAAAATGTTAGTCCCTTACAATTTCCTAGGTTGAGGAGGAGATCGAGAAGGGTAACCTCAAACCACTTTAGCTCAGTAGCTAGCCCTACTGAGAAAGAGAGGCACTCTCAAAGTTTTTTATTAGTGAAATGACTTTAAAGCAAATAAGTTTTAGGCTAGATATGTATAATTGTTTGTGTGTTGGTGAATTTTAGATTTTAGGGTTTGCTGGACTAGGGTTTGGAGCCACATATTAGGTCTAGGTTGTAGGAGCGCAAAAGAAAATATGGAAAGGAGCTAGATATTAGAAGGCCATGATGTATTTGGAATATTGTCAATGTAGTATAGAAGAGAGAGTGTAGAAGAAACTAATGAGCATAAGTAAACATGATTTCATTAGCTTAGGAAGACATAAACATAACTATGAAAACCAGATAAATAGAGCTTGTGAACAAAAATTCTATGTATTTGAATACAAGGAATCCATAGAAAGAAGATATATCATGTAGATAAAGATGTTTTAACCATTAGAAAACAAATAAAATGAAGAACAAACACCATGAACTCATTGGGCTAGAGTTCCTTAAAAATAGCTGCAACTGTGTTTGTATTAGCTGAAAAGATGATTACATGCAAGCCTCCTCCACAAAAAGTCTATCCCTTCTCTCTGAAATAGAAATGATACATATAGACTCTCGTAGACCACTTGCACACCTTCAGGAGTAGAATTCCTAGGTGGAGGAACTGACTCCAAGATTCTCTCAACCAACAGGTGAGAGTGAGAAGGTGAAACTCAAGCACTTCTTGGAGAGTTTGTTTAGGAGTTTGCTTCCTTTATAAGGCCTAATAAACATAAAAAGCAACCTATCATGTACATTTATTCATGCCTACATCACCTAGCCTCGAAAGAAGTGCCATTACATAAAGATTTTTGACTTTGACTAAGGGAAATTCTAGGAGGTGGATATGCATAGTGAGCAACTTATGAAAATGAAATGAGGTGGAATGAAGGAAAGGAGTATTTGTAAAAAATCGTTTTAGGAAATCTATCCAAATTCTTTAGGAATGAGCTAGGGTTTCATTTTTGGTGAAGTAATTTGGCAATTTGTAGTTGGTTCAGTGGTCCATAATGTATTTTAAACATGTGTAGAGGTGTAGGATGATGTTTTACATATTTAAAATCAAGAAAACTAAATGACCATCATCAACCCTATCATCATTTCATGGAAAATTCACTAAAAACCCTAAATGAAGAAATCTTTGGCTTGAATTCATCTCGCAAAATAAAATGGTGAGTAAGGTGATGTACTTACTTGTATATGAGCTTAGGATTGCAAGAAAAAGGATGAGAAAACTTAAAAATCCTATTTGGGTGAGTTTTGGGAAAATTTGAGCTACTCTGGCCAAAGTGTAGCGTAGTCGTCTTGAGCGCAGCGCTGGCCTCCGAAGCGCAGTGCATTGTCTCTTAGTGCAACGCCGTCTTCCAAACCCTTTTGGAGGCCTTAAACTACTCCAAATTGAGAAATTGGTAGCTCTTTTAAAATCTCTTGCATCCTTCTATAAGATGGACACCTCAATCATGTAATTTGGACACTCCAATAGGGAGAAAAATTGATTTTCCCAGTGTCACTCCAAAAACCTAGGGTTTCTCTAACAAAAGCATAGTGCTAACTTGTAGACAACTTTTGGATGCCTTCCACTAATCGAAATCACGATCTGAAAGTACCATCAGAAATCTTAGGATGTTCGCTACATAATGAAGTCCTTAAGAACTGCCAACACCTTCTCTAAACCCCTGAAAAACTATCTTGAAGTCAAGATTTCTAGAAGTGCAACAACTATCCCATAGCAAGTGTATTTTGGGCATTTCTTTCAAATAATAACACCTGTGCATAAAATGAAGGAGCTTTTTGTTCCTTGGACTATAATGGACAAAACCCTCTTTTACTTTGGTAAAATTCTTCTCCATTTGGTCAGAAACATATTTTTAAGCAAACATGTCCTGTTATGCTCTTAACCAGCGAAACGATACCCAAATACAAAATATGCGAAGAGAAGATACCCAGAACACAGAACAGCAATGATTTTATTATTCAAAGAGTAATGTTCACTTGCCTCTTCGAGGGGGCAACCTCCGATAGAGCAGAGCTCGATTACAAAATAAGACACGATGCTCCTCGCAGGGAGTCTCTATCCTTTATATATGACTCATACATGCAATACCACGGGTCAATACCGTGGGTTTTATTAATACCATCTATCTAATACTACGGCCCATTTGCAACTAACTGTGGTCCCGTCATTAATTGCGGGTTAACCACTTACAATTATTAATATGGGCTTTATTGACTCTTGACTATGACGTGATCCCATTACATAATTAAGGGGGTTAGGGTGGGACCCTAACATGCCCTCCCCCTTAAGACTAGCCTTGTCCTCAAGGCTGAAGCTGCGGAAACTGCTGAAGAATAGTGGTTGGT
Organism: Pinus tabuliformis; assembly: GCA_031772625.1. NCBI lineage: Eukaryota > Viridiplantae > Streptophyta > Pinopsida > Pinales > Pinaceae > Pinus > Pinus tabuliformis. The sequence continues at coordinate 729,241,251 of CM062820.1, read as the reverse complement.
TCCCAAGTTGCATCTTCCGGAGAGGTGTCTTTCCATTTGACGAGGACTTCCTTAATCATGCGGCCGCGCAGTTGCTTGTCTCGTGTGTCTAGGACCTGTTTAGGTTGAAGCCAGATGGACCCTTCTTCGTCCAATTCAGGTAGACTAGTCTGAATTCTGCAATTGTTCCCAATCACTTTCATGAGGCATGAGACATGGAAAACTGGATGGATTTTTGCAGTAGGTGGCAAGGCCAACTTGTAAGCCACTTCTCCAATGCGCTGAAGTACTTGATATGGTCCGTAGAATTTGGGAGATAGTTTCTGACACCCCTTGTCTTTGAGTGATGTTTTCTTATATGGTTGTAGCCGTAAAAACACCTGATCCCCTTCTTGAAATTGGCGCTCTGAGCGATGCTGGTCTACCTGTTGCTTCATGTGGTTCTGAGCTTGATGAAGATTCTCTCTAAGATGGGCGAGCATGGTTGCGCGGTGTTGTAGGAGTTGATCCACTGCTTGTACTTTTGAGCACCCCTTGAGATACTAAGTAGGTGAAGGCGGGAGTTGACCATATACTGCTTCATAGGGAGTCATTTTGGTGGTGGCATGATAGTTGGTATTATACCACCATTTAGCCAGAGGTAACCACTGTACCCAAAGGTGTTGCTTTTCTGAAGTGAAACACCTAAGGTAGGTTTCTAGACATTTGTTGACGGCTTCGGTTTGACCATCCGTTTGCGGATGATAGGAAGTATTAAGTTTTAGTTGAGTGCCTTGTATCCTGAACAGTTCCTGCCAAAAATTACTGGTGAAGATCGGGTCGCGGTCGGACACAATAGAAGTGGGCATGCCATGCAATTTGAGATCTGATCCATGAAATATTGAGCGACCAAAGTTGGTGTAAATGGGTGGGGTAGGGCGCAGAAATGAGCATACTTCGACAGTCGGTCCACAACCACCATGATGACTGACTTGTTCCCTGACTTTGGAAGACCTGTAATGAAATCCATAGAAACCTCCGTCCAAATTGATGCCGGAATGGGCAATGGTTGTAATGTGCCTGGTGTGTTGACGGTTTCCCCTTTGTGGCATTGACAGATATCGCATTCTGCTACGAAAGTAAGGATGTCCTTTTTCATGCCTGTCCAAAAAGATGATCTTCTGGTGCGAGCATACGTCTTCTGAAAGCCCGAATGTCCTGCGATGGGAGATGAGTGCAATTCTTCCAAAATGCGACTTTTGAGGGTGGATGTTGGTGATATTACGACTCTGTCCCTGTAGTGAAGAATATCATCCTGCCACGAGTAGCCCTTGGTGGAATTTTGATCTACCTGCAATTGAGAAATGAGTTAGGAGAGCCCGGGGTGTGAAAGCCATTCCTTGCGAGCTTCTTCAATCCATTCTGGAATGGGGAGGGAAATTGCTAGCAGAGTACTTTCCTCCTCAAATTGGCAAGATAATGCATCTGCTACACTATTGTCTTTCCCTTTCTTGTAAATGATCTCATAATCATATCCCAGCATTTTGGTGAGCCATTTATTTTGTTGTGGGGAGGATAGGCGTTGCTCCAAAAAATATTTAAGACTGTGATGATCTGTGCGGATTTGGAAACGTCGCCCCAATAAGTAAGGTCTCCAGGTCTCGACTGCATGTAATATGGCCATCATTTCCTTCTCGTAGGTAGATTGGCCCATATTCCTCCCACTTAGTTGTAGGCTTGTGAAGGCCAAAGGTCACCCTTCCTGCATTAAGACCGCCCCAATACCTGTACCCGAAGCATCACATTCAATGACAAAAGATTTGGTGAAGTCAGGTAGTGCTAAGACTGGAGTGGAACACATGGCATTTTTTAGAGCTGTAAAGGCCTGTTGTGCTTCCTCATTCCAGAAGAATGAATTTTTCTTTAGGAGTTGGGTGAGGGGCTTCGCTATGCGACCATAGTTGCAGACAAATTTACGATAATAGCCTGTGAGACCCAAAAATCCTCTCAAGCTCTTCAAGGTCTTAGGTTGAGGCCATTCCTGCATTGCCTAGATCTTTTTGGGGTCCACCTTGACACCTTCACGCCCCACAATGTGGCCCAAATACTCAACTTCTGCCATGCCAAACGAACACTTGGACATCTTGACAAATAATTTATGCTTGCGGAGCAGTTGCAAGAGTAGATCTACATGCTGAAGATGTGCGACCCAAGTGCAACTATAGATGAGGATGTCATCGAAGAAGACAAGGACAAATTTCCTGAGATATGGTTTGAGAATGTGGTTCATAAGGCTCTGAAAAGTAGAGGGGGAATTACAAGACCAAATGGCATGACCAAGAACTCATAATGGCCTTCATGAGTTCTGAAAGCAGTCTTGGGAATGTCGACTTCCTTCATGCGAATTTGGTGGTAGCCTGAGCGAAGATCCAGCTTAGTGAAGAATTGAGCCCCATTGAGTTCATCCAGCAAATCGTCAACCACCGGGATGGGAAATTTATCTTTGACTGTCAACTTATTGAGGGCCCTGAAGTCGGGACACATCCGCCACTCCCCATATTTCTTGAGCACCATGACCACTGGGGATGAATAAGGACTAATGCTGGGACGAATGACACCTGCTTCCAAAAGTTCCTTGATTATTTTTTCTATTTCATTCTTTTGGGTGAACGGATATCTGTATGGGCGCACATTTGGGGTTGGGTCCCTGGAACCAAGGTGATGCTATGATCATGTTCCCCTCGCGAGGGTGGAAGCTCATGAGGCTTGTCAAAGACCGGCAGATGGTTATTTAAAATCTGTTGCATCTCAGGATGAATTGGCAGAGGCTTGGTTTCGACTGCCTGGATGGCATTAAATTGAGCTACAACTCCATGATTTCCCTTTTTAAACAATTTTTCCATCCTATGCGAGCTGATGATAGAGGGGGCTCCCGCCTGGAGTCCACGGAGGGTATGTGTGTAGTTGTTTTGCTTAAAACTCATATATAACTCCTGGAAATCCATTTTGATTGGCCCAAGAGTGCGGAGCCATTCAGCGCCGAGGAAAATGTCTCAACCCCCCATGTGTATGGCAAACATGTGGGTTTTCAACTGATAATCCCCCATTTGAAGTTTGACATTTTCACAGCGGCCTTCACATTTCATTGTGCCTCCATCCGCAATTTGGACTTGGAAGTTAGAAACTGCTCGTACAAAACAATGCACTGCTTCTGCGACTTTTTGATGGATGAAATTATGTGTACTTCCACTATCAATCAAGACTACTACTGGGCGATGTTTAATAAAGCCTCTGATTTTGAGAGTTTGAGGGGAAGAAATCCCTGCCAAAGCATGCAACGAAATAACTGGTTCGTCAGAGACATTGTCCTTTTGGTTGTCTTCTTCTAGCGGCTCATGTTCCTCAAGTGGTGGATCTTCCTCTGTTGAGCTGTAGTCAGTGGCATCAATTTGAAAAAATTTGGGCTCCTTGCATTTATGACCTGGGGAGTATTTTTCATCACAGTAGTAACATAGGCCTTGCTTTCTTCTTTCGGCCATTTCCGCAGGTGACACCTTTTAGACCTTAAGTGTTTGAGTCGTGTTGTGAGCCTGTGGGGGGTAACCTTTAGCGGAGAAATTTGGGCGACTGTATTGGGCTGCTAATGCACGTTCCACGTTACGAGCTACCTTGCAAGCCTCCGTCCATGTGGGAGGGTGGTGCAGTAGGACTTGGGCTTTGATAGCTTCTTTAAGACCGCTGATAAAACATTCCGTGTAGAACACATCTGAGAGACCCCAAGTGCGGAAGGCTAAGGCTTCAAAAGCTGTAATATATTCATCCACTGTACCAGTCTGTCGGAGCTTAGTAAGACGACCCAAAAAAGAAGATTCCTGGTCAAAGCGGTCTTGAAGAGATTTTGTGAATTTGGGCCAAGTCCTAAAAGGTCCATTGCAACGTTGATGCCATTCCCACCATTGCCACCTTTCATTGTCTAAGTACATGATCCCCACCATAAGCTGAGTCTCATCATCTAAGATGTGATTCAGATTGAAATACTGCTCCATTTGGGCTATCCATGCCGACGGGTGAGAACCGTCAAATTTATGCATATCCAACTTGGGAGGTCGCTGACGGGGTTGTTGGTGGGTGTGCCAGACGTGAGGAGAGTGGCTAGACTCACCCTCATTGTGTCCATTGCCATTATACACCTCCTCGTGGGCTTGCTCCTTGCCCTTCTGGATCATGCCCTTGACCAGGCTATTTAGTCGGTTAAGCTGAACGTGGACGGTTTGCATGGATTCTTCAAGTTTGTCCATCCTTTCATTGGCCATCGCTTGAGCTCTAGTTTCTACCATACACCAACCTGATTTTTTTGAAAGTTGGGACCGCCTAAAAAAATTTCACGAAGAATTGAATGGTACCACTGTGCTCAGCTCGTCGTCCTGATTCTGATGGGCTAGATCACCAATAAGCGCCCCAGAAGATCTCATACTCTTTTTTTTTTTTTGAAATCTCCTAACGGAGTTTTACTCCTTCCTTATCAATACTGTAGTTGCCAATTCCTCAAAATGTCAATGCGGCCAAAAGTCCTGTGAAAATTATACCCCGGTATAGGAACCCTTCACAACGATTCTGATCTGGTGGATCTGAGATATCTGAATGGCGGATCGGATAGCTCTGAAGGCGAAACAGACTACTGCTTCTGATCTGATGGATCTAATAGATCAGAATGGTTGATCTGCGAACTCGAGACTGCGGGACTGATGTTTACTGCTGCTGCACCCCTTTGCACAAGCGGATCTGGAAGAGATGATGTGTGATCCCCTGATAGAAAAGGGAACTATGGTCTTGAGGAGTGTCAGGTGCTACAGATCGCAATATACATAAGGGTCTGGCAGTAGTACTCGGCCAAATGTTTCAGGGCTCTAACTAAGGAGGATCGACCGTACCCTTAGCCGTAAAACCCGACTACCCTATCGTACGGGCGAGTAATCTCTCCGAGTGTTGTTCTCGGTGTACTGTAGCCGCAAGACGGCCGACGGTTTATCTATGGCGAGGTTTCAAGGGAGCCTAGGGGGCTTCCAATATACCCAGAGGGTACGTGGAAGACAGTCCGTGCGCGGTTCTGTCTAATGCGCTACTACTCGAAGGGGTACCCACAGGGGTTACAAGGGAGTCCAACAGACGTGACCACCTCTTGTATTTCCTGCGTGCATGCCTCCCCAAATCCGCAGGTTTATGCACTCAACGACAGATCCCGTGGTTTAAAGACGCCGGAACACGTCTCTAGCCAAATTTTTTTTTGCTAAGAAATGGAGATCCCACCGGCCCTGGAAAGTGCTCTGATACCACTTGTTATGCTCTTAACCTGCAAAACGATACCCAAATACAGAATATGCGAAGAGAAGATACCCAGAACACAGAACAACAATGATTTTATTATTCAAAGAGTAATGTTCACTTGCCTCTTCGAGGGGGCAACCTCCGATAGAGCAGAGCTCGATTACAAAATAAGACACGATGCTCCTCACAGGGAGTCTCTATCCTTTATATATGACTCATACATGCAATACCACGGGTCAATACCGTGGGTTTTATTAATATCATCTATCTAATACTACGGCCCATTTGCAACTAACTATGGTCCCGTCATTAATTGCAGGTTAACCACTTACAATTATTAATATGGGCTTTATTGACTCTTGACTATGACGTGATCCCATTACATAAATAAGGGGGTTAGGGTGGGACCCTAACATGTCCCTATGAGAAATGATGAGGCGAGGTATTGTACTGCAACATTGTCTTATTTGAAATAAAACATTACCTTTACCTTTATTTTGTTTTCCCTAAGATTCCAACTCCATTTACCCATTGAATTACACGATGGACATGCTTTTGTTTTGACCTATGGTATCATGATGACACATGGCATGAAACCCTAGACCATGACCTAAAATGAGGAATTTAACCATTTCATGACCTAAGACTCTGAAATGAAGATATGATACCTCGAAGAAGACGATGACCATGATGAGTGATGAAGACCATGAGTAAGTGAAGGGAGTAGCAGTGACCTAGACACAACAACCAACGACCAAAGTTTTATTTGAAGACTCACTGAAATGACAAAAATTTGACTTGACACCCTAACAACACCTTGTAAGAGCTTATTTGATCACTAGTGACAGGCTAAACTAGATGACACTAATAGAAGCAATAGCGGTGGAGAATATGTGTTGAATGAATTCAAGAACTTCTGTGCTTTAGAAGGCATTAAACAAGAGTTGATAGCACCTCATAACTCATAGCAAAATAGGGTGGCTGAAAGGAAGAAAAAAATTATTATGGTAGCGGAACGGGCAATGTTACATGATCAGGGCCTACCATTGCACTTGTGGGCCGAAGCATGCAACAAAACTATTAATTTTCAGAACAAAAGCCCTCATCATATTCTTGGGATGAGTACACCAGAAGAAGCTTTTTCAGGGGAGAAACTAGATGTGACACACTTCAGGATATTTGGTTCATCAGTCTACTGTCATGTTACCAAGGATGCACGAAAAAATCTAGGGCCAACAAATGCGTTGGGCATATTTTTTGGGTACACTGATACACCTCACAACTATCAGGTGTACCGGCCATCCAACATGATGACAATGGTTCGTAGAGATGTAAAGTTCAGTGAAGAGAAGGCCATGATATGTTCCCTTGAAAGGAAGATTCAACTACATGCAGCTAAGGAGATTTTAGCTCCAAAGGAGGAACCTCAGTATGATGTGGAGTAGCCACATGTAGAGGAACAGAGAGTGGAATCACCCACTCATGTAGAGACTTCCAGAGATGGGTGAGAGCACACTAGAGATGCTGATAGCCTATTGCATGATGCTAGAGAGAATGTGGGATCACCCACATCACAACGTAGGCAGAGGAGGTCACTAGAGCGGTACAATGACTACATGGATCTGATGAGTGAGAGTGTAGAGATGGAGCCATCCTCATTCAAGGAAGAAGTGCAACAACAAGTGTGGGTTGATGCTATGGTTGAGGAGTATGTCTCCATTATCAAAAAAAGTGTTTGGGAGGTGGTCCCAAGACCAGAAGACGAGTCAGTGGTGAGTTCCAGATGGCTTTACAAGGTAAAGCAAGTGGCAGATGGGAGTGTGGAAAAACACAAGGCTATATTTGTGGCCATAGGGTTCTCTTAGGTGGAGGGAATTGATTACGATCAGACTTTTTCTCCTGCAGCAAGGTACTCATCGATCAAATCTATTCTAGCACTGTTAGTGTAAATGCTATGGAAGATACATTGGATGGATGTAAAGAAAGCATTCCTCAATGACATGATTGAGGAAGAGGTGTATATTGAGAAGCTAGAAGGATTTGAGACCTTCAACAAAGATTCACATGTGTGTAGACTTAGATGAGCATTGTATGGACTGAAACAAGCACCCCGTTTTTGGTACACTAGGATTGAGAACTATTTCACTGGGATGGGCTTCACCAAAAGTGAAGCAGATGTGAACCTTTACCATATTGTGGTTGAAGGTAAATTGTTGATTATTATATTATATGTCGATGATTTGATTCTGACAGGTGATGAGGAGTTGATTAAGTCTTGCAAAGAGTATATTACAAGAGAGTTTGAGATGAAGGACTTGGGGCTCATGCATTGCTTTCTTGGTATGGAGGTATGGCAAGGAGATGAGGAATTGTTTGTCTCCTAGGGAAAGTATGCCAACGAGATACTGAAGAAGTTCCACATGGAGATCAACAAACCCATGGAGACTCCTCTAGCTGGTAACTAGAGAAAGGAGGATGCTAGTTCAAGTGAATTAGTGGAGGCTACTATTTATAGACAACTTGTGGGTTCACTTATGTATTTGGTGAACACTCGACCGAACATGTGTTTTGAAGTTAACTAACTTAGTCAAGCCATGGTTAAGCCAACCGAATTGTATTGGAAGGCAGCTAAACATGTGTTGAGATACCTTAGAGGCACCACTCAGTTTGGTCTTTGGTACATACAGATAGAGGGAGTGAAGCTTCAAGGCTTCACAGATGTAGATTGGGTAGGGAGTCCATCTGATAAGAAGAGAAGATCAGGGGGAATCTTCAGTATTGGATCAACAACAATTTCTTGGTATAGCAAGAAGCAAAGATCAATTTCACTCAATTCAGCAGAAGCAGAGTACATGGTTGCTAGTCAAGCAACTTATGACGCTATCTGGATGAAGAAGATCCTTGTTGCATTTTTTGGTTAGCATATGGATCCTATAGTGATTTACTGTGACAATAAAAGTTGTATCAAACTCTCTGAGAATCCCGTTTTTCATGATCGCTTCAAGCATATTGACATCCAGTATCACCATCTATGAGATTGTGTGTAGAGGAGAATCATGTTGTTGGAGTACATTCCTACAGAGGAGAAGGATGAAAATATTTTGACAAAGGAATTTTCGAGATGAAAATTTGAGTTTCATAGAGTTAGGATCGGGGTAGCAGAGAATCCATTTCTTATTGAGAGGGAAAGTTAAAAATAGCAACAAGAAAATCCTAATTAAATATGTCTTTGAATAAAATTAGGAATTAAATTGTAATTCTATTCTCATAGCAACTTGTAATAGTTAACTAAGTTAAGTTGACATAGTTGGCTCAGTAAATCCGAGTTGGAAGTCTATCTAGAGTCATGTAGAGTGATCCCTAAATTTTAGGGGCCTAGGTTGTGTTCTTATTGAGTTGTAATTATTTAATTCAGTTAAACTAGTTCTAATTGTTGGAGGAACTAGTGAGTGGTCAAGTGAATTAAATTGGATTTAATTCACATGCAGTGATCAATCTGATAACTGATAATTCACTTAAAAATAACTCATGCATGTCAGTTCAGAGGAACACCCAGTTGAGATTAGAGTTCAGGGACAATGTATTACTAATTGTAAAATCATCTAAATTAAACCGATGGTGCATGCAATCATAGGAAGGCCTATGGATGGATTGGATAATTATGAGTGAGAAATTTCCCAATTAAATATGGGCTAGTTCCCAAGGGAATAATGCAAGGAAGTAGGGGCTTGGCAGGTAGAAGATTTGGCTAAGTATTGGCTTGAGCTAGTTTCTGAAGCAGTGAGTGAGATTGCACTTATGCAGAGATTGTTCGGATTGAACAAGCATTGTATTTTCTTCTTATATCTTTTGGTTAATGCAATATATAGATAGCAGGGGTTTTTAGCTGAGGATTCGCCCATAAAATTATTGTGTTATGTGTGATTAAAATTCTTCATGCAATCAAGGGAAGGCCTATGGATGGATTGTGAAACTATGAGTGAGGAATTTCCCAATTAAATATGGGCTAATTCCCAAGGGAACAACACAAGAAAGTAGGGGCTTGGAAGGAAACAAATTTGGCTAAGTATTGGCTTGAGCTGGTTTATGAAGTAGTGAGTGATATTGTACTTGTGCAAAGATTATTTGGATTGAACAAGCATTGTATTTTATTCTCAGATCTTCTGCTTAATGCAATATATAGATAACAAGGGTTTTTAGCTGAGTCTTTCCCCATAAAATTATTTTGTTATGTGTGATTGAAATTCTTCATTTTTTGCTTCGTGATTTCATTAATCAATTTTTGTTTCCGTTGACGAGTAGAGTAGATTCAAGTCAATTGTTTTAGCATATCACAATCTACAATTTGAATCTACAAGAAAATTCTACAGAAATTGGCCAAGGCAATTGAAAAGGACATGAAAAGGAAAAGAGGCATTATTTGGCATTTATTTATGAAAATAATGGAAATTAGGAGAAAAGGAAGGTGAAAGGTCACAGGTTGCATGTGAGGAGGAAAATGAAGGAAAAATAATGGAAATTGAAGAAAATATAGGCCTCATTAATAAAAAGGCTTATGAGGATCAATTCACAACCTTTTGCCGGTTTAGTTTTGGAGCTCTCTGTCTATTCCCTCTACTCTCTCATACTCTTTCACACTTAGAGCATTCTAGCATTGGAGACAGGAAAGCAAAGGAAGGATAAGGAAGGAAAAGGAAAGCAAATATCAAGCAAGGAAGAGTTGTATCAAGCAGCTACAACGAGATTACTTGCAGGTATCACATTGCATGTATGATTTACTTGCTAGTTTTGGCATCCATGGTACATGCATGTGTGTATTTGGTTCTCTTGCTATCATTGGCATGGGTTTTTCTAGGTGTGACAGTAGTTTCAACCTTGCCTTTCCATTTTCAGATAACCATGGTGTGATGGGGTTCAATTAATTGGTTGAGTTGGATTGATGGATGGTTTCAAAATTGAGTGGGTTGGTCTCAGGAAAATTCCCAAAGGCCTATGAATCCCTTAACCAGTAAATGGTGGGATACACAGTAAAGCCTGAGGGTGGAGTCAGGAAAATTAATCATGATTCAAGTGGATATATATGGAGGCATCCATGCTTATTTAGGGCCTAGTGATACCTTGATTCGTATGTGGTAGGATTGCAGTAAAGCCTGCAGCGTATGTTCTTTGCTTGGGCATAAGAATCCCTTGACTGGTAATGGCAAGATACATGGTAAAGCTTGGTTGTATAGATGAGGGTTTTAGACCTATGAATCCCTTGACCGGTAATGACGGGATACCTGGTAAATCCTAAGAAGCCCTGGTTGGTTTTGTTGTGAGTCCCACATTCATGCTTGGAATATGGCACGAGGGTGATTGGATGAAAGAAAGATCTGGTTCAATCCAATCTATGGTCAGGTGGTATGTGGAAGTCCCTGACTTAGATGGATTTGCATACATTGATAAGAGCACTTTTCATCTTGTATTTCATGAGTATTTATACTTGTTATGGTGTGCCTTTAATGAATTTTCTATCATTGTTATTATTCTAGTTATATGTTGGTTATAAGCATGGTTTTATGACATATCTTAGTCATGGATCTCATCATGTTTTGATTAGTGAATGAATGGATAATGAATGTATGACCTAATATATGTTAATGTATCTATGGTGAGAAGGGATAAAAAGTTCTTGATAAATCTATGACAAGTATGAGGCTCTTATGTTCATATGTGTATTTATGAATTGTACATTACATGTTCATGGTGTGTTTGACGAAATGCCTGTCATGGTTAGGATGAGTTAGGTCAGGTCCCTGTTTAAGTTTTTCATTAGAGTAATTTTCTTCTTGTTTGATTCCGATTGGAAAGTCATATTTTTTTTGTCCATATCGATGCATTTGGAGAGGCAAAAGTGGAGGAATCAAATCACAAGACCGTTTTTTAACCGGTGGGATCCAATTTGGCAAAATGGAGTCTAAAACCTTCTAGGAGTGTTTTGAGGCATAAAACAAAGTTTTTTGGGGGATAAATTTTTTTTTGTATAGAGAAACACCATTTCATGCTATTCTACACACAAATATCTTTCCAACGACATAAGAAGCATGCCAATCAAAGTCCGTATGCAAAAGTTATGCCACTCAGAAGTTGACCTCCCTTTTTTCACACCTATAATTTGGGAGGATGCCACGTCAACCCCCATTATTCATGGAAAAGGGGATAGCCAAGTGATTATGTTGTAAAATTCTGTAGAAAATTCTATATTTTAACTCTAGTTAAGCATTGATGTAGTCAAACTTAACCACTAGTAGGCTGTCAGGATGTTTTATAATTGGGCCACTAGGAGGAAGAGGCATTCCATTCTTTCGAGAAAATTTTGTTCCATAGCTGCGAAAACGTAGCCATGAGAGATAGGAGGTAGAGAAAACAGAGAGGATCTGTGCACTGTAGTAGCCCATGGGCCACATACATTACTTCTTTGTACATATAGCCATATTTCTAGACAAAGAAAGAGAGCGAACCGACCTCACCTTCCAACTGGGTTTTCTCTCGAAAAGTTTTCCTAGAGAGCATATCTTGTGTCTTATGTGTGTATGAGATTATTTTGTCATTCTCTACTTTCATGCATAATTTCCACTTGCATACATGCAATAATTACAGTTAAATCTATAAATATTAAAGTTTAATAAAATTGTAATAGCGTAGAATCTCAAAATTTTAATATAATATTACCAGATATGTTGTGATGAACTCTCTAATGGAATATCCACAACATTTTACGATTCATTTAGTATCAAATTAGGTTTCTTTGGGAAATTTGTGGAGATTTTAGAGATCTAGATTGATGAGGCTGAAAATCATAAAACCTTAATCATGGTCGACACATATGTAAATGAATCTCGTGATCTTGCAGATGTGAGGTTCATGCGGTTGGAACAACAAGTCACAGATATCAATTGCAATGTAAGACTCCTCATGGCAGCCTTGAATAAAAAGATAGGGATATTTGGATAATATGGGGGTTCAAATTCAGAGGATAAATCAGAGTAGGGATTAGAAGATCAGAGAGAAACAAAGATTTAGTCAAAGAAATGACCCAAAAAATATCAACCTGGTTCGAGTGCCGTGAACCAATCATAGTCCCTGTTTAAAATGGAAGAAAAATTTGATATTAAGTCATACTATGGAAATATCAATGATTTGAAGTTGAACCACTGGTTAAAGCAACTGAAATTTTATTTCAGTGTCCATCACATCGAGGAAGGGCAAAAGATCTCATTTGCGCAACTGAAATTAGAGGGCCATGCACTGACTTGGTGGGAGAGCCACATGGAAACACTGAGGTTGGAGGGAGAACCTCCAGTGACTAAGTGGGAGGATTCCAAAACCCTCATTAAGTCATAGTTTATCCCATTGGGTACATGGAGGACCAGTGGATCCGATGGCATTACTTCAGGCAAAAGCTGGTCCAAAGCATGCAAGAGTACACCACGAAATTAAGGAAGATGGCTATAATGTTGGGTATGTCTCCAAAGAAACCAGATTTACTCCTCAAGTATTTGGGGGGTCTGCACCGCCATATCTGTGAGAAAGTGATTTTGTTCAAGTCCAAATTGGTGGACGAGGCTTGTGTATAGGCACAATACCTGGAGGACATAGGCTTGAAGAGAGTGCAAGCAAGTGGATCGAAGCAAAAGAAGCAACAAGAAACTACTAAGGAGGGGAAGAAGAAGCAAAAAGGGGGAAGATAAGAAGATGAAAACCACAACATACCAGTGCAAAGATCCTAGCAACCACTGCAACATCGATGGCCATACAAAGGAAAAATGTTGGAAGTTGCATCCATAGCTAAACCTGAAGAACAAGAAGAAAGATAACAAGAAGAAGAATCTCATGGCCACTGATTCAAGCAACCAGGTTAAAAGCAACTCATATGTGGATGAGAATATCGTATGTATGTCAATATAGAAGGAGGTGTATCCGAGTAGCCTTCAACAACATGAGGAGAAAGAAATGACCAAACTCTTCCATATAAAGATACGGGTCAAGAAGATAAAGGTTGATGCTCTATTTGACTCAGGATGATAGGCGAATCTCATTACAAAAGAGCTTGTCAAGAAGTTGGGGTTGGAAGTTCGTGATCATCCAAACCCATATCCATTGGGATGGGTAAATAAGGATGTAGAGTTGAAGGTAACAAAACAATGTAAAATTGGATTTGCTATCAGTGCTGATTTTATTGATGAAGTAGACCTAGATGTGGTTCCCCTTGATGTATGTTGAGTCCTGTTTGGGAGTCCATACATGTACATGTGTCATACAATATTGGTGAGGAGATCCAACCACTATTGAATCGTTAAGGATGGAAAATCATTCATCATCAATGTGCACAAAGGCAAGTCAAAAATCTCACTGGTAAGTCCCAACCAAGCCAAGAAATTGATAAGTTCCAAAAAGAAGTATGTTTTATTGTTTTTAAGAGAAAGTCAGCCTGAAGAGGAGTCAATAAGAGGTAAGACATCCCTGAAGGGGTGTACTAAGAAACATAAACAACAATTGGAGGAGTTTTTACAAACATACTAGGATGTGTTCTGAGAGCCTAAAGGGTTACCACCTAAGAGAGAAGTGGAGCATGATATCCAACTATTGCCAGACTCCCCATTGCCAAATATTGGGATGTAAAAGTAGTTTGTTATAGAAGCAAGTGAGGTGAAGAAACAGTTGTAGCAACTACTGGAACAAGGTGTCATTTAACTAGGTACATCACCATGTGGGTCACCCATCATCATTATGCCGAAGAAGGATGGAACTTGGAATATGTGTATATATTACAAGGTGTTGAACAAAATCACACTCAAGGACAGATACCTCTTGCCCAAGATAGATGATCTGCTAGATCAATTGCAACAAGAAAAGTATTTCACAAAGTTGGAATTGAAGTCTGGATATCACCAGGTTCAACTCAAAGAAGAAGATACATGGAAGACAACCTTCAAAACTAGGAAATGTTTATATGAGTGGTTAGTCATGCCATTTGGCCTATGTAATGCACCAACTACATTATGAGATTAATGAATGATGTACTGCACCCTTTTATAGATCGATTTGTTATTGTTTTTTGAAGTATATACTGCTATATAGTGCTACCTAGGAGGAGCATATGTAACATTTGACACAGGTGTTGGAAACATTGAAGAAGCACTAGTTGCTAGCAAATCTCAAGAAGTGTGAGTTTGTGCATTAATATTTGGTGTATTTGGGGTATGTGATTAGTGGAGGATAGCTAAAGATAGATCCTTCCAAGTGGAGGCCATCATGAAATTGCAGGTTCCTATTAATGTTTTTGAGGTCAGGAGTTTCATTGGGGAAACACAATACCTAAGGAAAATCATAGCCTCATTTTCAGTAGTAGCAACACCTCTCCATGCCATAAAAACAAGTGGCAAGATTTTCTAGTGGGAAAAAGGTCAGGAAAGGGCTTTAGAAGAGTTAAAGAAGAAGATCAACCAAGCACCAGTTCTGGCATTACTAAACTTGCAACGACCCTTTGAAGTGGAGACATATGTGAATGGGTATGCTATGGGAGCTGTCTTGATTCAGGGAGGAAGGTCTGTGTGCTATAATTATGAAGTATTTCATGGGGCAGTCCTTAACTACCCTACCTATGACAAGGATCTCTATGCTATGGTGTAAGCTATGAAGAAGTGGAAGCACTATCTGACAGGAAAGGAGGTAGTAATCCACACAAATCACTAGCTGTTACAGTACTTACAGGCCCAGAGTAAGCTACAATAGACCAGGCATTACAAGTGGATGGGGTTTTTACAGTGGTTTCATTTGGTGATAAAGTATAATAAGGGAAGCACAAAAAAGTTGGCTGACATGCTTTCAAGGCCACCCACATCAAATATAATAGATTTTGGGACTCGTATGCACATGGAGCCATTCACTCGTGATGCATACATAGAGGCATATTCAAAATATGAGGACTTCAAGGAGGTGTATCAATAGTTACAGAGTCAAAGTCAAGTGCATGATGGCGATAACACGGTTGACTACAATCTCCAGGATGGGTTACTCTGTAGGATGAATAAGTTATGTATTCCTAAAGGTGAGTGATTGTAGCTAATTAGAGAGGATCACACCTCAAAGGTTGCAGGGCATTTTGGTGTAGGGAAGACCGTGGCTAACTTTCAGAGGTATGTGTATTGTCCCACGATGCAAGAGTAGGTAGCTAGGTTCATAAGAGGATGCATGCTTTGTTGTACTAGTAAGCCTAGCAACAAAAAACATGGTCTATATCATCCCTTACATGTACCTAGTCGTCCTTGGTGTTGTAACTTAATTTTTCCCTTGTAGTTTTTCCTTCATTTAAAAAAGAAAAGAAAAAAGGAAATAGAGAAAAAGAAAAATAAGAAAAATAAATAGAAAATAAAAGAGAAAAAAACAAAAAAATAAAAGAAAGAAATAAAAATAAAAGGGAGAAAAGAATAAAAGAATATACATTTAGATGCCACTTGTATTTTTGTTATCCTTATCATTTTTAAATAAATTATTTTATTGTAATAGTTTGATGTGATTAATCTCCAACGAGTTTTTAAAGTTCATGCAAATTTGAATGGACAAGATTGGGCCTGCCAAGATCAATGGTCCCCGACACATTGTGGGACCCCCCCGCATTGTCGAAAGTTATTGGGGGGGGGGGAGGGTGTCTGCAAAGCAGTTTTTCCCGACCCTGCATTTGATATGTGGCACCTTCTTAATGATCGCGCCACCCCTCCGTTCAAAACCATAAACTACTTCCACCTCCCTGCAAATCGACAATTCTCTTGCTCATTCCTCCCGCCGATTTCGCTCACTGCTAAGTTTCCGCTAAATTTATTTTTCACCAGTCCTTCTGATAAATTTATTAGGTGATCATTAACCATTCAATTCCCCTGCCAACATTCAAAAAAATTAATATCTTCATGTCAATAACGATTAACATAACCAAAATTTGTTACAATCACCTGAATAAAAGCTACTCCCCTATCAAAAATACATTCTTTCACCATTTATGCCTGTAACTAAAGCTTCTAGCATGACACTGCAAGTGAATTTTAGTGATTTCTAGCTCCTGATCATTACTATCTCCAGATAGTTATCTAATTGTCCTCAACAATTCTATTTTTACCCAATGAATTCCCACAAAGGAAAATCTAAGATATCTGTAGACAATTCCATGTTACCCCCTATAGTTATTTTAGATGAATTTCTCTTGATTGATACCCATTTCAAAATCGTGGAGAACAATTGCGAATTTGACTTGTACAAACTTCACAATTGGGCTTTTCAGAAGTATCAAGATTCCAGTGATGAATTTTCCTTTTGGGAATCCTTATTACCCCAGTTTTGTTTCCCTCAAACATATCATTTTCCCAAATTTGTCACTTGGTGTGGAGCCCGATATCTTCCTAGTCAAAGATATGTTATTGATTATAAGAATGAAACCCTATTTTATATAACCCCTGATTCAATCTGTTGAGCCCTCTAGTTAAATTCTCAAAACTCCCTTCACCCTTTTTCCACTGATTTTTTAATGGAGATTTATGAAAGACTTTCTTTTTCACAAAGAACACATATTTTTGAGTCATTTTTACTAGAAAACTCAGAATTACCTAGAACAAACCCACCTTATCCCTCTGCAATGTTCCCTGAAATGTCTAGGCAGGTCATTTCCCTAGTTTCTAGTTTGTTAGGATATCCCAATGATTAATGGGTAGATGATGTTATTTTGGGGTTTTTGATAGCCTTTTCTTCTGGTAAAAAAACATCAGTCTTGTTCAATTACAGTTAGTTTTTGTCTGATGCAATTCATGATCAGTTTTTAAATTTCAGTGCATAAGGTTCATTTAAGGGCTAATCAATTTTGATTTACTTATTCTTATATCATCAGTCAGAAAGGTTCAATTTTCCTTTGCATAAATTGGATGATGAAGGAAAACCATAGCTAGTGATTCATTGGACCTCATTAGTGAGGAAAACCTTTGAAGATTTTTGTTTTAGTGTTTTTTTCAATCAATTTATGTATATGGAAATATGTTTGTTAACTAGTGATGCAATTCCCAAAGTTTAAACATAGATAAAAAGTATTTTTCATTTGAGTGAGCAGTCTAAAGTTGGAGATTGGTATTTGTACTAGAATTTCATAGAAATCAGGATTTATTGCTACGAGCTTCCATCTTACAAGTTACCAGTGTTCCTCCCCATGAGGATTTTTTCACTTGAATATATCAGGCAGATGATGAACATGGATGATGTTCATTTTGTTTCTAGAAAACAAAAGGCTCAATTCAAACTAAAAGCACAGGTTGGCCCATTCATAGTCAACACCAGAGCTGTAGAAAAAGAAGTCAATGAGTTATTGAGGTAGATGAAGTTTAGATTAAGTTTCAGTTGGTCATATGATCCATTAGGACTAATATCATCAATGAGAGTTGGTCATAAGTCTACACCATATGTGCACATTGTAAAACCTGAGATTGAACAATATGCCAACAAAGAAGAATGGGAAGAGAATACACTATAGGAAGTTGAGGAGCTAGTTTCTAGTCAGACAACACTGGAAAATACAAGGATGACAGAAAAAGAATGGAAACTACTGAGTGCGTGTCTATCCCTAGCAGGATCAGAGTTACATAAGGCATCATTCAAGGTGTTCAAGAGGAGGAAAACCATAAATGTTGAAGAAGAATCCTTAGAAGCTCAAACTTTTGAGGAACCTACTACAATTATAATTTTAGGAGAATCTACATTTTCATTATAACAGATTAAAGAAACAACAATAGATTCTCCTTCTTATCCTTCTTCTCTAAGGCAACAAAGTATATTTACAAGGTTCTTAGAGATGAAGAAGAAAAATGAAGCACTAAAAATTCTACGTATGCAGAGTTCTGGAAACAGTATTCCACAACTCAGACTAGGTTACTTTCTGCCTTAAACAATGAAAGAGGACAATTCCAATTAGAATTTTTGGAACCCAAAGTCCCTATTCCCAAGAGTGAAGAGGATTACAAAACCTTTGTGTTCTCATTTGACACCAAAAATAGACATCCTATTTATCAAATCGATCTTCACAAGCAAGCAGGAGAAATGATACACACATCATTGACAAGTTCGACCATGGCAACTTCTAAGCTACAAGCATCTCTAAATAATATTCATTCTCAATTGAATCTCAAAAAGATGTCTATCTAGCAAAGTGTACAAAAATTAAGGGGTTGGAGGATCTAGTTTTAAAATTAGCATTGAATCTTAAAGATGTAAAGGTAGCTGAAGAAATAATTAAAAGTGGATATGAAAATATACAAGCACTGAGGAAGAAGCTGAAATTACCAACTACTGAACATCTGCAAGCACAAGAAGTAAGTCAGTTGGGTAAGGAAAAAGACAACAAGCTCTCGATTATTGTAGAGAAAAATATACAAATTCAAAAAATGGAGGCAGAGATGGAAAAATTGATTAAGGAAAGAGAACTCCAAATCAACACTAGAGTAGGAACACCTACAACAATAGTATCTACAACAACAATATCCACACCAAAAATAGAGTCTACTAGTAAGAATCCAACATAACAATTATCTAAAGCTATGGGAGATATATCATTAAAGGATATGGAAAATGAAAAACTCAAAGTTCAGTTGGAGAAGACTCAAGATAATAGGATAAACGTTGATAATGAATATCTGGCTGAAGTACAAAAAAACTTCAGATTAATTACGCAACTGGAGAAATGTGAAAATGAGTCAGTGATTGCACAAACATTATAATAAGCCAAAGTAAATATATGGATTGATATAAATTCAACCATGACTGAACTTTGGAAAACCATTGAAATCATTTTTGAACAGGAGGGGTTAGTGCAAAAGTCAAATGCATCCATTACAGAGATTAAAGAAGATTTAGATCACAAGCCAGGGGAAGCTACCAAAATAATCAAAGCGCTGAATTCTAAAACAAAAGAAGAACTAGAGGAGTTTGGAATTGAAGACAAGATTGATACAGTCCTAGAAGTAAGAAGGGTTTTAACAAAAAGAAACTTAATGTTACAATTAGAAAACAAATTTCAAAACTTGGAAGCGCAGGTTAAAAAGTTTCATAAAAAGTTCAATGTTTTGTGCTAGAAAGGACTTCTAGCTCTACGAGATTCTAGTGGCCAATTGATTCCACTAGAAAATTACCAGCACAAATTGCATGAGATAGCAATAGATAGAACCAAGTTTGCAAAATTCAAAGTGATAATAAATGGTAAAGCATTCCTTGAAGGCCTTGAATTTGATCTTTTTATTCAACATGAAATTCAACACTTATTTATTACTAGGCCAACCTTTGAGAAATACACAGAAGTTGATGAGGCATATATAAAAGTAACAATTTTTCTATCCCAGATGATAAAATATGGGATAAATTACTTGAACCTATCAATTAAAACAAAATGCACAAATTTAGTAACCAGTTGCAAAGAAAGAAGGAGAAGAAAGCAACATAACAGGAGCAGAAAAACATTAAATTTAGTTTCTAGCAACAATCATCAAACAATAGCATCAAATTGTGTGTTGATTATTCAAATCAGTTTAGAATAGTTATTTTTGTAATATCCAAATCAGTTTTGGATAATATTTCATTTTGTAATAAATTTTATTTCAAATATAGATATTTTTGAATTACACTTTATAAGTATTTTGTAATTCAGATAAGGAAGGGTTGAACCCTTGTGATGATCCAGTGACACCATTGTAATACTTTGAAATATTTCTGAAGATAATCAAAAGATTCTGACTTCATTCTTAACAAATTTTGTGTCCATGTGAGTTTTTCATGTTTATTCATTTATGTTTTCCATAATTTAATTATGCATATGTTCAAGGTAACATAGGAGTTAGGGTAAGGCTAGATTGAGTATCAATCTCCCTGATAACCCACTGCAAAGTTATAATCATTAAAGAGATTAATTAACTAAACAGTTTGTTTAAGTTAGTTCCTCCATATCTTTTAATTGTTGCCTTCTATCATCTCTTGAACATATTCTGTTTGGCTGTAGAATTTTTCTGCATGCATCAACTATATTTGATTAGTTAAATATTCAATATGGATGTTTGATTATCACATATTTTCTTTATTTTTTCTTTCAAACTCAACTTAAATATTTATTCCTGTTATGAATGAAAATCATCCCTTTGATATTCTCAGAAATATTTAGATTTTAAAAGTGTTAAAGGTTTAGTACATTGGTCAACCAATTCAATTAAACACTTAGATGCTTTGGCACAGTTCCCCAACCTAGAATTGTCTACAAAGATACAAAATTAGATTGGCGTCGTTGCCTAGGAACAAAGTTTGAATTTCTTTTCCTTGGGACAACGATTAGACTTTCTTCTTAATGGTGAATAAGAGGTTATCAGGCTAAAATTTTTCACCTAACAACTCCATTGGTTAAATCTGGCTTCATACAGGCATACCCGATCTCATTCAAATCTGAATCATTTCTCTCCTTTATCAGATCTAGAGAGACATGCGAGAATTACATCTATTAGATGTAGATTAGAAGCATCCACTTATGTTTCTATCTCTCTTCCACCTGAAATACCCTCACAAACTGAGCCTTTTCAATCAATTCCAATACCTGCTGAATTATTAGATCTACCACCTAAAGTATTAGAACTCCTTTCTAAAGGAGTAGATATTCAATCAACACTACTAGTTCATCAACTTGAGACCTTTGAGTTTCCTGCTTTCCCTTCAAAACCTTTTGATACTGAAGCAAATCCTGACCTTCAAACACCAGAATTGAAACCAACTCATTTCATTTATTCCTTCTCACATACTCATCCTTTATTTTCTGCCAAGTCTAAAGAGGAAATTAGAATTTATACCAATCCTTTAGCCTTTCAAGATCAAGAGAAAATCATACCTGAAGTTCAGAAAATAGTTCTCCATCCTTAGTTTTTCCAGAAACCTAAACCTCCATCACAACCATCTTCAAGCAAAGTTGTCTCCCCAAAATAGATAGTTCCATTACAACACCAAATGGCTAGATTTAGGCCAATTGTAATAACTTGATATGCAGACTAATGCAATTGAAGTGGAAGAAAACATGTTAGCATCTAGTAAATTGAAAGCAAAGGCAAAAAAAGATGAAAGGAAAATAAAAGCCAAAGAGGAAAGTACTTCATCATCAAAGACTAAAGATGAAGAACATAAAATTGATGAAATAACATCTTTGTTAAGAAATCCGTCTAATAGAATTTCAAGAATGGAAATTCAGCCTAGAGTAATCCAACAGGTTGCAAATAGACTTCCAATCCATATAGAAGACCTTTTCAATCTCAGATTTTGCAAAAACCAAATACTAATCAACAAATTCAACCTCCATTAATGATTGATGACCAAGACCCTAAAGAAGTTGTTCCTGCTATTACAAATGATATTAATTATTTTGAAGATCCATCATATTAAAATGTTATTGTCCCAATTAGTCAATACCAACCTATTTCTCAAAATCAAGAGTCATCCCAAGTTTCCAAATATCAAGTTTTTTTTTCTGAGTTTCTCATTGCTGAACTGAATAGAAGGTATGACCTAAGACTTAGACAAGGCCTTGGTATACCTGTAGAAAAGGTTACCTTTGATGAACCTCAAGTAAAAGTTGTTGAAATACCACCTATTAAACCACCAAATCAGTTACACATTAGGGGCGTTTTGAGGTCTAAAATGGGACTCCTAAGGAAATTATAAAATAATAGTGGAAATAATAAAATAAGATTTGATTACATCATCAAATTTTAGAGGGAAAAAAGAAAAAAAAAAAATTTGCAACTCATATTTTCAACTTATCTCCCTATTGGTTTACTCAAATTTCAAGCGGAAACACTCATTGGATGCATAATTTGATTCCTCATCCAAGGCGTACCCATGTTGCATAATTTAGATGGACCCATGCTACATAAAAAATAAGAAATACATGAAAAATGTGATTGCAATCACGTTTCTTCATGTATTTCTCATTTTTTATGTAGTAGGTTCCATCATAAGTATGGAACATGGGTACTCCTTGGATGATGAATTAAATTTTGCATCCAATGACTAATCCTGCTCGAAATTTGAGTAAAACCTTAGGGAGATAAGTTGAAAATACGAGTTGAAAAAGTACTTTTAATATATTATTATTTTTTAATCTTTTTAATTTTTTACTCCAAAAATGGTGAATCATCCCCCATGGTTGACATCATCATCTTGACTCCTATTGGTTCTTATAAAGTTTATTTTGGTTGTACATTTATCTTAGGAGTCCCTTTTTAGACCTCAAAAATCCCCTAATGAAGAACAATCCACTACTGGAAAACCTGTTCCAACTGTTTTTAATGTTGAAAAAGAATTAGAAAGGGTTAAAATCCCTATTCCCTTATCTGAAGTTTCCAGAAATCCAGGTTATAAACAACAAGTTTCCAAATGGATACAATCTTCCAGTATAGATGCTAAAGGGGATGTTATTAGTCTTCAAGATGAGAAACTTTCAATTGCCCTTGGACCTAGTTTAGATATGATTGATGAAAGTGTGTCACATTTCTATGTTACATGTCATGATTTCCTTTTGTACAATTGTATGTTAGATTTTGGTGCCCCCCATAATATGATGCCTAAAGTTATCGTGGGCCAACTTTAGTTGCAAATAACCAAGCCATATCATGATTTATATACTTTTGATTCAAATAAAGTTCTTTTCTTGCGACCAATCAAAGATTTAGTTGTTACACTTGCACAAATCCTACATTCCACCAAAATTTGGCATGTTGTTGTCAAGGTCTTGCTGTGCTAAGCTTGGAGGAAGCTTGTAGATGGACATGTCCTATGCTACAATCCCAGTTTATGGAGGTGAACATTTAAGATTGTACATAGAAGTAAGATTCATTAATACTGTATGTAAAGTTGATCAATTAATAACTCATCCAATTTATGCTATTGATAAAGATTTTGGATGCTTTACTTTGGCTGCAAGTGATCTCTCTAATCGTCAAACCAGAATTGAAGATTCTGTCAATATACCTCAATTTTTAGATAGTAATATTTGGAAACTGTGTTTTAATGGGGGATTTTCTAGGGATTGAGCTAGCGCAGGAATTGTACCCATTTCTCCTGACAAGAAAAATATAACCCAATCCTTCAAATTAGAGCTTGAAGTCACAAATAATGTGGTAGAATATCAAGCCTTAATTTTAGATTGGAATAAGCTAAAAGTATGAAAGTAAAAAATATGGCAATAAATGGTGATTCAAAATTAATTGTAAAATAGATCAAGAATCTCTGTCAAACCAAGCATCCTAGACTAAGAGCTTATAGGAATGAAGTATGGGACTGTGTGGAAAACTATTTTCAAGCCCGCAACATCTCATCAATCCAAGAGAAGATAACATCCATGCAGATTCTTTGGGAGTCTCTGAAAGTTCTTTTAAAACACTTGATCCTTTGCAATTACATTACCAGATTGAAGTAAAGTACATACCTTCCATCCCAGATAATTTAGGACATTGGAAAGTTTTTGAAGATGATGAGTAGTTAAAAAAATTCTTACAGGAAATTGATGATTTTTATGGTTTACATGTTGAGGGAGAAAACAATGGTGAAATGAAATCAAATGGTGGTGACTTAGATATGAATTTGAAATAGAAAATTGTTTTTCATGATACCATTTAGTTATCAAATAATTGTATTCAAAAGCAATTGGTTCCCTTGGAAAAACTTTTTGATCGAAATGATGTATCAAAAAATTCATAGATAAGTTCACAACAGGAAGATGTACATGGTTGTAATATTGGTACTACAAAAGAAATCATAAATGTCAAAATGTCACCTTCTTTGCCTTAGGACATAAAAGAAAAACATGTCAATTTGTTTAAGAAATACAGAGATGTGTTTTTATGGTCATATGAAGAATTGAAAACCTATGAAAAAACTATTATTGAGCACAAAATTCCTCTTAAACCAGAAGCTAAGCCATTTAAAAAAAAATTAAGAAGAATTAATACATCTTACTTCCTATTATTAAGAAAGAAGAAAACTGTTGGATGATAAAATAATTGTTCCCTTAAGATACTTTGAATGGATAGCTAATCTGGTACCTGTTAGGAAGAAAAATGGGGAAATTAGACTATGTGTCGATTTTAGGAACTTAAACAAATTATCCCTGAAAGATAATTATCCATTACCAAAAATGGATCAATTGCTTCAAAGAGTATCAGGTTCTGATATGATCTCAATGTTAGATGGTTTTTTTGGATACAACCAGATTCTGGTTAGTCAAGAAGACAGAGAGAAGACTACATTCACAACTCCTTGGGGCACTTTCATGTATGCCAAGATGCCATTTGGTTTAATCAATGTTGGAGAAACATTTCAAAGGGCCATGGATCTGACATTTGTTGGTAAGGTAAATAAATTCATAGTCATTTACCTTGGTGATTCGACAATTTTTTCTGATTATGATACTAAACACATTAAACACTTGAGATTTTTTTTTGAAAGATGCAATTTTTTTTGGATTTCTCTTAATCTTAAGAAGCCACTTTTTTCAATGAGGGAAGGAAGATTGTTGGGGCACATAATTTCAAAACAAGGAGTTATAATTGATCCTAAGAATTCAACAATTTAGGGAATCAGTTTTCCTAGAAATAAAAAAGAGATTCAGTCATACTTTGGGAGAATAATTTTTTTAAGGAGGTTCATACCTAATTATGCTGAAATTGTGAAAGATATTATTGACATGCTCAAGAAATACAATGAAGTTAAATGGGTTGTCCAAGATAGATATTCCTTCTCACAGATCAAAAAGGCAATTTTAGAAGCCCTAGTGTTAGCAAACCCAGATTATACAAAACTATTTAGTATTTTCTCCTTTGTCTCAGATACCTTTATAATGGCTGCTTTATTACAAAGAAATGATGATCAACATGAACAATCAATTTCCTTCTTTAGTAAGGTTATGAGAGATGTTGAATTGAGATATGACATCATAGAGAAACAAGCTTATGCCTTGGTACAAGCTTTGAAAGAAGTTAGGATTTATGTTTTACACTCTCCTATAATTTCTTATGTTCCTAAGAATGCGGTAAAATTAGTGTTGACGCATCCTGATACAAAAGGAAAGAGGGGAAGATGGATTGCCAAGATACTTGAGTTTGATTTGGTCATCAAACCTACAAAGTTGGTGAAAAGACAAGGTTTAGCTAAAATGTTAGCAGAATCAAACCGAAAAATACTTGGTATTAATACTATCATGTAGATTTCAGGTGAGAAGAATCCACAAGAACCTTCTTAGATTTTAGGTGGGAATAATCCACAAGAACCTTCTTATAGTGTAGTTCCTATTCCTTTTCCTTTACACATCGATGAAATTTTTTTACTATCAGATTGATACAAAGACATAGTGGATTTTCTACGGAATTTTGAATACCCTCTTGAATTCATGAAGTATCAATGTAGGTCCCTCAGAATCAAAGCCATGAAGTACTATATAGTAAATGAAAATTTCTATTGGAAGGTTCTTTTAAATATCCTCTTATTATGTTTGACCGAGAGTGAAACAAAAGGAGTAATTGAGTAGTCTCACGAAGGAATTTGTGGGGGACATTAAGCGTGCAATGCAACTGCATATAAGACACTGAGATCAGGTTTCTATTGGCCAAATTTTTTTACACAGGTTGGTGCAAAGGTGACGAGTTGTATCCCATGTCACATATTTTTAGGGAAACAAAGGTTAGCAACACTTCCCCTTGTCCCAGTTTTAGTAGAAGCCCCTTTCTTGCAGTGGGGATTGCATTTCATTAGTGAAATAGTTCTAGCCTACAACAATCAACACAAATGGATATTAATAGCTGCTAATTATTTCAGAAAGTGGGTAGAAGCAATTCCTATTAAGAATGCAACTGAGATAGTGGTGATAAAATTCATTGAAGAAAACATTTTGTCTAGATTTGGTTGTCCTAGACAAATCATTACAGATAATGCTCAATATTTTAGTAGCATAAAGTTGATAGAATTCTGTCAAAAATATCAGATTGCTTTACATCATTCTACACCTTATTATCCACAGGGTAATGGGTTGGCATAATCATCAAATAAAAGTACAATTAAAGTTATTAAGAATGTGTAAGCAGATCACAAAAGGATATGGGACAATCATCTCAAATATGTAGTGTGGGAAAATAGGGTTTCACCTAAAAGATCTACTGGTAAATCCCCTTTTCAACTTGTTTATGAAATAGAAGCTATCTTCCCTACATAGTTAACATTTCTAGTTAGTACGTTTTTGTAGGAGTCATATGAAGAAGCAATTTGTTTTTCAAGAAGGATCAATAAGCTTCTTGAGCTAAATCAAGACAGAGATGAAGTTCAACATAAACTTCGACAATATCAAGATAAGATGAAGAGTTTGTTTGATAGGAAGGCTAGGGAAAGAGATTTAAGGCAAGGTGATTTAGTTCTCATATGGGATGCATGAAGAGAAGAAAGAAGAAAACATGGGAAGTTTGATAACTTATGGTTGGGACCTTTCAACATCGCAGAAGTTAAAGGAAATAATACATTCATCCTACACAATCTGGAAAGACAATATTGTTGGGAAAAATACTAAGGGGGGGGGTGAATAAGTATTTTCAAACCATTAAACTTTTCGATTTCATATCATGATTTCTGTAGGTGACTTTACTGAAGGGAATCCATTTGTTTACGTGATTTTTATTTATACAACTAGTTTATATCCAGTAAAACATATTTTTCAGTTAATTCATCTTCGGTTTATCTTGAGTCAGTGCATCAATACTTCATTAAGCATTAAGTAAATAGTAACTATGTGTAGTAATAATAAAATAAACCATTAAAAATAATAATCACATGAACACCAGAATTTAAGGTGGAAACCCAATGTGGGAAAAAACCACCTGTTGCTATCGTCTCTATCTTCTTTTTAATATAAAGAAAAACTTTTACAATCTTGTGCTGGCACATACTCATACTAGTACGCACACACCCACATAAAGAAGGATACAACCTTCACTAGTTCTCCAACTCCTACTGGAAGGGAGATCCACCCCCCTAAATCTTGTACTGGTGTAAATTCATACTAGTATGTAGGCACCCACCTGTAGAAGGCTACAACCTTTTCTCATTCTCTACCTCCTACTGGCAGGGAGCTCCAACCCCATGATCTAATTTACTAGCTACCATTGGAAGGAAGCTTCAACTCCCTCATTGAAGGCTCCAACCTTTAACATCTCCAGGGATCACGTTTCATAAATTTTCATACTGGATCCACTTGCTACAACACATCACAACTTGTAGGCCATGTTTCATCAAATTTTCAGACTGGACCCACTACCAACATTTAAGCCCAAAACTAGTCCTCAAAATTGAAACTTATCTCTGTAGCTCAACCAATCAATTACTGAACCAACAAAACTAACCAATCATTGAATCAAATGAATCGACTGAAACTCAACCAATTAACTGAAACCAAAATCAATCAACTTAAACATCCAAAATAATCAGATCGATGTTATTAGAATATCAATCAACATACTGCACATCACAAAAACCAGATTCTATTATTGCAAACCTTGATCAACCATATGTCAAAATATGCATGGTAATTTACAGTATCCAACCCACATGTGTACACGCTTTCCATGAAGCATACCCTCGTATAGATCTTGAAGCATTGAATCCTGAACACTAAACCATTGTCACACTGAAACAACTGCTAAATCACATACAAATCCACTACATCATTCTGAAACAGTCACAGAACCTTCATTGAAATTCAATCACAAACAATAAGTATCATCATCATTCTTCAATCAATCAATCCTTAATCAAAACATCATTGTTTAAGCCCAGATCATCAAGAAGACTTCACTGACAGAAAACATAAACACATAAATATTGATTAAACTAATCAGACATCCTTTTCACCAAAACCCTACTTTCTGTACGTGCTTTCCTCAAAGCATATCTGCATGTATACATGCTTTTTAGGAAACAAACCCATGTGTATGCGACTTACCAGTATCACACCTGCGTGTGTACGTGCCTTGCAGGGTATACAACCCATGTACAGATCTGCATTTCCTAATTAAGACCTTCACTACAACACCAAACTTCAAACATACCCAGATCTCGACATACACAGAAAAATCATGTGTTAAGACACTATCAACATAGATTAAATCACCTCATAATCAAGATTTTCATCTCAGATCTATTGGATCTTATCCATCATCAAATTCCCGGGTGCATACATAGTTTCAGATCAATCAAAACATCAATAGCCCATCACATGCATATTTACTTCAATTCTAATTATTCATGAAATATTAATCACTTGCACACATTGTCACTTTGACCTTCACCTCCTTATATAACTTAGCCCTTATTCAATATCACAAGAAAAAACCATACTCCAACTGATGGTTTTCTTAGACATGATCAAAAAATTCATTACTGGGTTCAATACCATACGGAAATACCATGGTAAGGACCCTTGATATTTAGAATACCATGGTGCAGAAACTATACACACCTTTGCTTCTTCATACTTGTGTGTGTACGCAACCTTGCTTAACAGAACCCGCACATACTTCTTGAGATTTCAAATTTGTCATTCCTCTTTCTCCGAATTGTTATGCCTTTGTGAAAACACTCTATCACATCTATAGACACATCTTGTTTACATCTTCATCAAGTAGGTTTCCATCGAAGGACAACTCATCAAGTAGGTTGTCATCAAGGACAAGACATCAGGTAGGTTGGCATCAAGGACAACACATAATTCATAATGCCAACAAGTATTTCTCATTGCCAGTCAATGGGAAATACCTCAAGCATTATTATTCAGTATTGAGTTTTTTTAATCATCATCATTGTAAATTTCTTGTTTTTCTTTAAAATTCCAAAGAAAGTTTGATTTTCACAACAAAGACTCCATAACCCAAGGAGAAGGCACATAGATATGCAGGTTCTCTACATCTCGCAGGGGGAAGCATTCCCCAGATGGAGCCGATGTTGTAACTTATTTTTACCCTTGTAGTTTTTCGTTCATTTAAAAAAATAGAGAAAAGAAAAACAAGAAAAAGAAATAGAAAAGAAAAGAGAAATAAAAAAAAATCAAAGAAAGAAATGAAAATAAAGGGGAGAAAATAATAAAATAATAAAATAATATTATATACCTAGTAGTAGCGAGCACGTTTAAATGCTGCACTTGTATTTTTATTTAGAATTTTTAAATAAATTATTTTATTGTAATAGTTTGATGTGATTAATCACCGCTGAATTTTTAAAGTTCATGGAGCTTTGAATGGACAATATCGGGCCTACCGAGATAGATGACCCCCAACACATTGCAAGACCCCCCGCATTGTCAAAAGTTATGGGGGGGGTCCGCAAAGTAGTTTTTCCCGATCCCACCTTTGATACATGGCACCTTCTCAATGATTGTTGTACCCCTCTGCTCAAAACCATAAATTAATCCCCCCCTGCAAACTGCTAATTCTCCCGCTTGTTCCTCCCACTGATTTCACCCACTACTAAGTTTCCGCTACAGTTAGTTGTCACCAGTCCTTCCAATAAATTTAGTAGGTGATAGTTGACCATTCAATTATTCTGCCAAAGTTCAAAATCGTTAATTTATCTATGCCAATAACATTTAGTATAACTGAAAGATGTTATAACCACCTGAATAAAAGCTTTTCCCCTATCCAAAATACATTCTTTCACCATTTTTGCCTGCAACTAAAGCTTCTAGCATGACATTGCAAGTGAATTTCGACAATTTCCAACTCATGATCATCGCTATCTCTGGGTAATTATTTAATTGTCCTCAACAATTCTATTTTTCCCTAATGGCTTCCCACAAAGGAAAATCTAAGATATCTGTAGACAATCCTATGTTACCCCCTATAGTTAATTTAGATGAATTTCCCTTGATTGATACCCATTTCAAAATTGTGGAGAGCAATTGTGAATTTGACTTGTACGAACTTCACAATTGGGATTTTCAGAAGTATCAAGATGGCAGTGATGAATTTTCCTTCTGAGAATCCTTATTACCCCAGTTTTGTTTCCCTCAGACATATCATTTTCCCAAATTTGTCACTTGGTGTGGAGCCCGATATCTTCCTAGTCAAGGAGATGTTATTATTCAGAATAATGAAACCTTGTTTTATATAACCCCTGAGTCAATATTCCAAGCCCTCCAGTTAAATCCTCAAAACTCCCTTCACACTTTCTTCACTGATGTTTTAATGAATATTTATCAAAGACATTCTTTTTCACAAATAGCACATATTTTTGAGTCATTTTTACGAGAAAACTTAGAATTACCCAGAACAAAGCCACCTTATCCCTCTGCAATGTTCCCTGAGATGTCTAGGCAGGTCATTTCCCTAGTTTCTTGTACGTTAGAATATCCCAATGATCAATGGGTAGATGAGGTTATTTTGAGGTTTTTTCTAGTCTTTTCTTTTGGTAAAAAACCATCAATCTTGTTCAATTACAATTAGTTTCTATCTAATGCGATTCATGATCAATTTTTAAAGTTCAGTGCAGAAGGTTCATTCAAGCACCAATTAGTTTTGATTTACTTATTCTTATATAATCAGTTAGAAAGGTTCAAGTTTCATTTGCAGAAATTGGATGCTGAAGGAAAACCACAATCAGTGATTCATTGGACCTCATTAGTGAGGAAAACCTTTGAAGAATTTTCTTTCAATGATTTTGTCAATCAATTTTTGTATATGGAAATATGTTTGTTAAGTAGTGATGTAGTTCCTAGAGTTTCAATGGAGATCAAAAAGATTTTTCATTTGAGTGAGCAGTCTAAAGTTGGAGACTGGTATTTGTACCAAAATTTCACAGAAATCAAGATTTATGGCTGCGATCTTCCACCTTACAAATTATCGTGTTCCTCCCCATGAGGATTTTTGCACTTGAATATATCAGCTAGATGATGAACATGGATGGTGTTTATTTTTTTCTATAAAACAAAAGGCTCAATTCAAACTAAACGCACAGGTTGGCCCATTCATAGTCAACACCAAAGCTGCAGAAAAAGAAGTCAATGAGTTATTGAGGTAGATGAAGTTTAGATTAAGTTTCAGTTGGTCATATGATCCATTAAGAATAATATCGTGAATGAGAGTTGGTCAGAAGTATGCACCATATGTTCACATTGCAAAACCTGAGATTGGAAAATACAAAAATAAACAAGAATAGGAAGAGAATACACTACAAGAATTTAAGGAGCTAGTTTCTAGTCAAACAACACTGGAAACTCCAAGTATGATAGAAAAAATTGAAAAGATTGAGAGAGTCTACTCTAGAAGGACTATAGTTACAAAAGGAAGCATTCAAGGAGTTCAAGAGAAGGAAAACCATAAATGTTGAAGAAGAATCTTCAGAATCGCAAACTTCTGAGGAACCTAATATAGTTATAATTTAAGGAGAATTTTCATTTTCATTACAACATATTGAAGAAACAACAATTGATTCTCCTTATTCTCCTTCTTCTCTAAGGAAACAGAGTATTTTTACAAGGTTCTTACAGATGAAGAAGAAAAATGAAGCACTAAAAACTTCTACATATGCAGAGTTCTAGAAACATTCTTCCACAACTCAGACTAGGTTACTTTCTCCCTTAGATAGTGAAAGAGGACAGTTCCAATTATAATTTTTGGAACCAAAATTCCTTGTGCCTAAGGGTGATAAGGATTACAAAACCTCTGTGTTCTCAGTTGACACCAAAAAGATACATCCTATTGATCAAATCAATCTTCACAAGAAAGCAAGAGAAATGATATACACATATTTGACAAGTTTGTTCATGGTAGCTTCTAAGCTACAAGAATCTATGAATAATATTCATTCTCAATTGAATATTGAAAATATGTATTCTCTAGAAAAGGACACAAAAATCAAGGGGTTGGAGGATCTATTTTTAAAATCAGGATTGAATGCTAAAGATGTAAAAGCAGCTGAGGAAATAATTAAAAGAAGAAATGCAGATATATAGGCACTAAGGAAGCAGCTGAAATTACCAACTACTGAACATACTCAAGCACAAGAAGTAAGTCAGTT
This sequence comes from Pinus tabuliformis, assembly GCA_031772625.1. Classification (NCBI taxonomy): domain Eukaryota; kingdom Viridiplantae; phylum Streptophyta; class Pinopsida; order Pinales; family Pinaceae; genus Pinus; species Pinus tabuliformis. The sequence goes on along the minus strand of CM062820.1, from coordinate 729,208,830 downwards.
GGAGAAGGAAAAAGAAAACATGCTCCAGATGATAGTAGAAAAAATATACAAATTCAGAAAATGGAGGCAGAGATGGAAAAATTGATTAAGGAAATAGAACTCCAAATAAACATTGGAGTAGGAACATCTACAATAGAAATATCTACAACAGTAGTGTCCACAACAGAAACAAAGTCTACTAGTCAAATCCAACAGAACAATGATCTAAAGCTATGGGAGACCTATCGTTAAAGGATATGGAGATTGAAAAAAACAGAGTTCAGTTGGAGAAGGCTCAAGATAATAAGATAAAAGCTAATAATGCATATCAGGCCAAAGTATAAAAAAATTGAGATTAATTAAAATAGCTGGAGAAATATGAAAATGAATCAATGATTGCACAAAAATTATCAAAAGCCAAAGAAAAGATATGGATTAATATAAATTCAACCATGAGTAAACTTTGGACATCCATTGAAATCATTTTTGAACAGGACGGTTTAGTGCAAAAGTCAAAGGCAACCATTATAGAGATTAAAGAAGATTTAGATCACGAGCTAGGGGAAGCTGTCAGAATAATCAAAGTGTTGAGTTCTAAAACAAAAGAAGATCTGGAGGAGTTTGGAATTGAAGACATGACTGATACAATCCTAGAAGTAAGAAGGGTTTTGACAAAATGAACTTAATGTTACAATTAGAAAACAATTTTAAAAACTTGGAAGCACAGGTTAAAAAGTTTCATAAAAGGTTCAATGTTTTGCGCCAGAAAGTACTTCCAACTCTACAAGATTCTAATGGCTAATTGATTCCACTAGAAAATGACCAGCACAAATTGCATGAGATAGCAATAGATAGAACCAAGTTTGCAAAATTCAAAGGGATAATCAGTGGTAAATCATTCCTTGAAAGCCTTGAATTTGATCTTTTTATTCAACATGGAACTCAACACTTATTTATTACTAGTCCAACCTTTGAGAAATACACAAAAGTTGATGAGGCCTATAGAAAAGTAACAAAATTTTCTATCCTAGATGATAAATGGGATAAATTACTTGAACTCATTGAGTAAAACATAATGCACAAATCCAGTAACCATGTGCAGAGAAAGAAGGAGAAGAAAGCAAGATAACAAGAGCAGAAAACGAAAAATTTAGTTTCTAGCAGCAGCCATCAAACAATAGCCTCGAATTGTGTGCTGATTATTCAAATTAGTTTAGAATAGCTATTTTTGTGTTCTATTTTTGTAATATCCAAATCCATTTTGGATAATATTTCATTTTGTAATAAATTTTATTTCAGAATTAGATATTTTTGAAGTACACTCTATATAAGTATTTTGTAATTCAAAGAAGGAAGGGTTGAATCCTTATGATGATCTAGTGACACCAATGTAATACTCTGAAATATTTCTGAAGATAATCAAAGTATTTTGGCTTCATTCTTAACAACTGTTGCGTCCATGTGAGTTATTCCTGTTTATCCATTTATGTTTTCCATAATTTAATTCTTCATTTGTTCAAGGTAACATAGGAGTTAGGGTAAGGCTAGATTGAATATCAATCTCCCTAACAACCCACTACAAAGTTATAATCATTAAGGAGATTAATTAACTAAACAGTCTGTTTAAGTTAGTTCCTCCATATCTGTTAATTGTTTCCTTCTATCATCTCTTGAACATATTCTGTTTGGTTGTATAATTTTTCTACACGCGTCAACTGTATTTGATTAGTTAAATATTCAATATGGATGTTTGATTATCACATATTTTCTTTATTTTTTCTTTCAAACTCGACTTAAACATTTATTCCTTTTATGAATGAAAATCATCCCTTTGAGATTCTCAAAAATATTTAAATTTTAAAAGTGTTAAAGGTTTAGTATATTGGCCATCCAATTCAATTAAACCCTTATTTAGATGCTTTGGCACAGTTACCCAACGTAGAATTATCTATAAAGATACAACACTTGGGAAAAAAATTCCGTTGACTTTGTGGGAGGTTTACTAATAACCAGGAAGGGACATGCCTACCTATTCGTTGTAGTTGACAGGTTCAACAAGATATGTGTTCTGATGCCTTGTAAAAAGACTATAAGCAGGCAAGAAGCAACAAACTTATTCTTTGGACAGGTTTGGGTGCACTTTGGGATACCAAGGAGCATCATTTTCAGACAGGGATATAATATTTATTAGTGCATTCTAAACTCCATTGTGGGAGAAAATGGACACAAAGTTGAAGATATCTACAACATTCCATCCACAGACAGATGGGAAGACAAAAGTAGTCAACACGACTATAGTGTAGCTTCTGAGGGAATACAACCGGAAGCATCCGAAGATCTGGGATGAAAACTAGGTATATATACAACATTATTACAATAGAGAAATTTACACTTCTACAGGAAAGTCCCAATTTGAGACTTGTTTTGGATACTTGCCACCTTCATATTTGGATATTGCATATGGACAACAAGGAGAAGTCAAGGAAGATATTATTGGAGATGCTTCGAGGGCTGAAAAAATTATAGAGAAGATCAGGAAGATCTGTCTACAGGTACAAGAAACAATACAAAAGTCACAAGAGAAGTATAAGTCCAGGCATAACCAATACATAACAAAGAAGTCATTCAAGGTGGGAGATGAAGTATGGCTACAGTTGAACAAGGAGAGGTTGTAGGGGCTTGGTAAGAAAATCAAGGCTCTGAGGTATGGTCCCTTTGAGATACTAAATCAGTTTACCACCATATATGCACATTTACTCAGTTGTGAATGTAGAGAATTTGAAACTCTATGAGCCTTCCATGCTAGATCAGGAAGAGGAACATGTCCTACCTTCTGTAGAGGATTTGGAACCAGATGCTCAGGCAAAGTTGACAGAAGATACAATTTTGTAGAAGAGGTCCAAAACTACAAGACAAGGGCAACATGACCTTTAGTATATTGGATTGAAAGGACAACATCTAGGCAAAGCTAAATGGTACACCAGAGAGAAGGTGGAGGAAAATTTTCCTCACCTCATTCAATAGAAGCTTTTGAGGACCGAAACCCTCCCAAAATGGGGATGTGTGATCCATATTGGATAATTATATTGTTTTCAATCCATCTCGACGCATTTGGAGTGGAAAAAGTGGAGGAACAAGCTCATGGGTCCGTTTTTACCAGTTCAGGAGGATGCCACGCCAGCCCCCATTATTCATGGAAAATGGGATAGCCACATGATTATGATGTAAAATACTCTAGAAGAGTCTATATTGTAACTCTACTTAAGAGTTTATGTAGTCAAACTTAACCAGTAGTAGACTATCGAGATGTGTTATAACTAGGCCACTAGGAGGAAGAGGTATTCCATTCTTTCGAGAGAATTTTGTTCCATAGTTCAGCAAAGATAGTCAGGAGAGATAGGAGGTAGAGAAAAGAGAGAGGATATATGCATTGTATTAGCCCACAGGCCACATGCATTACTTCTTTGTACTTGCAGCCATATTTCCAAATAGAGAAAGAGAGCGAAGGGACCTCACCTTCTAGCTTGGTTTTCTCCCGAAAGGGTTTCCTAGAGAGAATATCTTATGTCTTATGTGTGTGTGTGTGAGCTTATTTTTTTTTCTCTATTTTCATGCATAATTTCCATTTGCATGCTTGCATTAATTACAATTAAATATACAAATCTTAAAGTTTAATAAAATTGTAATAGTGTAGAATCTCATATTTTTAATATAATATTATCAGATATGTTGTGACAAATTGTCTAGTGGAATATCCATGATAGTTTATAGATCATTATTATTTATCATTTATAAGAGTTTCATTAAGTTATGGGAAGAGGCTTGGGTCCTATCCCTGAAAAAGTGGCTTAGGTATCGCGGTCACTGGCACAAAACTGGTTGAAAAATATTGCAATCGCTCGAAAGTAGGCCTGTGTGAGTGACTAGAGGGTTTTAGTCGCATGGAGGCCTTGTCATGGAAGTGACTGGGGTTTAGTTCAATGAAAAGCTAAGTTAACTCAAGGGTCAGACACTTGGGGTGGTAGTTTAGCTCCTGGGGGTCATGTAGCACCCGAGGGAGGTTTGTAAAGTTATGGTTCATTGGTTCCACTTCCTTAACTGCACTTAGGGAGTTGAATCATATCATAGAAACTCTTCTTCACATATTTACCCTAGTAGACCAATAAGCTTGGGTAAGTGTGGGAGGAGAGTGTTATAAACCTACCTTATATAGGTATTTGATTGGCTCTCTCTTATAACTGGTCAACACTATATCAAATATCTCTTTTATAGTTGACAAACTCATTCAGTTCATGATAAAGCCTAAGCAAGTTCATTGGGTAGCTACAAAACATGTGTTTAGATATCTCCAGGGCACAATAAAGTATGGGATTATTTATACTCAGTCAAATGGATTGAAGCTAGAGGGGTACACTGATGTAGATTGGGTAGGAAATACAACTGATAAGAAAAAACACTACCAGGTGATATTTTAGTCTAGGATCAGGAGTAGTTTCTTCGTTCAGTAGGAAACACATATCAATTACGTTGAGTTTTGTTGAGGCTAAATACATGGATGCCAACATGGAAACCTGTGAGGCCATTTGGATTTGAAATATCATCGTGGGGATGTTTGATTAGGAGTTAGAGCTTCCCATCATTCAATATAAAAATAAAAGTTGCATCAAGCACTTTGAGAATTTAGTGTTTCATGACAAGTCAAAACACATTCAAATCAGGTACCACTTCATAAGATATTATGTGCATAAGGGGACTATGAAGCTATAGTACATACTTATAGATGAGAAGGAAGAAGTCATCTTGACCAAGGCCTTGATGAAGGGAAAGTTTGTATTTTTCATGGAAAAGTTGGGTGTTTTGCAAAACACCTTCCTCGCTAAGAGGGGGTGTTGAAACTATAGCTTGTAATGTGATTCTGCATTGGTTAGGTGCCATGACATGTATTCAGTCACCTAAATTCACTTTTACAACTAAATTTAATTACTTCCTAAGTTTGAACCTCAGGCTAAAGTCAATAATTTAATTATTTACTTTACTAAACAACTTTTTATGAAATAAAAAAAATGTCAATGATAAATTAAGTTGTGACCATTGATCTCAAGAGTGGAGAAGAAATCTCAACCCTCCATCTCTTTGGAGATTAGGCCAACCATTATATGAAGAGGAAATCAACCTATTGAGGGGGTGTCCAATTCGGTACAAGAGAGACTCGACATTCAACTGAAAATCAGAGGGTCAAAATGACAACAAAAGAGGAGAAACGAACAAGTTGACTTCAGGAGAAGATAACATGGTGAAAGTATAAGGCCATACTTCTACAAAATTGCAAGGATGAATAAGCCAAAATTTTTAGTTCATACAACCAGGCCGTAAAACGATTTAGCTAGGCCACATGAATTGTTTTGGGAAAGGATGTATAGGCAAAAGACTGAATTTTATGTTGTTGTAATTTTCTGGGAAATTTCCTTTGTTGTAATCACCATTTTCATAAGATGAATAGAGCCCAAGTTTTCTAGTTTTCCCCACAATGGGGTTTCTAGGGTAAAATTATTTCATATTGTTTATGTGTTTGGTTTCATTATTGTTTTCTCTTCTGTTGCGTGTTAAGTTAATGTTGACGAGACGAAAAGCACTGCCAATGGTTAGGGGGTCTCCCTAGTATGAAGTCCCAATTAGACCTCACAATGTTTGGGGTAGGAGTCCCATCTAGAATATTGGCCCAACTATCATATCATGTTTAAGTGAGAACTAAATTTTGGATGGAGATATAAAGAAGAAAGGAAACCCAAATAACACTTCCAATGAAATGCAAGTTAGAATAATTTATGGAAATACCTTAAGCACGAGATACAAAAAATATTACAGGGGATTAGAAAGTGGACATGAAACTCAACTAAAGAGAGGAAACTTTAATTAAGATGCATGAATAAAGAAGTATACTAGTTATCAATTGCAAATTAGTTTGCACTTAATAACTAGCATGAAAGGATATATAAATCAACAAACAATTCCAAGTATGATATACGTTTCCAATTAGTGAATTAGTTCTTTAACTTTCAACACATGAAAAAAAATCACATACCATTAAATAACCACAATAATAGTCTTAAAAAATTCAAAAACACGTGAAAGAAATGCTTGCCTCAGCTCAAAAGAGATTTTCAATTTTGGCGCTGAAATATCCCATGCACTTTTACACAAAGCATCCAAGAGACCCAATAGCGGGAATGAAAAACTATCACTTGATCTCCAAAAGAAATATCCAAGATTTCCCTTTTGAAGTGCTCTAAGGAGTCCAAAACTAAAAGTCCTTTCTAACTAACCATGAGGGTATATTTATATAAAGTTAGGTGAATTTTCACCTCCCAAGACTTTGCGAATACTCTCATGACTTTTCAACTTCTTTTACATATAATTTCTATTTCACTTTTAATTATAGTTATAATTTGTTTGTATAAGAACATGAAAATTCAAATTAATAGAATAAAATTATTTCATGGCACTAATTCCAAAATAGCGAAAGGTATGATTTGAACTTGCAATTCTTGAGTCAGTTAAGTATGTCATTCTTTGTAATCAATGGCTATACATAATACTTTGCTTGATATTAGGCTTTCATAAGCAATCTCGCATTCAAAACAACCGAGCACTATTATTTTCATGTCCACTTCTACTCGGTGGAATAGCGTGGTGAGAATTGTATGCAAATTTGTTGGTTACACCATGTGTTCATAATAGCTTTATTGGTGGGCTTGAAATAATTCTAAGTGATAGCTAGCCTGCATGCATCTATGATTTCTTGAACTTCTCGTTAGATGTGTTGGGTGTGGAGCCTAAGTATCTTATTTATTCATAGGTATTTGTTTTTTCCGGATGTATACCCCAGGAAGACTGTACACCCCTCCACGTGGGGGGGTGCAGGGAGGACTTGTCCCCCCTGTAGGGGTCTGGGGGCCAGCAGGGCCCTGGCGGGGGTTCAGGGGCAGCGCCCCTGAAGCTAAAAATAGATGTAAAATTGCTTTGTAAAATATTGTAATTTTGTAGTCAATCTGGACCATTCATTAGGCAGATGATCTGACGGTAGAAGTTATGTTTAATTTAGGGTTTTTTTCCCTAGAAGGAAACACCTCACTATATATGAGGGAATTGTATTACGACTGTGGATATGTGTATTCTGAGCAAGAAAGAGACTGGAGATTGTGTTAGAGCGAAGAGGGAATTACAACAGATCTGTTGTAGGTTGTGTCTCTTCATTTTGCTGGATATTATAAAAGGAAGGACTAGCTGTTTCTCCATGGACGTATCCCAAATTGGGTGAACCACGTATATCTGTGTCTCTCTTATTTTATGCATTTTCTATGTTATATTTCTACAATATTTTATGTGTTCCATTGCTCTGTAATAGATAATTTTCTAATAACTGGTATCATATCTAAAGGTCTACATGGCTGATAAACTCGCAAGAGAGAAGGATTCCTGGTTTAAGTGGGAGTAATGGTGGAAGATGGTAGGTTTAGGGTCGAAAAATTTAATGCCAAACTACCAGCTGTGGAAGATGTAGATGGAAGATTATCTGTATCAAAAAGAGCTACCATTGAGCGGAAAGAAAAAGAAGCCGATAAGTATGATAAACACAAAATGGGATATTCTCAATAGAAAGGCACTTGGAACAATACGACTATGCCTAGTAGCGTCGGTAGCCTTTAATATTTCAAAGGAAATGACAATAGAGGGTTTAGTGTCGCATTGGCCAAACTATATGAAAAACCGTTGGCCTCAAATAAGGTATTTCTTATGAAGCATTTATTTAATATGAAAATGTCAGAAGGTGGACTTGTTGCTAATCATTTAAATGAATCTAATACGGTTACCATTCAATTATGTTTTGTAGGGGTAAATTTTGATGATGAAATTAGGGCTCTGTTATTTATGTGCTCATTGCTAGAAAGTTGGAATGGTTTAGTTATGGCCATTAGTAACTCTGTATCTCGATCTAGTACTTTAAAGTTTGATGATGTTTTCGGTGCAATTGTTAGCGAGGAAATGCGACGGAAAAGATCCGGTGAGACATGAGGTAATTCTTTGACTACAGAGACTAGGGGAAGAAAAATGGAAAGAGGAAAGAGCCTAGGATATCACAGTAAGCCAAGGAAAGGTAGATCCAAGTCCAGATCGGGGATAATGTGCTGGAAATGTGGGAAGAAAGGACATCTGAATAAAGACTGTGAGTCTTGGAAGGGAAAAGAAGGAGATGTGCAACACGAAAATAACCATGAAGCAAATGTGATAGGTGATGTGTTGCAAGACGCTGTGATTCTTTCATTAGAAAATATTATTAATGCCTAGGTGGTAGATTCGGGGGCCTCATTCCATGCCACACTTGATAGGAAACATTTTCATGATTATGTTCAAGGAGATTTTGGACAGGTTCATTTGGGTGATGATAAACCTTGTAAAATCATTGGAATGGGTAAAGTTTTCATAAAACAAAAAAATGGAAACCAATGGATATTGAAGGAGGTAAGGCATGTTCTAGATCTAAAGAAAAATCTAATTTCAACAGGGTAGTTGGGAGGTGAAGGCTATGTAACTACTTTTACATATAAAACTTGGAAGGTCACTAAAGGAGCCTTGGTAATAGCAAAAGGAGAAACAGTTGGTAAATTGTATTTATGCAATGGTATTTCTAATTATGTTAATGCTTTAACCTCTACATGAGCATATACAACATTGTGGCATCATAGGCTCGGGCACATGAGTGAGAAGGGGATGAAGATTCTTCACTCAAGAAATTTGTTGCCAGGCTTGGAGCATGTTGATTTGGAATTCTGTGATAATTGTGTTTATGGAAAAAAAAAAAAGAAGTCAGATTCCTCAGAGTTGGGAAAGAAAAGAAGAGTGAAAAAGTAGAGCTTGTGCACATAGATGTATGGGGACCTACTTAGGTATCATCTCTCGATGGATCTTGCTATTATGTTACTTTTATTGATGATGCAACCAGAAAAACCTGGATTTATTGTATTTGAAATAAATTGATGTATTTGATACTTTCAAGAAATGGAAAGATTTGTTTGAGAATGAGACAGGAAAAAGGTTGAAGTGTCTCAGATCATACAATGGAGGTGAATATTGTAGAAATGAGTTTGAAGTATTGTTCAGAGCATGGAATTCACAGAGAGAAGACAGTTCTAGGAACACCACAAGAAAATGGTGTGTCAGAAAGGATGAGCAAGACAATCATGGAGCCTGCAAGGTGCATGAGATTGCATGCATGATTGCCTTTGCAATTTTGGGCAGATGCTGTAGATACTGTTGTTTATCTAATAAACAAAGGGCCTTCAAGTTCCCTGGATGGAGATATTCTAGAGGAGGCATGGGAAAGTAAAAAGGTAAAATAGTCATTTTCAAAGACTTTTGGTTGTGAAGCTTTTTTCCACATTAATAAAGAGAATAGAACAAAGTTTGAGGAAAAATCAAAGAAATGTACCTTTATTGGATATGGTGTTAATGCTTTTGGTTATTGCTTATATGATTATGAAAAACACAAAATCATTAGGAGCAGAGATGTCATATTCAATGAAAAGGTTTTGTATAAGGATCAGATGCAGGAAAAGAAAACATAGAATACACAATGCTTGATGAGATCACAAAAAAAGTAAAGGTCCCTGAGAATCATAATGATCAACAACAAGCACAACAACAACAAGCACCTCAAACACCTGAAAGTGGTGTTAGAAGATCTACCAGGATAAGTAGACCCCTGAATGATACTCTCCTTCATTATATTATATATTGTTGACTGATTTTGGTGAACCAAAATGTTATGAAGAAGCAGTGTAGGTAGAAACCAGGAAGAAGTGGGAGCTAGCCATGAAAGAAGAGACAGACTCCTTGGTACATAACCAGACTTGGGACTTAGTCAGGTTGCTTGCAGGTAAAAAATCATTGTAGAATAAATGGGTTTATTTGTTGAAGGAAGAATATCGAGGTAGGAAAAGGTATAAATCTAGACTTGTGGTGAAGGGGTTTGCTCAGAAAAAAGGTATAGAATTTCATGAGATATTTTCTCTTGTTGTGAAAATGACTTCAATCAGAATGATTTTAAGTCTAGTAGTAGCAGAAGATTTGTATCTTGAGAAGTTAGATGTAAAGACGACCTTTCTCCATGGGGATTTGGAGGAAGAGATATATATGCAACATCCATAAGGATATGAGGTCAAGAGGAATGAGAAACTAGTGTGCAGGTTGAAGAAGAGCTTGTATGGCTTAAAACAGGCTCCAAGGTAGTGGTATATAAAATTTGACAGGTTTATGTCTGAACAAGGTTATACTAGATCTCACTTTGATCATTGTGTTTATTTCAGAAGGAAAAATGATGGCATATATATTATATTATTATTGTATGTAGATGACATGCTTGTTGTAGGGTCTAACATGCAGGAAATAAATGTGCTCAAAGGAAAATTGGCAAATTCATTTGCAATGAAGGATTTGGGTGCTGCAAAACAAATCCTTGGTATGAGAATAACTAGAGATAGGAAAAATCACAAATTAACATTGTCTCAGAGTGAGTACATACAAAAGGTGTTGCAAAGATTTAATATGCAGAATGCAAAACTAGTTACTACACCTTTGGCTAGCCATTTCAAACTAAGTAAGATGTGTCTCAAGACTCAGGAAGAGATGGATTATATGTCTAAATTTCCATATGCATCAGCAGCTGGAAGCTTAATGTATGCAATGGTTTGCACAAGGCCTGATATTTCACATGCAGTGGGAGTTGTAAGCATGTACATGAACAATTCAGGAAAAGAACATTGGATGGAAGTGAAGTGGATTCTCAGGTATTTGAGAGGTACCACAAATCAATCATTATGTTTTGTGGGTCAAACATTTCTCTACAAGGATATGTTGATGTAGATATGGCAGGTGATAGAGATAACAGGAGGAGCACCACAGGGTATGCGTTTATTGTAGGTGGAACAACTATTAGTTGGGTTTCAAAATTGTAGAGTGTTGTTGCATTCTCAATGACAAAAGCAGAGTATGTTGCTACTATAGAGGCTAGTAAAGAAATTATTTGGTTACAAAGGTTTCTAGATGAATTGGGTAAGAAGCAGGAGTTGGGCAGGTTATACAGTGAAATATAGAGTTCCACTCTTCTTGTAAAGAACTCTGCATTTTATTCCAAGACTAAACATATACAACTCCAATATCATTTCATACGATTTGTGTTGGAAGATGGACAGTTGAAGTTGGAAAAGATACACAATAGCCAAAATCCTGCAGATATGTTAACAAAACTTGTAACTGGGGAGAAACTAAGATTCTGAATGGTTTCAATTGGTCTTCAAGTATGATGATGAAGATGAGAAACAACTAGGTCTAAGGTGGAGTCATTGTCCAACAATGAAGTAGCGGTGGAGTTGCTATCATCAATCTCCAAGTGGGAGATTATTGGGTGTGGAGCATGATTATCTTGTTTATTCAGAGGTCTTTGTTTCAGATGAATGTATACCCCAGGAAGGATATACACCTCTCCACGTGGGGGGGGGGGGGGGGAATTGTCCCCCCTGGCTGGGGGGTTTAGGGGTAGCACTCCTGGAGCTAAAAATAGATGTAAAACTACCTTGAAAAATATTGTAATTTCGTAGTCAATCTGGACCATTCATTAGGCGGATGATTTGACAGTAGAAGTTATGTTTAATTTAGGGTTTTTTCCCTAGAAGGTGTTATAGACATTTTTGGGCACTACAACCCCAAGCATGAAATTTCCATAAACCAAGGGCTCCTAAGTCCCTAAAAGTGTTGTTCTAACCCCTAAAGGAACAAGGTCAACTGACTACAGTTTCTCCCAAAAGTTCTCCATGAAAAACTGCTCAGAATTGGTCAAAACAGGGTCATTTCAGCTGCTCCACAGGCCAAGTGCGTTGCATCTCACCTAAATACACTGTGTGGGTGCGTTGCATTTCAAAAATCCCTTCTATGGGGTGCGATGGGCGAGAAATGACAAATGGAGGTGTCATTCCGTGAGGTGGAGAGGCAATGGAAGCTTCCAGAAACTTCTCCTGTGACACTTGCCTCTCTGAATTCGACCAAGGATGAGTAAGAGATCATCAATCTCCAAGTGGAAGCAAGAACTATCAGAGGGAAGACACTAATCAAATCACAAGCTGACTCATCTCCCTTACAGATATCTATATATGGATCCCTCATCCCAGAGATCTAGAGGCTGGAATTTTGCATATTGTAAGGAATTGTTGTTGGTTTCTTGAGATAAAACATCAGATTGTTGGGTGATCTAAGCTTTGTATGAGGTGAAGAGGGGCTTCCTTGCTGAGAGGATGATGCTGGGTCAGAACAACTGGTTGTAACTCCCCTTGGCTCTTTCTTGTTTATCAATAAAAGCTATTCAAGTTTTCCTCCATACTCTTGTGTAATTTATGTTTGTTGCATTTGTATGGTCAATTTACATCTGATCCTAGATTGTTTATGATTATAGATCCATGTTCTTGTATAGTGCTATGCTACTGTGATCTTACAGGTACTTTGTGAAGCTGGGTGTGCAAGGGAACAAGTAGCAAAGGACTATCAAGAAAGAGAGGAATCGAACCAGGAGATTAGCGCAAGACAGAGGTTGGTCTTCTTTGTTCTTCTCTATCTATACTTCATAAAGGAAAAATGAAAGTAGCTTTACTTTGTTTGTTTCTAAGGCAGCTATCACACCTTAGTGGGATAAGCAGTTCTGAGTAGACACTTTTCCCTGTAACAAAATGGCAACTCCGCTGGGGACGAATTAGTTTGTTTGTTTATCTTCCTTGTTGTCTATTTCATAAACTTACAGGCGGAGTCTGAAGTCGTGCCAGGTAGCTTTCGAACTGCATTTGCTATGCAAATGCAAAGTATCCTTAGATCTACCCCTGATTGTTGCATTATTGATTACCATTTGCTCGGCCAAAACCCATGAACTGAACTGCAAACTGTGACCCGGAACCCAAGCAAAGTCTCGTCTCTGGCCCAGCGCAGGTACTGTTCTGAGAATCTGAAATTCAGCGCACTTCCCGAGTGTAGTAGGTGCGCTGCATTTCAAATTCCCTGTGTTACAGGTGCGCTGATCAGACTAGGCATTGTGCAGTTTTGGTTTCTGTGATTCATTCTTTCCAGTTCTATTCATGAATTTTGCTACCTGTGATCAGTATATCTCTGTTTGAAACCCCTTTTCCTTGCTGTTATTCCACCTCCTTTGTACAAAAGAACTGTAAATGTTTTTGTGTGTTTGTTGAATCATTTTCAGTTCTCCTTTGCAAAAAGTAACATAATCGCACTGTCGTCCTTTGATTTGAAAGTGTCGCAAGTGTCGTTTTCAATCATAGGAAAGAGTTTGATTGCTGTAGATAGTCGATTATCCTGTTACTATTGTTTTTGGTCTGAATTTGTAATTTTTCTAGTGTCGAAAACAAGTATTCATTTCCAAATCGTAAGGTGTTGTGATTGTCTCCATTTTTGATTTCGAAAAGAAACTTGTTGATAATTGTCGCTTGAAAAGTAATTCAGATTTGTGCATCAACTTTCTTTTTATCATTTACATACTAAGAAAGTCGAAAACAAATACATGCATGTGCATTTTCATTTAGACAGTATGATTGGTTTGATTTAGGAAAGTGCATTTAGAGTGTGCTCTTTTCTCTTTGTGAAAGAATTCTGTCTTTCTTTCCTTAGTAGCTAGGATTTTCATTGCACAAAGAAGATAAAAAGATTGTTTATCATCTTAGATTTCATTTTAGGAATTATACTACATCTTGCGGTGAACCTGAAAGGCAAACTTCATAAACAAGATCAACTATAAAATAAATTCAATGAATCTAACAATGCTTTGGAACCTAACGCACAACATTTAGAAGTCTAGGCTAGAGACGTATTCTGCCGTCGTAAAGCCTGGTAACTATTGTTCTCACTGATGGTTGGGTGATTCCTCCACTTTGAGACGATAAGTGCCAGTACGGACTTGTGCTCCCATGTACCGTCGAGTATATTTTGGGAGACCACAATAGGCTTAATCCTTTATCCATAGGAAGCCGTATTTGTCGCCCTATCGATCGCAATGCACTGAACACAGCATTCAGGAAGATTGACTGCCATACCGTAAAAAGTATTCTGCAGTTTTGCGATTGGTTTGGTAATCCCTCTACCTAGATTTCCAGAGCAGTCCCTTTCGTTCCTTTTTAGACTCTTTAACGGAAAAGGTCCATCTGAGCACTTGTCACTTCAGGCTCATTAAAAATCGAAGGTGACTAGAGTCATCTTTTGTTTTTTTCTCGACTCTTAAAAATTGAAAAAGCAAGTTGTGTCAAAGCATCTAAAATTCATCTAATTCGGAAACATACTTCCCCTTTATTTTTAGTTGATCGAGTAATCCGCAATCGTGGAAGAAAGTCAATTGAAACCCCGTCATTCGCGGAGGCTTACGAGTCAACCATCTTTGTCTCCAGAATCGAATCTAGTACGGACAAAGCGAACTCGTTTAACTGGTTCCAAATCTCCTGTTAAAGTTAGAACAAGTGTTCCAACAACATCAGAGACTCCGGTTACTCCAAACATTTCTGGTATCCCTGCCTCTACAGAAGAAGTTCAGCAGCCACAGAAGGACAGTGGTACTGATCCTAGTCTAAGGGTAAACACTTGTGTTACTGAACCAGTTCCATCTACAACCGGTTCGGAGAGTCTTGCTGCCGATTCCATACCTTCTTCGGCACCAGAAATATTCTACGGACCTGACGGTCTACCCCTTCCACCTAGTCTGATTGCTATAGAAGAGATTGTGGAAGATCCTCCATCTAGTACTCCATCGCAATTTGGAGTCGGGATCACTCTGTATCCTTCTTCATCAGAAGTTAGTCTACCGCCAGCGGAAGCTCCTGTAGAATCGCTAGGTAATCTTTTGGATAGACTAGAAAAGTCTGAACAACCGTCAACATCTAGGACTGTGTCATCTGACACAGCGACGGCAGAACTCCCTGCTATCACTACAACAATGTTTGTCGGTATACCTTCTGTCCCAACTAGCTCTCAATCGCTAGAAGGAGCCCACTCAGGGGCCATTTTGACAGTATGGTCTATTCCTGTTTGTTCATTCGGAATAATATCCAGAAACTCTTATGTTGAGTCTCAATAAATTGATCCATTTGAAGGTCAATTTGGGCAGTCCGGCCCTCAAGGGCAAACCATTCCCTTAAGTACCGGATTGCCACCGTATGGGGGGCAGTATGCCCTTTCATTATCCCCTCCGGGAGGACAGCCATACGGGAGTTCACAACAAAATTTGGGTTATGCTGGAATTACTTCAAGCGGTTGGGTACTGATACTACCTCAACAACCAAGAGTTGTATATTCGATGCAACAATGCTTACCTATGTCAAATATACCAACTACGCCAGCTATTGTGACGGTGTCGCAAGTTCAAGCGCTGCCTGTTGTATGCCAACCTCAGGTTTCTCAGGTTGTAACGCAACAGCCCCTTGGCCCTGCAACTCAACCACAATCGCCGACTAGTGGAATGACACAGGTTCAAACGAGTACAATTACCCCTCATCTTGGTCAAACAGTTAGTATCGGGAAACAACACATGGCTTCACAACCATGGCTAGTGCAATACCAACAACCACAGTTCCAACAAGTATACCAAGGTTCTAAGCAACAGATCTTTGCAAATGGTGGGCAGTCGTATATTCAAAACGGTCAAAATCAACCATTTTACAATGGTCATGCCCACCAACCTTACCAAAGTTACCAGCATCAAATGCATTATGTCGGTATGCAAAGACCAACTGCTCAGGCAATCCCATCTTATCCTGGGTATGCTTCACCTAACCTGAATCAACAATTACCCTTCGTGGCAACTTTAGAGTTACCTGATTTAAATCGGTTAACAAACGATCCAATCGCTTACGCCCCTTGGTGGCCAGCGATTCCGCATAAACTTCCATCAGATATTCCTAAATTTAATGGAAATCCGGGTGAAGATCCGTCGAATCATGTGATGACCTTTCATCTGTGGTGTTCATCAAACACCCTAAATGATGATTCGATTAGGCTTCACCTTTTTCAGAGGACGTTAACTGGTCCGGCAGCAAAATGGTATATTGAATTGCCTAGAGCTTCATTCGACAACTTCAGTACCCTAGCCACAACCTTTTTAACCCATTTTCAGTTACCGATAAGGTACGAAACGGGAACGAAACTTCTTACCAACTTCAAACAAACGACGGCCACTCACATATCTGATCATATACATGAGTGGCGACGTCGTCGTAGAATGGTGAAAACGTATGTTCCCGATAAGCTTTTAGCTGAATGGTTTATTAAGTCATTACTGCCTTCCATCACAGAAGATGTGGCAAAAGGGGGAGTCGTCACAGAAGAGCAAGTTATCGCTCGTGCGCAATATTTGGACTTGATTTACACTCAGTCGACATGCTCTACGATAAAATACCTGACGCCCCTAGACCAGAATTCTCAGTTCCTCCTCCTACTAAATCAAACAATGACTCTCATGCTAGCGATGGCGTGATTGGCGCAACAGACACGAAATCAACAAAGGCTACATCCAAAAAGGCCCGTAATATTTCCGGTCAAAATGCAAATGAGGAACTTCTTGCCTCGGAAGTAAATGTCGTATCAATAGATAAAGGCAAAGAAACCAAGCAACCAGGGGGCAAGAAGAAAGGCAAGGGGAAGAAGAAGAAACAGGAAGAATCATCACCTGAAAAATCTTCTGCAAACCCTCTTGGAAATAGGAAACTAAAATATCCATGCATGATATGTGATGAGGATCATCAGACAACAGATTGTCCACACAAAGCTGAGCTTAAAAAATTCTTCAAGAATTCAAAAACCTCAGCAGTGTTCACTGATCCGTTTCCAAACCCAGGAACAAATCTGGTTGACAGTGGAAATGCTTCCCCGTCTCAAGTGCTAATGTTGTTGGTTTCAAAACAGAAAAATGATGCTTTGATATCGACAAGGAACAAAGATTATGGGAATCCACAGCTGTTGAACAACAAGGATAAAGATCAACCTAGTAGTTCAACAACAACTTCGACAGAAGTTGCACCGCCCATCATTCCTGAACTGACAATAAAACCGCCAAAGGGTGTAGTACACAAATTGACATTTAATCCTCGTGCTAGAGCAGCACAACATTATAATATAGTGGAAGATTTGGCACAATCTCCATCCGCTATGTCGACTCTTGAGGTACTACAAAATTTCCCATCCCAAAAGCAAGCTTTATTATCAGCCATTGGTGGGATAGACCCAAAGGATTCCAATCTTGTATCCTTCGATCATAAAGGATACGATCCTCAATTACCAGCTCAACTAGCTTTCCTCGTTCAAGTGAAAGCCCTCAACAAAACTGTTCATCGAACAATTATTGATGAGGGGGCATCTACATGTATTATGTTGATGAGTTGCTGGAAAACATTAGGATCTCCAACCTTGTCGTGATCTTCGACGACATTAAAAGCATTTGACAGACGAACATATACCCCATATGGTATTCTAAGTAACTTGAAGGTTGAACTAGGAGGAAAAACAGTAGAAATAGATGTTGAGGTAATCGACGGAAATCTCGATTACAACATCCTACTGGGAAGACCATGGATATATGCCATGGCTGCTGTTGTGTCGACCTATTTTAGGAAGATTGCATTTCCCTTTCAAGGAGGGATTACAATCGTCGATCAACAAAACTTCCTCCCCAATGGTTCTCAAGTTACGGGAAGCATTCCTATGATCCATGGAAGCCCCTGTTCGCTTCAAAATATCGAAGTAGGCCTACTAAAAGATCCTATATTAATGGGAACTTTCGCTCTTCCACCTCCAATCAATTTGGAGGAAATAGCGTCAGTAGGAACCTGCAACATGATATCTTCTGAAAAGATCTCAGAAAACGATATCGACATGGATCATGCACGGGTTTTGCCTCCAAGCCCAACAGAAATATTGTAGCAATCAATGTTCCTGGCATGGGAGGCAAACCCAAATCAACGCTCATCAAGTGTTTGGATAGATAGGTCTAAGGAATATGGTACCCCTTCAGATCCTTGGTCGCGAGTGCATGTCACCGACGAAGGAATTGTTCAATCAATGGTAATTGAAGGAGCACCATGGGATGATTACCACCATCATTCCCTTCTTCTGAATTATGAAGAAAATACTCCTGATGACCTTTATCATCCTTCAGTTTTTGATTTTCTATCAAATACTGTAAACACGGTGGATTTCGAGCGAAACTTGTCCAACATTGAAGAGACTATCGCCATAAATATCTCGACCAAAACAGATGTTGTAGAGAATATTTATGTTGGAAAATGTTGTTCTCCTTCAGATCTGGAAATATATAACGCTCTTTTTCGCGAATTCAGAGATGTCTTTGCTTGGTCATATAGTGAAATGCCAGGCATTGACTCGAGTATCGTTGAACACAAAATCAAGATGTATCCAGATGTCAAACCAGTACGACAACTGCTATGGCAGGTGCACCCCAAAAAAGCCGCTGCCATTAAGGCAGAAGTTGAAAAACTTCTCCATGCTGGTTTGATTTACCCGGTTCCTCTAACCGATTGGGTATCGAATATTGTCCCTGTTATGAAAAAACAAGGAACAATTAGAGTGTGCGTCGATTATAGGGATGTAAATCAAGCTTGTCCAAAAGACAACTACACTACACCCTTCATCGACCAGATAATTGATGAATGCGCCGGATGTGGAATCTTTTCATTTATGGATGGATTCTCTGGGTATAATCAAATAAATATCCACCCACAGGACCAGTCAAAGACTGCATTTATTTGTCCGTGGGGCACATTTGCATATCGAAAATTACCCTTTGGTTTAAAGAATGCAGGGGCAACATTTTAGAGGGCAATGAATTATGCCTTCCATGACATCAAAAACATCGTTCAACCATACCTCGATGACCTTCCGGCTCATTCGCGAAAGCGGACTGATCATCCGCAACATTTAAGAGCGATATTTCTACGTTGCCGACACTACAAGATACGACTCAATCCACATAAATGTGTATTTTGCGTCAGTTCTGGTCGTTTACTTGGCTTTGTAGTCTCGAAGGACGGGATTCGTCTCGACCCATGTAAGGTTCAGGCAATCATAAATTTGCCTCCACCTTCAAATTTGCTTCAGATTCATAAACTCCAAGGGAAAGCAAACTTTCTGAGGAGGTTCATTCCAAATTACGCCGAACTTGCTAAAGGTTATACGCGTCTTTTGGAAAAGGAAGTACCCTTTGTCTGGGATCAGGTTGCACAAGCTTCCTTTGATGCTTTAAAAGAATCCCTAATGAAAGCATCATTAATGTACGCTCCTGATTATCAAAAAGACTTTAACCTGTATCTGGCTGTAGCGGATACGACCATCGCAATGGTTTTAGTTCAAGAAGACAACGGAATCGAACATCCTATATATTATTTAAGTAAGAACTTAAATGATACAGAAAGCAAATATTCTTATGTTGAAAAGCTAGCGCTCGCAGCTGTTCAAGCGATACAGAGATTTCGACACTATGTCCTCTTTCGAAAAAATACCATTCTGTCAGATTGCAACCCCATGACTTATATATTGCCGCGACAATTGTTGGGGGGAAAATATTCAAAATGGATAGCAATCCTACAAGAGTTTGATCTGGAATTTGTAAAATCCAAGTCAAAGAAGGCTCTGGTTTTCGCAGAATTATTATGCGATCTCCCATCGTCGTCCAACGATGAAACATCCGAAGAAACGATCGTGGACGAAAATTTGTTTCTGATATCTTCAAGCGATCAGTGGTATGGGGATATAATAATTTATCTCCAAACCCAAAAATATAGGCCAAATACCTCTCGCTCCGAACAAAAATGTATTCGATACCAAGAAAAAGACTACATGATCGTCGGTGATACACTTTACCGTCGCGGTATCGATACAGTTCTGAGAAGGTGCCTCACCCATGAGGAGGCCGAAAAAGTCCTGAATGATTGCCATTCAGGCGCGTGTGGGGGGCATCAATCCGGTTATGCTACAGCGCAAAAATTTTTACGAGCAGGATACTTCTGGCCAACAATGTTTAAAGATTGCATAAACGCAGTCAGAAGTTGCCATGCTTGTCAAATTTTCGATAGCAAAACCAGAAGACCACCCGCACCTCTGCAGCCAATAGTTGCTGTCGGGCCATTCGCCAAATGGGGCATCGATTTCATGACATGTAATCCCACCTCGACCGGGGGGCATGGGTATATCATAGTCGCAGTTGACTATTTTACCAAATGGGCCGAGGCGATGCCTACATTAGATAATACTGGTGAAACAGCTGCCCTCTTTTTTTTCAATCATGTAGTCGCCAGATTCGGCGTCCCACAAGCTATAGTCACAGATCATGGATTGCATTTTTGCAATCACATGATGGTCAAATTAGCTGCCAAACTAGGGTTGTCTCATGGTAGCTCTACTCCATATTACCCGCAAGCCAACAGACAAGTTGAAGCAATCAACAAGGTCCTGAAGCGCATGCTGCAAAGGATGATTGGAGTTCACAAAAGAAGGTGGCACCTAATCCTATACTCAACCTTGTGGGCTTACCGAACATCGATAAGGAATGCAACCGGGTTTACACCTTTCCAACTGGTATATGGCCTGGAAGCAGTCTTACCAATCCAGTGTGAAATCTCGTCCCTCAAACTCGCAATTGACCTCCTCCCCGGAACTTCAGAAGAAGGAGCTCGTTTCTTGGAACTAATCCAATTGGATGAAACCCATCGTGATGCCGCTTTGGCTAACGAAGCCCATAAGAAACGAGTCAAAGCGCAGTTCGACAAAAATGTCAAACCCCGTGTCTTCTCAGAAGGTGACTTGGTCTTGCTTTATGACCCAGAATCCGATAAATTGGGAGCAGGTAAATTCAAGTCTTTATGTATGGGCCCCTATATTGTTAAGCGAGTGTTAGCAAAACGAGCCTACGAGTTAATGGATTATGACGGGATTCCACTGGCACAACCTCGTAACGGGTTGTACCTCAAGCGTTACTATGCGTGATTCAGTATAGTAACCTGTATGCTTTTGTTATGCTTTTGTTTTCGCTAAAGTGTTTATTTTGGTCAAGTAATCCACTTTTTACATTTATTGCAGATGTCAAACCTATTGGAGTCATGTGTTGGATATGCCGACGGAGCGAGTCGTAGTTCACGGAACCTATCTTCCGCGGCTTGGGCCATTTTTGATCCAAGCGGCGAGTTAGTAAGTTTCAGAGGAGTATGTATTGGTCGATCAACAAATAACATCGCTGAATATAGCGCGTTGATAGAACTTCTCTCTGATGCCATCACACATGGTATACGCCGACTGATTGTCAGGCTAGACTCACAACTCGTCATACTACAACTCACTGGTATCTACTCTGTCCGAAATCCAACTATTTATCGCATGTTCCTAAGGGTTAAGATTTTGGAAAGACAATTTGATTTTATTCAATATCAGCATATTTCCATAAACTTAAACACATTAACTGACTCATTGGCAAATTATGTGTTAGATAGACATTTGCAATGTTTATAAAAAGAAGCATACCATCAATATTTGCATTTGGATCATGTAACTTAACCAAAATAAAACTCCGAAAATCAAATATATATATATATATATATATAACTGTTTATGGTTTACATATAATGTTCTGTAACCAAGACAAAATTGGTCAAATGACCAAAAACTCAAAATGCTAGGGGTCACCCTAGTCTAATGATGCTCGTGATAGCAAGTCACAGCCTGTGCGATCATGCGTAAGAGCCGAGTCCATCGTCTTGGCACACCAGTAGTATGCCGCTGCAACCTCAAGGGCAACTCGTCTGTCCTCACATCCGGAATACCAAGAGTGAGGCCCTCAACCTGTTCCTGTAATGTTGTGAGAGTCTCGGTCACATCGAGGTCGCGAAGGATAGCCCTTCCAACAGCCTCTCCTGCTGGGGCGGCAGTTGGCACTCTCAAGCGTACTACTGGCCGAACGGGACCAACATCTGCATGAACACATGAGTTTGATTAAGTCTTGATAGAATAAAGCACAAGGACATTATAAGAGAAAAACGATAAACAGGAATATGGTCAAAGAATTTACCAATGGCACCCCACTGTTCGCCAGTCGGCAGTACTAAATTTGGGTCACCCCGGAAGTCCATACCAGCATATGGGTACTCGGAATAAACCATCTCCTGACGATCAAACCACCCGAAGAAGGTATTAGAAAATGAAATCTGAGACTGACCAGCATGCCTAGACATATGGTCGACCCATCTCTACATACGTGGTTTAGTCGGTGAAGGTAAATCGAGTGCAATATACTGCGGTTGCATCAGTGGTATCTTTTCCAAGGCAAAGGCGGTCAAAATAGAACCATACCCAAAGTTCTTCAACCTCCCACTCTTTACCTTGGTCAACTGTTCTTTCATCACAAGAAGTACTGCGTCGCACCAGTTGAACACCTTCGGTTGGAGGCATTCCAAGGCATACTGCATATAAGATTGGTTGGCTACATGAAGAGCCGCACCACCAACCATCCTACCAAAAGTAAACAGAATAGTCCTGAGGGACCTATCAGTGACATCACGGATGATGATCTTGCCGTCTTTACTCGGCTGAGATCCCTCTCTGCAATACCGGCGAACATAATCTCTCACAGATTCACCTCCTCGGGCTGAACCTGATAAAGAGATGGGGGTACCCCGCCTCGACAAGCCAGTCAAGAAATAAATGTCCACTACAATCAAGGGGATAGATTTGCCCCTGATCTAGAACACCTGGTTGGTAGGATCCCAAGCATCGAGCAAATACTGCAGTAAGTTGATCTGTTGTCTCATGCTAGAAATGTGGAAAAACTTCAGCAAGCCACAGTTCCGCAGTGCGTTTACTGTAACTGGATCATGTAGGGCAAGCATGTCCTCCTCTTCATGCTCATGTTCTCACCATGTAATAGTCATCTTACTCCAAAGATCTCTGAAAAACAAACAAGAGAAGAGTTAGATCCTGATTTTGGTAAGAAACAGGCAAAATTTCCATCAAAAACTGTGCATAAAATTCCTTCTTTGCGCCCATCGCACCTACAGTAGTGCTCTGGGTGCGTTGCATGTCAAATGGCCAGTAGACAGGCCAACATCCAACGCACCTTTCGATACATGGAGGGTGCGCTGAAGGCAGAGCGAGTTTTTCAAACCCCAGAGGCTTAGAAAAACTAGGAATCAAGCTTAGAATGCAAAATGGAAAGCATGAAATGAAAGAGCTCAAGTTTAGCTCCTACCTGGTCCAAACGGTGCCGAGAATTGTCCATAGAATCTCCCAAAATCAGCTGATGAAAATCAAAGGGGGAAAGAACCTCCAAAGCTCCAACAAACCAAAGTTCAAATGAAATAGTAAAATGAGAGGTAAAAGCACTTTTACATTACTTTTTACGTAGTTCAAAGTAAAATATTAGTGTTCTAACTCATTTTTCAAGCATATATTGTTCATTTTTGACTAGTTTGATGAAGCAATTGAAAATACAGTACAATATTTGAAAGAACAAAGCTATTTATGGTAAAGTCAAGAAGAGACCATTTAATCGAGCAGTTTTAGGACATAGTTCAAGCTCATTAAAAAATAAACATAAGTCATGAGCAAATGTTTCCCCCCAGTGTTTAAGCTCAATAAAAAAAAAAGAACCGATTTCCCGGTAAATAACCATCGTGAATGTAGTATTTCAGCCTTTAAAAGCCTTGGTCATGTTCTAATCATCACCTCCACTCTGTATTGGCCGGTCATTCACCTCCATTTGATTGTTTACCCCTTTTTGAGGAACAGCTGCGAAGAGTGATCTCACTAGCCATCCTTGTAACACTGCCGTGATTGGAAAATTCCAAACCTTACCTGGAATCAGCTGCTACCCTTTTTTATCACTCGTTCCTCAAAAGACGAGTCTCCTTTAAGCTCTTTTCAAATTGACTCGTAAAATATGAAAAGATTGCCGAGCCATTGGCCTCTCCAGCTCGTTAAAGAGACTGGAAGTGCTATCCCTCCTCTAAATTTTAATCTTTTTGGACCTAAGGGATTATTACACAAAAAGATCGAGCGCTTGTTTTGTTCAGCTCGTTAAAAGTATCGAAAATTCATCCCTTCTGTATTGTTTTATACTTTTTCGGACTTAAGGGATTAGATGACGAAAAAGGAATTTTGGAGTTTTCTTTACGTTCCTTTTCAGACTCTCTAAAATTGAAAAGGACCGAGTTATCTTTGTCGTTAAACTCGTTAAAATTTTAATAGCGACAAACTTGTCTATAGATGAGAACGAGTTTCACTATCGCTAGGCTCGTTAAAACATAGCGATGGGTTTGCCCGAAGGGCAAATTATAGAACAAGCATATGTTATCCTCCTCAAGCTTGATAAAAATAAAGAGGTACTGGTCAGCAATGACTGGGGAAAATTGGGAAGAAAACTTGAAGAAACTTTGTTGGTAGCAAGTCGCTCTTGAACATGACACTTTCACTCCGCATCCAAGTCGGGTTGGGTTGTTTCATTCACCGGTCACATCACCATGGTCCCATCACACCATCCAAATTTGGGGTTAATGCTACCAATCCATCATGTCAGTGTCGCCGATATGTTCAAGAGAAGTCATTTAGAGATTTCACCTGTGTCTCACCCGCTACAATACATTCATACTCCATTCTTTCATGACCGCCACCCTGAACCGTATGTCATCAGATCGTTTTCACCTCCATTAAAATCATTTGCTCCGTTCCGTGTCACTGATGTGGGATTCATTAAGGCCCTCCTGTGACAGATCGCTTCTTTTCGACATCAGCTCATTATCCAAGAAGTTGATCTAGGAACACCCCATTTAGTGCTTTGAAGCTTGCATGCCTCAATGGCAAGTTTCTCACTTCCGGCGACAGGTTTACATCAATGACCTTCGACCGAAAGATTTTGCGTGGTGTTCAACACCAAGTCCTTTATTCACACCACGTGAATTGTACTGCAGTACCTTGAGGGTCATTATCATTATCGGTGATTCCTCTCATGCCTGTTAACAATTTACATCATTGGCTGGTAATCAGGCGATGTCTTTCCATGTTCGACTCCAGAACATCTCTGACATGGATCGACTTGTACTTCGAGCGAAGATCGAACGAGATTGAAGACCCCAGATCTAGTTTCATCCCTCTGGGCTGCGATATATATTCAGGGAAATAAAGACATCAAATGTACATCATTGCTGCACAGATAATCATCCAATCAAAGGGATGATGGCTCTATTAGAATCATCAGTCTACACTCAGACGATTGTCTGTCCTATGTACATGAAAATGAATTTATAAAGCTGAGCATGGGAATTCCCGCCTCAGCTAGATCATGAAAATATTATGAAGATAATGTATTGTATTGTATCTTATTACAGGTCTCCTCCCAGCTTGAAAGAACTTCGGATCCTCATAATAAAGCATTTCACCCGACATCAAAAGATTAACGACCTCATGCTTTAAGGGGCAACTGTCATAGACATTTTTGGGCACTACAACCCCAAGCATGAAATGTCCATAAACCAAGGGCTCCTAAGTCCCTAAAAGTGTTGTTCTAACCCCTAAAGGAACAAGGTCAACTGACTACAGCTTCTCCCAAAAGTTCTCCATGAAAAACTGCTCAGAATTGGTCAAAACAGGAACATTTCAGCTGCTCCACAGGCCAAGTGCGTTGCATCTCACCTCAATACACTGGTGCGTTTCATTTCAAAAATCCCTTCTATGGGGTGCGATGGGCGAGAAATGACAAATGGCGGTGTCATTCCGCAAGGTGGAGAGGCAATGGAAGCTTCCAGAAACTTCTCCTGTGACACTTGCCTCTCTGAATTCGACCAAGGATGAGTAAGAGATCATCAATCTCCAAGTGGAAGCAAGAACTATCAGAGGGAAGACACTAATCAAATCACAAGCTGACTCATCTCCCTCACAGATATCTATATATGGATCCCTCATCCCAGAGATCCAGAGGCTGGAATTTTGCATATTGTAAGGAATTGTTGTTGGTTTCTTGAGATAAAACATCAGATTGTTGGGTGATCTAAGCTTTGCATGAGGTGAAGAGGGGCTTCCTTGCTGAGAGGATGATGCTGGGTCAGAACAACTAGTTATAACTCCCCTTGGCTCTTTCTTGTTTATCAATAAAAGCTATTCAAGTTTTCCTCCATACTCTTGTGTAATTTATGTTTGTTGCATTTGTATGGTCAATTTACATCTGATCCTAGATTGTTTATGATTATAGATCCATGTTCTTGTATAGTGCTATGCTACTGTGATCTTACAGGTACTTTGTGAAGCTGAGCGTGCAAGGGAACAAGTAGCAAAGGACTATCAAGAAAGAGAGGAATCGAACCAGGAGATTAGCGCAAGACAGAGGTTGGTCTTCTTTGTTCTTCTCTATCTATGCTTCATAAAGGAAAAACGAAAGTAGCTTTACTTTGTTTGTTTCTAAGGCAGCTATCACACCTTAGTGGGATAAGCAGTTCTGAGTAGACACTTTTCCCTGTAACAGAAAGCAACCCCTCACAATATATGAGGGAATTGTATTGCGGCTGTGGATATGTGTATTCTGAGTGAGAAAGAGAGTGGAGATTGTGTGAGAGCGAAGAGGAAATTACAATGGATATGTGGTAGGTTATACCTCTTCATTTTGCTGGATAATATAAAAGGAAGGAATGGTTGTTTCTCTATGGACGTAGCCCAAATTGGTGAACCACGTATATCTATGTCTCTCTTGCTTTATTTGTTTTCTGTGTTTATATTTCTGCAATATTTTATGTGTTCCATTGCTCTATAATATATATTTTTCTAATAGGATGTCTTGCTCCAGCCTTACTTTCCCATGTGGTCTAATGGAGACTATTGAATGAGACCTAATAATAAAATTCATTATGCTATGACATTGTCGATAGTTGCTCATTATCTTGACTACATCTTTTCGCAGTTTCTCATGGGCTTGGCTGATCAACCTGATTTTCTCCTTCACCCTTTTCCAGACCATTTCATCCTTTCTTGGTAAATCAGATGGGGCATTAGGGTTTTTTTTTTCTGTTATAGCACCATTTACCATCCTTGGTATATTTGATGCTCTATGATATGTCCTATGGCAACCCTTCCCTACCAGACTTGGTCCATTTTCTATAAAACAATGTTTTAAATCCCATACACGATTATGCCCTATCCAAAGCGTGTATACACGCGGGTCAGCCTATACCCAACCCGCATATATGTGTTAAGAAATTAAAAAATATATAATCACCCTTAATTTGGGCAGGGTTTACGAGTTTGACCGGATACCCACCTACTATAGCTCGTGGCCCAACTGTTTCCCAACTGAAAAAACTAATTTGGAGAAGTATAAATACATATCCACGGGAAGGCCTAAGGGAGGGGAAAGGATTAGAGATTGATATTATAGTCGATTACATCCCTGATCAAGTCTGAATATATCCTTGTTCCTTCTGCACTCCCAGACAAAGGAAACCCCTGTTTCCTTCTTGAGATGTTCATCATCCTTCATGACATCCTTGTCTATACTTATGGAGGAGGATTGCTGAGGCCTGGGCAGGACGGATTCGGAGGACTCACTTGGAGCCGAAGGATGACTCAGGTTGTAGTTCTTCTGTATTTTCTTTAGCTTACATTAATAAAGAGGTGTTGTATTGTTCTTGATGATTATGGTCTTTATGCATTAATTTATGTCACGATCTGCTTATAAAATCTCATGTTAATGCTTATTTTCTTACATGCTTATATGATCTAACCTTGATATCATGAACATGCTTTCAGTTATTTTTGGTGTATATGATTTTCCTTGAATGAATTGTAGGTCTTAAAGCACAAGGAAGAAGCAGAGGGTTTGAACCTTATGAGAACAACCTCAAATGTAGGACCTACAGGTAATACCTTTTGTACCAAGTTTAAATGTTTAAGTATTAGGACTACTTGTTTGTGTGTCTCTTTATGCTGTATGACCTCCGCTCTGTTGGGGTTCCCAACACAAGACCCTAGGGTGATTCTACCTAAAACAAAATTGGTGAATTTGCTGGGGAAAGCATTCTTGTTTTTCCTAGATTGGGTTGTTTCTTCTTGATCAGGGTCTACTTAATTGATTTCTTGATTTTATAATGTCACTGACCTGTTTTCTTCATGGGCATCAAGTCTGATCTTTTGGATCAAACTTGGATTTTTTGTTTTTCTTTGTTAATCTTTATATACGCTCTTTTCAGGGGATACACTAGTGTACACACGCTAGTTTCTTCTAAGAAACTCGCGTATACATGAGTTTCCTTTGTTTATGTCTCGTATACACGCTACTTTGTCTTTGCACATTAGCGTATACATTATTTTGAATAAATTTTTCAAAATCTTGGACCCAGTTATTGTTTCCTGGTGGTTTTTGTTGTTTTCTGGTCATTCACTGTCAGTAAAGATCTGTTTTCATGCAAGTTTTTAGTTTTTAATATGCTTCTTGTTGAAAAAGCTAATAAAATTAGGGTTTTATTTTTGAGTAAAGTTTTAGTTTGGGCTTTGGGTTCAAGGCTTCTTTTAGAAGTTCTTGGTTGTTCTGACTTTGCAGAACAAGAAATTGGTTGCATTTTTGTTTATAACCCAACTTTCGGATTGATTTTCTTTGCTTTCATTTTTTGGTTGACCTATTTTATTTTTCATGGTTTTTGAGTGCCTCTTTGGCGATCTTGAAAGTCTTTCTTGATGTTCTTTTGGTTTTTTGAAGTCCTTTATACTGATATTCAAATCAATCTATGCCAATTTGTAGTCCTTTGTCGTTTCAAGTTTTATTATATTAATGATGTGTATAACTTGTGAATTTTCGGACTCTTTATGCTTGTTTTTGGTCTCGAAATTTTAGTAGTCTTTGTGTTCTCAAAAACTTATTTCGGTTATTTAAAAAATAAAAAGACAAAAACATCATTCTTGCCTTTCTTTTTCTTTTCATTTTTTTGTTTTTGGTTTCTTCATTATTTTTGAGCAATTGTGAACTTTTTTCGATTGGTTTTGCTTGGTTTCGAGGGAAGTTTGTCATTGAATTTGTGCCCTCCTTGTAGTCAAGTTAGCCTATTGATATTGTGAAGGAACACATTTTCTTATTGTATGAGCATCCATAGAATCTTGCACCATCATTATAGTTTGCATTAAGTTAGTTTGCATTGCAGGCATTTTAGTCTTTTTGTTAGATTTTGAGTGTGTGGAGCGTGTTTTCTGAAAAAGAAAAATAATTTCTTTTACAAGTTTATTTGTAGAACCTTGTAGAAATCTCTTTTTCATCGAATAAAAATAGTTGCATTTGCATATAGCTAAGTTTCTATTGATTTCTTTTGCGTCAAAACACCACAAGTTGCACTCTCATTTTACTCATGGCCTAAAGAACAACCTTTTAAAATCAAGTGCTTAATTAAAAATAAATAGAACATTTTTTTATTTGTCATTAATTACATCAACAAGTCTAGCTCTTTAGGGCCTTTGAATAGGTAAGTGGAGAGTTAACTCTCCAAGGCCACTCAAACTGTTAAACATAGATGTTGAATAATGATTGAAATCTAGTGTTGTTAGAAAGATTGGGAAAGCTCCTTTCTACTTGGAGTCAAGCACGAGGGAGAGTGAAGACAAGGAAAGAGAGATAGACCCTCTCCTACTTGTTGGATATCGCCCCAAGACTGTCCCGCCCGACTTTTGATACGAATTTGTGTCCATAGTTTCTATTCCTAGGGACCATATAGGTCACTGTGGAGGGGAATCCCATGACACCTGAGGCAGACATTGCATCACGTTCATTAGTACTTCTAGATGGTACCCTTGTGAAGCTTGGGTACTTCCACCAGAAAAGGCTTTTGTCTGGGGGTCAGAATAATTATTTTTGTTACCTTTGCTGGTAGGCTTGGGCCATCATTATCCCAAACTATATTCGCAAGGTCCTTGATTTCACTTTCTTGTATTTTGGTGTCTGGTCCTCATCACCTGGAATGGAAATATTTGGAATTTTCTTGATTGACTGTATCTTCTAGGGACTTTGTTAGAGAGTGCTCTTTGCTCCTAGTTGGCCATAGTTTTATAAATTTTATGAGTCTTTAATTAGTTCTCTTAAATAATTAAAAGTGGTTGATCGACTAGTTCATCGGTCTAGGGGGGTTCGTGGGATTTCACCTACGAGTACAGAGCCTTCTTTTAGAAGGCGTAGGAGCAATTTTTCCGGTGATTTCCAATCAGTGGCAGTGGACGTAATGGAGATTGATCCTCCCGTTCAAGTTATTGTTTCACATAATGGACATAGTGTAAGTTGAGATTTGGAGAGGAACATTCCGGTCCTTTCTAGAGTCCTCTTCCAATTAGAAGAATTTATGGAGGTTGAAGAACTCCCTGAGTCTCCTGTGATTCCTTCTCATCTCCCTCCCGATTATCCATACGTTCTATTATACGTTGGGACCCCAACCCACAGGCCTTTGAACCTTGATCTATATCGATCTCTTCCTTCGATGGCCACTGTTGGGAGCATGGTTTCAACTATGAGTGCTACTAGTGTACATACTCCTTTCTCAGTACAAGGAGGAGGTACAATTTCCATACCTTCAATCACTCCTAGCACTGCAATATTTGGCTCTACCTCCATTCCATATTCGAGTGGGGGCACCCAAGATTTTGCCTCCAACACTGGTTCTTTCCCCTTTGGAATGCCTTCCAGCGCAATTCCTTCGATTCCCTTAACTTTTCCATCCGCTGCTTCCACGTCTATGACTTCCATGGTGAGTGGGTCAACTTATTTTCAGGGTTTTCCTTTTGGGAGTGGTCATATACCACATTCTAACCCGTCTCTAGGATCAATACCTTTTCCCTCCAATGTTCAAGGTTATAATAATTTCCAAGGATGGATTAATCCAGCTGTTAGCAACTTGGGAGCCAAGAATCAATTCTCTTTCGGCCACCAGGGGAACATGTCGTACTCCTTCAAGAGTTCATTTCATAGTATTTATCCCCTTACCAAGGGATCTCTACTCCATTTAATACCTCATTAGGGGGAAATTTCACTAGATATGGCAATTTTTTGGCAGGAGTTAGAAAAACTCCGAATTTTTCTGGACCACAAGGTTTTCCTTATGGTTAAGGCACTTCTATGAATCACCTCAGGCAACCCAGTGTCTTCAAAAATCCAGGAATTCTTTTCAGAACATTGAAAATTCTGCCCAAAGTGGGTGGAATCCTCAACGTCCTCCATGGTTACCTTTCTTGGCAACTTTAAACTTGCTAGATATATTAAAGTTGACTAACGATCCTATTCGATACAACTTGGTTTGGCCTCCAACTCCAACCAAACTTGCATCGGACATACTGTGGTGAAGTAAAATTTTGAGGTGAAGTAAAATTATGAGTGCAGACACAAACAATTCCTCTAGTGCGATTATGGGTCTAACCACAATTGATAGATTATATGGAATATTTCCTTAGTTTAGAACCAATTAAGAGGGCCTACCTCTTAGTATGCTTAGCCCGTTTGATGATGTCCTTTCTTGCTCACTCCAGCTATCTCTCGCTTCCTTCTTCAAACACCTGAAACAAATAAACAACAACAAACAACAACCGTGATAATAGACAAATTGTAATTCAACCTACTTAACGAGTCAAGAAACATTAAGACATGAACATGTAAGATGACACATCATGTAGGAAATCAATCGATAGTTGCATATATATTGAATCAAGAAGATATTACAACAATTATCTTGACATTGTCATTCTCCTCCGACAAAACCAGGTTCCCACACACTTCTGCTAGCCTTCCATGAAGGCCTCAACAATAATAGTTTTAAGGCTTTTTCCTTTAAGCTTCACACTAAAACAAATTCACACTTCTCCCTCACACAACTAGAGAGCTACAACTATGAATAGCTTGTTGTTTACTCCAAACTTAATTAGTACCCCCAACATTAACACTAGCTTGTGCTTGGGAAAAAGGGAGGCTTATATAGGATGAATGGATGGGAGATGGATCCTCTTCTCATGGGAGAAGGTCTTATCTCTTGAGGTAGTTCCATCATTATAGGGGAAAGGAGTCCAAACTGACATCCTCAACCCCATCCGGCCAAAACATTTACCAGACTTCTGTTACGAAGCTTCTAGAGTTGGAAGCTTCAGCTCGTTATTTAAAAAACTTTCCATAAGAGGACCGATGTGACTAGAACAAAGCTTAGTCACTCTGGTCGATGCTAGGGACAATTTTAATCCCTGCATATCAACGTGAGGAGGACAAGGGCCATTAGCACTAGTCTTGTAAACTGGGAAAAACAGAAGATTTTGGGGAAATGGTGCAAAAGGGAATTGTTCTGCTCATGAAGAGGGACACGATGGGAGTTTCTTCATGAAGGGTAAGCATATGGGGTTCACTATAGAGGTCCTCCAGGATCAAGGAACGGGGAGTACAGGGACATTGACAAAATGTTGTGTAACAGATGCCCCCTAAAGTGTGAAGGCTGAACTAGAGTGATGGATGAAATGACTTATGAATCAGTGTGGGGAATCATAGTCTACTATCGAAAAACCTGCAAGCAAGTTCAAATACATATACATAACTGAGAACTCTGTCAAATGATACATGAATCGTGGTATGGATGCAACCATCCATAGAATGATCATGTGAATGGATCCAGGCATGGGCGCAGCCATCCGTCAAAGAGGATCATAATGACACAACCATCCAATAATCAGAAGGATCATAGATGATAACTCATGGTATGATCACAGCCATCCATCTAAAAGAGACATGTATATCAACATAACCATGTCACGTCACTTCACAACCTGGACTGGTGTGATCTAAGCCCAGTGTCTTCTGCTCCAACATGACCTGATCAAAGTACAAATTCTAACATGTGAATAGATGTGTTGACGTCAAACATGCTCGAAAGTCGCTTGATTACCAGTCAATGATGTAAACTATTAACAATCACGAGAGAAACCACCAATAATGAAAGTGGTCCTCAAGGTACTATCAGCACAATCCATAGAATGTGAATAAAGGAATTGAAGTAGAACACCTGTGAAATCCCTCGATTAAAAGACAATGATGTGAACTTGTCATCGAGTGCGAAGAACTTGCCATTACATCATGCAAGCTCTAAGGTACTGGAAGGGAGTCTCTCAGTCAAATTCGCGGATAATGAGTTGAAGTCAACGGAAAGCGACCATGTTGAAGGAGGGCCATAATGTATCCCACATCATCGATGTGAGACAAAAGGATGCAAAATGATTTTGGATGATACAGAGAATCAAAGGTAAATGTAACTGCAAAAGGACAATTCTTAAACATATCAGCAACACGACTAGAAGTTTGGCAGCTTTTGGATCCATAGGATCGGTGGTCATGATGACATGGCAGAGATCAAATGGAAACCAAAAATGAATGGCCCAACCAAGGAAGGTCAATGATACAAAGGAGGATATCCCAACCCGACACGAAGTAGAAAGTGTCATGTTCAAGAGTGCGCTGCTGACACAACTGATTAGATTTCCAAATTTCCCCCCACCATTTCTGGCAGGTACCCCAATTATTTTTTAATTGCAAGCTTGAAGGGGATAAGATATGCTTGCATTGTAAGTTCATCCTTCAGATGAATCTAACCTAGTAAGTTTAACGAGCCTTAGGAAGGAGAAGCTCATGTTCGTCATGACGATGAATCCGATGTCGTTAAATATTTTAACGAGTCTGACAAAGGTGTAACTAAGTATATTTTTCATGTTTTAGAGAGTTTTAAAAAGACATGGAAAAGAAAACTCCACATGGTCCCTTTTCATATGTTTGTGTCTCTCAAGCCAAAAAAGGTAGAAAATGACACTTGAGAGAACTGCTTGACCATTTCAGTCAAGGAGTACCTTTTTCATAGATAGTGCATCCCAGCCCGAAAAAGGGATAAACTTATACTGGGTGCACGACATTTCACATCCGTTAACGAGTTCTAAATGACAAGGGCTCGTCTATATTTTCGCTTTTAAAGGGTCGGAAAAGAGCTTGAAAGTGAACCCCCCATTTTACTCTCTTTTTATGAGTCAAAAGGGAAAAATACTCAGTGATCGTTTCATATGAGTTTTACGAGTCAAGAAAAGAGCTAAAACATGACTCGGCATCATCGTTGAGTGTCCATCACCTGTCGCTGCGTAAAAAGGTAAAGTGCATTATCCAATTCTCGAGGAAAAATAGGTTAAAATATTTACAAAAACCTAATATTTTCGTGAAAAACTGAATAAAAAGGAGGAAAAGTAAATATTTTTTACCATTTACCATTTTACCTTGCTGTGAAAGACTTTTTACTCACTTTTTCCCTAATTGTTTTGGAGAATATTGTGGGAGATCTGGGAGGTTATTTGCCGAGCCGTGAGTTACAGGTAAGAGATAAGGCCCTGAGCTTCATTTTCATGCCTTTTATTCCCGTTTTTAACCATTTTTAGGTTTTTTGAGGGTGGATTTATCAAAAGTTTTTCTCCCTCAGTCGACACAACTTCTAGGCACGAAATCATGTTGGCCAAGGGTAATTAACACGACCTATCGTGTCGTCAATGCAATTGATTTTAAAACAGGTGTGTCGGTGCCATGAATAGGGAAAAACCCTGTTTCCTCTTACCATTGTTGAAACTCAAAATCTATGGGCCAAAAATGATTGTTGACTCAAATCTATGGCTTTTGCAGGAAAGAATAGCTGAAAATGGTAGACTGAAAAGAACGGGAGCACGAGATGTGGACACCTAGGCACTAAATGATCCAAATTTCCTGGAAGCTTTGAGGGCCTGTGGGATCCTCAAATTATTTCTCACACCAGGGATGCACTCCCAACCTGAGTTGCTACAGTACCTGAGTAGTGTCTGGGACATAAATCGGGAAATATTCATCATTGGTAACCAGGAGCTGGAGTTAGAAACTTCTGACATATATTTCATCACAAGACAATCTCGAAGAGGTGAACTAGTCTACTTATATGGGCCATTGCCGATTGGGGCAAGCATATCCATGTTTCTTGTCGAACACTGCCCTGAAGCCCTCAAATCCAAGAGTGGCAAGATTGCGATTTCCATTGTTCAGGATCTGACACTGAGGGTGCTACTGTTGACTATAAACAAAGTGGTGGGGTTCTAGGCAGTGCATGAGACTAACAAGTCAAAGTTCCTGTATGCTATCGACTGCACAACACTGATGATCTTCAACTGGGCAGAGGCCATGAAGATCAACATAAAACGCCAGTTGACCAAAGCTAAGGCGGGGAATTTGAAGCAATTTTGCTTCGGATCCATACTAGTGACCTTTTTCTTGGAACGGGTGCCACTGTTCCAGTACCATTTGACTGAGGTAGATCCTCCCATGCCACGCGACCCGCGGATGGCCCGCTGGAGTCATTTGATGCCCAGGATCACTGGGGGCCAGCACATGTCGTACAAACCTGCATTATTTTCATGGCTACGATGACAGAAGATCATCATGAAGGAATGGCCATACAGTGGCACTGAAATCCGTGGGGATCCGAACATGCTGCTACCAGATGGAGAGGATTTTGACGATGAAGGTAAAAAATCAATTTTTTAATTTTGTGATTTTTTAATTGTTTTTGGTATATGTGTGTTTATAACATTTCGCTTTGTTAATGTAGATGTTGGACCAGAGCGCCTTGGTGGGACGTCACCAATAGCCAGGCATGTCACCCACCCGATTGATGCCTTCACTCCTTATCAGGAGGGGAGTGAAGATGAGGTGGAGATCGCGAGGAACCTTGAGGGGTTGACTCATGGTATCCCAGAGTATGCTTAGGTGGGAGACATTCCTTGTCAGTAACAGAGACACACGGTGGGAGTATCAGATCAGATTTGTCGATTTCTGACTCGTGTTGCACGAGATGTGTCATGCTACCACGATCACCATGTTGATTAGTTCCTAGGTCCATCACTTACATTTTTTGAGGCCTGCATGCCACGAATATATGAGGCCTGCGTGCTACTGATGTTATTTTGGACACACATATTATTTTTTGGGGTTTTGATGTATCAAACATATATATATATATATATATATATATATATATATATATATATATATATATATATATATATATATATATATATATATATATATATATATATATATATATATATATATATATATATATATATATATATATATATGTATGTTGTATTTCCTTGCTTACTATGGTACAAATGGTTTGTTTTATCTTTTCACATGTTTCGTAAACGTCTATCCAACACATAATTAGCTAATGCATCTGTCAATGTATTCATGTGTATAGGAATATGATGATATGTAATGTAATCAAAATGTATTTCCATTAGATGAATGCGGAGATACATTCTCAATATTTGCGGGTTTCTGACGGAATATTTCCTATTGAGTTGAAGGATGACAAGCTGTGAATCCAGGTTGACAACCAACTCTCGAATGTCAAGAGCAATGGATTCTAACAACAGTTCAATGACCGCATTGTATTCAACAATGTTGTTAGTTTTACGACTTAAACAGATATCTTGAAGGTCAATCAACTCACCGTTAGGGTTATAAATAGCCCATGTTGCGAATGATAGGTTTTAGGTACTACGACAAGCACCATCAACGAAATCAATGTGAGCAGTCGTAGACATTTGCAAAGCAAGGAAAACATAGTAAACAGGAAGGTTGTTTGAAAACTAACACACCAAACCATGTTGCACAAAAATGAATGACATACTAATGTACACAAGTAACCATGCAAGATGACCTAAGCATAGTACTTCTTGAGGTAAAGCCTGTTTCGGGGCTTATCTAGAGGATTTCCTTCATAATAAATAAGCTCATAGGCCCCTTTTTGCAAAACATGTTTCACAATGTAGGGACCATGCCACATGGGTTCGAACCTGCCTGCCCCTAGCTTATCATTAGCTTGGTCGTATAGTAAGACAAAATCACCCTCAGAGAATGCGTGAGGGGAGACCGACTGATCGAAATGGGACTTGACCCGTTTCTTTTGTGCTTTGATAACCAATGCAGTGAGATGACGAGTCTCATCCAGTCGTTCTAAATATAAGAGGTGTTCTTCCTGAGGTGATGTTTCATGGAGAATTTCAACAGCTAGCTTGAGTGAAGGAATCTCGCATTCAATCGGTAATGTTGCTTCTAGACCATAGACTAGCTAGAATGGTGTGAAACCAGTTGCGTATTTGGTTGAGGTTTGGTAAGCCCACAGAGCTGAAAAGAGCATGAGATGCCAATTTGACTTGTGCATCCCAATAGTACGCTGAAGCATTGTAACCAAAACCTTGTTCACAGCTTCAACTTGGCCATTGGCTTGAGGGTAATACGGGGTTGAGCCATCGTGGCATAAGCCCAATGTGGATGTCATCTCAGCCATCATGTAATCTTTGAAATGGGAGCCATGGTCTATGACAATGGCTTGAGGTATGCTGAACCTGGAAATAACATGAT
Source organism: Pinus tabuliformis (assembly GCA_031772625.1). NCBI lineage: Eukaryota > Viridiplantae > Streptophyta > Pinopsida > Pinales > Pinaceae > Pinus > Pinus tabuliformis. Next base: position 729,171,299 of record CM062820.1, on the reverse strand, counting down.
TGAAAAGGAATTGAGCTGCCATTTTACCATCTACAAAGTATGTAGGCATCGCTTCGGCCCATTTGGTGAAATAATCCACAACAATGATAATATAGCCATGCCCCCCGGCTGAACGAGGGTTACATGTCATATAATCGATGCCCCATTTGGCAAAAGGACCAACGTAATGACGGGGTTTAGGTGAGCAGGTGGGGTGCGCATATTGCGTTGGTAAATTTGGCATTCATGGCACTTGTGAAGAACAAGGATGTAGTCCTTGAAAATGGATGGCCAGAAATAACTAGTGTGAAGAATTTTTTGAGTGGTAGCATAGCCAGACATATGACCACCACATGCCCTGGAGTGGCAGTCATTGAGAACTCTTTCAGCCTCCTCAAGCGTAAGGCATCAGTGAAGAACTAAATCGACACCGACACGATATAGAGTATCGCCAATAATACGGTAGGGTTGGGAGTGATGTCGAATCCTTCAATGATCATCCTTTGTTAATGCGGACCGGAACATGGACGTCTGGAGATACATGATGATATCACCGTACCATGGATCAAGGGTGCTAATCAGGAAGAGGGTCTTGTCTGGGAGTTGTTCATCTGCACCAGTAGGGTGAGACTTAGAAGGAGGGGAAAAAATCAATTCGGCGAAAACGAGTGACTTCTTAGATTTGGAAGTAGTAAATACCAAATCAAATTCTTGCAGTATGATAATCCATTTAAAATATTCCCCCCCTAGCAACTGACGAGTCAGGATGTAGGTCATGGGGTTTCATTCAAAAATCACTGCATTCGTGCGTAAGAGGATGTAGTGCCGAAAGCGTTGAACAACCTGGACGATAGCCAAAGCCAACTTCTCAACATGGGCATAACGCGTTTCAGTGTCGAGGAGATTATGACTAAGGTAGTAGATAACATGTTTGTGGCCTTCATTGTCGTCTTGGACCAAGACTATAACAATGGTTCTAGGGGTTGTGGCTAGGTAAAGGAAGTAATCTTGATAATAATTCGAGGGATGAAACAAAGGAGAATTTATGAGGATAGCTGTGAGATCATCAAAATATTGTTGGGCAACCTCATCCCAAACAAAGGGCGTTCCTTATTTTAGCAGTTAGGTAAATCCTATAGCTAGCCCAACATAATTGGGTATAAAATGACGGAGAAAATTTGCCTTTCCTTGTAGGCTCTAAAGTTGGTGCAATGAAGATGGAGGGGGTAAATTTACAATGGCCTCGACTTTGAGCGGATCAAGGCGAATACCGTCCTTGGAAACGATAAAGCTGAGGAGTCATTCAGATTCTACGCATAAAACACATTTACGTGGGTTTAACCGAATGTTGTAGTGTCTACAGCGCAGAAAAATTTGCTGAAGATGGTTAGGGTGATTTTGGCGCTTACGAGAATGAGTAGGAAGGTGACCCAAGTAAGGTTGGACAATGTTGTGAATATCATGAAACACATAGGACATTGCCTGCTGAAATGTAGCCCCAACATTTTTTAGGCCAAAAGGGAGATTTTTGTAAGCAAATGTACCCCATGGATAGATAAAAGTTGTCTTTTCTTGATCGGTCGGTGCAATCTTAATCTGGTTGTAACCAGAAAAGCCGTCCATAAAGGAAAAAATCTCACTCACGATACATTCATCAATGATATGATCAATTAAGGGAGTAGGAAAGTTATCTTTAGGACAGGCATGATTGAGATCATGATAATCAATGCAAATGTAGATGGTGCCTTGTTTTTTGTCACCGGGACAATATTTGACACCCAATCTGTAAGAGGGATGGGAAGATGAATCCAGCTCTAAGAAGTTTTTCAACTTCACCCTTGATAGCAGTGGCCTTCCTAGGGTGCACTGGGCGGAGCCATTAGCAAATAGGCTTCACGTGAGGATAATTTGGTATTTCATGCACAAAAATGCTAGGATCAATGCCAGGCATTTCTTTGTAGGACCACACAAACACATCACAGAATTCCTGAAACAAATGAGTATAGGTCTTGATCTCATCCGGAGAACAAGATACCCTGATATGGACATGTTCAATGATACCAGGCTTGATAGAAATATCAACCGGCATTGTTTGGGTAATATTACCCAAATTTCCTTCCGACTATACTTCATGAGTCATGATCGGTGGCGGAAGCAAGAGGGAAGGAAACATAGAAGAGAACTCTTCAAAAGCGGTAGACGTGACCGTCGGGCGAGGCAGGAACAAGGAACGATGATGAATATCAGTCCAAGGTGGTTTCTCGAGAGACATGAATTGTATGATACCTTCATAAAAAAATGAAGGTCTCGGCTAAGGGATCAGGCAATTCCAAAGCGCCAAGCCATAGGGATTGAGAACACATATCGAGAGAGGTCTTCGAAATCGAATAATCAGAGGATTTGGAACTCAAAGCCAGAAAAGTTTCCACGTAATTGATTTCGGCGAGACTAAGCGGCATAACCTCACCCCAGGTATCAACAAGATCTGGTGAAGGTATGACCCAAGGATCAGATTTGACCAAGACCATGTTGACAGAGGCAAAATGAGGAGGTGCGAGAAGAAAATTTCCCATTGAGGAAGAATATTTGAACAGACCTACCCCACACTCTCATAGGGAGCACCAATGTGCTTGACGTATGGAACATTGCCATCCAAGGAGGAAGAGGAAAAGAAAGGCAGATGGTTAACAGTGACAATTTTCCCTTGATGGGGAAAATGAATCACACAAAATAGGGAGGAGGCTACAACATGCATAGCATGGGTCCAGCTCCGACCGAGTAGAAGATTTTCATTGAGATTGGCGTCAACAATCTCTACCTTGACTTGTATTATCTTGCCCTCCAGAGTAATGACAAGGTTAGGTAAGACACTGAAGGGTCGCGAATCGCGCCCATCGAAAGCTTCCAAAGTGTTCGGGGATTGGTTCAATGCAGGAGAACCAATAGCCTTCCAGCATGCGATTGAAATGATGTAGGTGGAAGCACCTTCATCGATGACAGTCCTGTGGATGGTCTTCTCATTGATGATTACTTAAATGAGAAAGGCAATCTGATGAGGGAGACATGGAACGTGGTTCTCTAGATCAAAGCATATCAAATTGGAATCGATGGGATCGATATCCCCGATAGATGACAAAAATATTTCCGCTGTGATGGGTAGCTTTGGAGCACCTCGAGATCCGACATAGCTTATGATGCCTAAGCCAAATCTTCAACAATATTATAGTGTTGTGCAGCTTGGGCGTTTGGATTGTATGAGGATTTCCGCATCACACCTCGATAGGGTGGCCGTATAGGGGAATCAAGGTTAGGGCACTTGATATGAAGAGGGCTAGAACTCAGGGCAGAAGAAGAAGGGGTGGCTCTTTCTCTTTCCCAGCTATCGGAGCAGGAGTTTTGTAATATTTCGATCTAGTAGCCACATTAATAGGCATACTCATCATGAACACTTAAGACCCTGAGGAAGAAGATGATTGAGGTTGGTCTACCATTTTGGTCTGCTAAGACATAAATGGCTCTTTGAGGATAGCAAGGGTCCCTTTGAGCAAATTTCTAACTTCAGATCTTCGAGGAAAATCCTTGGTATAGTGATCCTCCTCACAAATGAGGCAGGGATACTTAGGTTTCCATTGTGAAGATTCACCAGCAGACGATTTGGGAGGACCTTATTTTGGGGCATTGGCTTTACCCTTGTCTTTGCCTTTCTTCTTACCTTTCAAGGATTTGTCTATTGCGGTAGACTGGACATGGTGGACCTCTAAGGTTTTACCAGGGCTAGGTAGATTCTAGGAAGAACTATTAGGAATAGCATTCTAGACCGACTTCTGTTTGGAAGAAGATTTAGTAGGGGTCTGGGATACTGAACCAATAACTCCATCGATAGGAGGTGTATCTTGTGACTTTTATGTTGTGGGATTGGACGATGGCCGTGGAGCATCAAGTAATAACTCATACAAATTTCTAGGCTGAGAGTAAACTAGATATAGGTACTGGGCACGAGCAATGGCTTGTTCTTCAGTAACACATCCTGTTGGGTCCCTATAATACTAGTGATTACCCCATTACTATTGTAGTTATACCCCTTATTAATATTTTTGTGCCCCTATTGCCCCCATATTGTTATTACTGTGCCCCATAGAATCCCTCTATTGTTATTTTTGTGGCTTTATATTATTATTGTTAGGTCGGCTGGATTATATTGTGACTCCTTAGACTCCTATATATAGAAAGGAGGTTTTCTCATTTGTATCATCCAAGAATTGTTCATTTATGTAATGTAAAGGAGGTTGCCCCCTTGAAGAGGCTGAGTTCTAAGGCGTGGATCTATCTTTTCTATCTTTTCTTGAGCTGGTTTCATAACATTTGGTATCAGAGCTTTGGATTCTAGGGTTTCGCTGCTCCAAACAGGTCATCGTGGAAGTTTTCGCTATAACTTTTTTTTTGTGACGTTTCAGAAGTCGCAAAAAAAACCCATTTGAGAATAATTGGCGATGAACCTTGGGTCCGAATTTCAAAGCTTTTTGCACGATATTTTTGGAGATATGATCTGAGGAAGTTGGTCTTTTTGCAGACTCCTGAATTACATTCAAAACAGGTGACCTGGGGAAAATTGTCATAACTTTCTCTCTGAGGATCGGATTGAAATTTTGTAAAAAGGTACAGAAATAGGACGGACTCTAGCTTCTTGTATGCGTGTTGCAGATCCAAAGGTCGAAACAGTGACTCGTGGCATGTCGTACAAGTTCGCTCTACTGAACTAGTCTATAAGCAAGTCACTGTGGGAGATTTCACATAACGCCTCCTTGGAGAATCCAATTTGGGTCAGACTTGTGGCATTGGAAAGAGGACACAGAGGGCTACTACAGCTCACAAATTCAGAAGTAGATGATTGGAAAGTACAGAAATACATCAGAGGCAATATCGAGCTCCTACAAAGTGAAAAAAGGTGTGTAGATTTTCTTAAATTTTTGCTTAAGCTTGGTTTGAAAATTTATTTTGAAGGAATTCAAAGGGCATAGTAGAGAATTATTATCGGTAACTGATGCCCCGAGGAAAGAAAATGCAAACACCTAGTAAGGAACCTGAAAGCTCTAGCATGACTCATGAAGAAGAGGAAGAAATGCAACATGATATATCAAAATTACAAGACCAAGTGCAACAACTGTCCCTTGCACAAAAAGGAACAGAATCTAAGATGGATGGTTTAAAGAAAGATGTAGAAGCTAAGATGGATGGTTTAAAGAAAGGTGTAGAAGCTAAGATGGACTGTTTAAAGAAAGGCGTAGAAGCTAAGATGATTGACGTGGAAGCTAAGATGGATGATTTGAAGATAGACATGGACGAATTGAAGATAAATATGAATAAGTTGCTACAAGAAATAGTCCCTAAGGGTGAAAGGGTACTAAAGGAAACTCATGATGAGAACAAAAGAAATGTTAATCATGATTCCATAGACTCTAATGTTGGATCAAAGACTCACCATATTCCAAAAATCGATATGAGGAAGTTTGATGGCAGGGATCCCGCCACATGGATATTACAGATGGAGCAATTCTTCGATCTCAATAATGTGCAAAACACACAAAAGGTACGTATGGCAACTTTATATTTGGAACCAAATCAGTTTGTATGGTATCAATGGCTTTGCTCTAGTAAACAATTTATCACTTGGGCAATTTTTACGGAAGAATTGATAGCACATTATGAGGATACAAAAAGCAACACTTTTTTTAGCCAATTGATAAGTCTCAAACAAAAGGTTCAATAATGGAGCACATTGAGGAGTTCCAAAAATTGAACATAAGGGTAAAAGATATTCCAGAGGAGCATAGGATTGATGTGTTCATAGGGTCTTTAAAGGATAATATCCAACATGATGTTCGCCTTTGGGAACCTGATTCATTAGAGAAGGCATTCAGGTTAGCAAGAAAAATGGAAAGCAAAATTATGGCAACCAGGAAGCATACCACTCACAACTATAAAGACGGAAGTGTTTTTTCCACTAGTCTTCCACAACCTATAAGGTTGACACCACAACAATTGGAAGAAAAAAGAGCAAAAGGGCTTTGTTACAGTTGTGATAGCAAATACACTAAAGGTCATAAGTGTGCTGAGAAGAAATTATTCTACATAGATTGTGAAGAGGAAGAAGAAAAGGAGCAAGAAAGGTCAAAAGAAGAGGATATACTCCAGGAACAAAGCCTAGATAAAGAAGAAATGAATCCGACCATATCTTGTAATGCATTGGCGGGAATTACCACTCCTCAAACCATCAAGATAGAAGGACAAATCAAGAAGAAAAAGGTAATAGTGTTGATTGATTCAGGAAGTACCCACAATTTTATTCATTGTAAGGTAGCAAAAGAATTGAATTGCTTCTTATATCCAGCACCAGAGTGTCAAGTGATGGTTGCAAATGGAGGAACAATAAATTGCTCTGGAAAGTGCCATAATATCAAGCTATCCATGGGAGAATATGTATTGACTAGCCCAATGCTTTCCATTCCAATGGGAGGTGCTGATGTTGTACTAGGAGTCCAATGGCTACAATCCTTGGGTACAATAGCTTTTAATTTTCAAGAACTTTTCATGAAATTTTCTGTGGAAGGAAAGGAAGTTGAATTAAGGGGTATTGCAGGGAAACCAGGAAAGATAATCAGCTCTAATGGTATGACAAAGCTTCTAAAAAAGGAACAAAGAGGTGTAATTGCACAATTATGTTCGCTAGATGTTTCCACATTGGAATCATCTATTTCTCCAGATCTCCAAAAAGTCTTGGACAATCATTCCAAGGTATTTGAGACTCCCAAAGGTCTCCCACCTATTCGTGATCATGATCATGCTATTCATCTGATTCCAGGAAGTGTTCCTCCAAACATCAGGCCGTACAGATATCCCTATGCCCAAAAGAGTGAAATTGAACGTATGGTTGCAGAAATGCTAGAGGCTGGTATAATTCAACCAAGTCAAAGTTCTTTCTCTGCTCCAGTAGTATTGGTGCACAAGAAGGATGGATCATGGCGCATGTGTCCAGATTATAGGGAGCTCAACAAGCTCACTATTAAAGATAAGTTTCCCATTCCTGTCATTGATGAATTACTGGATGAATTGCATGGATCAATTTACTTCACCAAGTTGGATCTTCGTTCGGGATATCATCAAATCAGAATGAAGATTGAAGACATTCCGAAAACAGCATTTAGAACTCATGAGGGTCATTATGAATTTTTGGTCATGCCTTTTGGCCTTACCAATGCACCTTCAACATTTCAAGGTTTGATGAATTCAATTTTCAAACCATTCCTTAGAAAATTTGTGTTAGTATTTTTTGATGATATACTAATCTACAACAAGTCTTGGAAGGATCATGTTGAACATGTTGACAGGGTGCTACAACTATTGGAGGAGAAACAATTATATGCAAAAAGATCCAAATGTTTCTTTGGAGTACAAGAGGTGGAATATTTGGGTCATATTGTATCTCATGAAGGAGTTAAGGTAGACCCTAGCAAAATTAAAGCCATTAAGGAATGGAAAATTCCCACATCCATAAAGCATCTGCGAGGATTTCTCGGGTTGACAGGGTATTATCGCAAGTTTGTTAAGAATTATGGGAGAATAGCAGCACCTCTAACAACATTATTGAAGAAAGATGCATTTTCATGGACCCTAGAAGCAACAAAGGCCTTCGAACATCTTAAAGAGGCAATGTGCCAAGCACCGGTCTTAGCTACACCGGACTTCACAAAAACCTTTATTGTGGAATGTGATGCTTCAGGAAATGGAATTGGTGCTGTTTTAATGCAAGATGAAAGACCCATTGCTTTTGAAAGTCGTCCAATCAAGGGAAAGTTTTTACACAAAGCTATTTATGAGAAGGAAATGTTGGCAATACTCCATGCACTTAAGAAATGGCGACCCTACCTAATGGGAAGACACTTCAAGGTAAAAACGGATCATGATAGCCTTAAATACTTTTTAGAACAAAGATTATCCTCTGAAGAGCAACAAAAGTGGGTCACAAAGATGTTGGGTTATGACTTTGAAATCATCTACAAAAAAGGGAAGCAAAATGTGGTGGCAGATGCACTCTCAAGAAAGGATGAGGATGTGGAAGCATTGTTGTGCGCCATTTCTATTATCCAACCAGATTGGATAAATGAAGCAAGGGAGGAATGGAAGAATGACGAAGAAGTGTGGGCACTTATTCGAAAGTTACAACAAGATTCCAGTATGTCTGATACATTTAGCTGGAAAAATGATTCGTTATGGTACAAAGATCGCTTATACCTCTGTAAGAATTCCCAGCTAAAACAAAAGATTCTTATGGAATTGCACACTTCTCCCTTAGGAGGGCACTCAGGATTTTTAAAAACTTACCACAGGGTTAAGAAGGAATTTTTTTGGGATGGCCTTAAATCAGATATTCAAAAGTTTGTGGCGGAATGTTTGGTTTGCCAACAAAATAAAGTTGAAACAATTAAGACACCAGGTCTATTACAACCTTTATCCATTCCAAGCCAACGTTGGGAGGAGGTTTCAATGGATTTTATCACAGGTTTACCCAAGTCTGAGGGAAAGAGTGTCATCATGGTGGTAGTTGACAGACTTACCAAGTATGCACACTTTTGTGCATTATCACATCCATTTAAAGCCAGTACAGTTTCTACTGCATTTATGGAAACAATTCAAAAGCTACATGGAAACCCAAAGATTATTGTAAGTGACAGAGATCCCATTTTCACTGGAAATTTTTGGACAGAATTATTTTCTTGTCTTGGTACTCAGTTAGCTCATAGCTCATCTTATCATCCCCAATCTGATGGGCAAACTGAGATAGTAAACAAATGTTTGGAAGGATATCTTCGTTGCTTTGTATCTGATAAACAAACACAATGGGTCAAATGGTTGCCTTTGGCTGAATGGTGGTATAACACTTCCTTCCATACAGCAACAAAAATGACCCCATTTATGGCACTTTATGGGTATCAACCACCATCCATCACATCATATTTAAGAGAAAATTCTAAGGTTCAGGCAGTGGAACATCACATCGAACATCAACAACAAGTCCTCCAACTCTTAAAGGATAACCTCGTGTTGGCACAAAATAGAATGAAACAACAGGCAGATCAACATCGCAGTGAAAGAAGTTTTGATGTAGGTGATTGGGTATTCCTACAGCTACAACCATATAAGCAAATGTCCCTCAAGCAAGCTAAGAAGGATAATAAATTATCACCAAAGTATTATGGTCCATACAAGGTGTTGCAAAAGATTGGTACTATGGCATACAAATTGGAGCTTCCTGCAGCTTCTCGATTGCACCCAGTTTTCCATGTTTCATGTTTAAAGAAGGTTATAGGCGACAAGCTCCCAGTTCAAACAATATTGCCAGAACTTGACGAGGAAGGAAAAATTATATTGGAACCGGAAGCAGTCACAGAAACAAGAACTCGACAGCTACGAAATCGATCAATTTCAGAGTATCTTATCAAGTGGAAGAACTTATCCGCTGAAGATTCCACATGGGAGGATGAGAATTTTATGCAGAAGTATCCAGAACTACTCAAACGTTGAGGACAATGCTTTTTTGAAGGAGAGGGGCATGTTGGGTCCCTATAATACTAGTGATTACCCCATTACTATTGTAGTTATACCCCTTATTAATATTGTTGTGCCCCTATTGCCCCCATATTGTTATTACTGTGCCCCATAGAATCCCTCTATTGTTATTTTTGTGGCTTTATATTATTATTGTTAGGTCGGCTGGATTATATTGTGACTCCTTAGACTCCTATATATAGAAAGGAGGTTTTGTCATTTGTATCATCCAAGAATTGTTCATTTATGTATTGTAAAGGAGGTTGCCCCCTCGAAGAGGCTGAATTCTAAGGCGTGGATCTATCTTTTCTATCTTTTCTTGAGCTGGTTTCATAACACATCCACCCATAGTTATATCGCGAGCAATTGGGGCCACGAATGATTTAGTGAACCATTTGGTGAGCAACTGATCAACAATCTCGAATTTGATCAGGCGATGTCTAGATCTCCATTCATGGATGTGATCGGAGATGTGTGTCGTAGTATCTTGCTTAAGCACTGTAAGCAAATAGGTGCTAGTTTCATAGTGAACCGACAGCTGGAAATGCGTGAGGAAATCCATGGCTAAAGAGTTAAAGTCATGGTAAGTACTTTGAGGAAGCTCGATTTACCACTTGGCTGCAGCACCTATGAGGGTCCATTGGAAAAGATGAAGACGAATGGAATTGTCAACGTAAGAGTTCGAAGAGCACTAGAGGTGATATGTCATCACATGGGCTTGAGGATCTTCTTTTTCTTTCCCATCAAACTTTGGACAATCGCTCGTTATCTTGGATGGTACCGGAGGCCAATATGATGAATGAAGAATTGGATCATTTGTAAGGCGAGACACATCTGGAAACTTTAGTGTGGCCAAGAATGACAATTGAGTATTAAAATGCATAGGAGGTCGGTAAGCAGGTCCAAACGGAGGAGCCCATCCATGCTGGTAAGGATTTTGGCCATTTGGCATTTGATGCTACCCCCATTGTGGGTTACCTTGGCCATAGGGAGAATTTTGACCTTGAATAACTTGGAACTGTCCAATCATAGGTTGTTGATAAACAATATATGGGCTAAAAGGCTATTGAGCCTGTTGACCTTGGACATATGGATATTGTACTTGTTGTGCCTGAACAAGAGGATTTTGGACCTGATGTCCTTGGGCATAAGGATTATATGCTTGTTTCCCTTGGACATAGGGATTATGTACCTGTTGCCCTTCACCAAAAGGATTCTATACCTGTTCACCCATGACTTTAAGGTTTTGTATCTTCTGCACTTGGCCATAAGCATTTTGGACTTGTTGAGCTAGGACATTAGGATTTTGGGCCTGCTGCTGCAGGACTTGACCCTGGCCTTGCCCTTGCAAGGGTTGACCCTACTGATATGTATACAAGGGTTGCTGCTGCCCAGGTTGGTTTTGCTGCTGCAAGGGTTGGCCTTGCGGCTGCAAAATTTGTCCCTAGGGCTACAGAGGTTGGCCCTGTGAGGACATGGGCTGGGAGGTTTGCGGAGCATAGTGCATCTGCTGCTGCACAATTTTCTGCAATTGTTGCAAGGGTTGCCCTTGCGGTTGTTGCAGTTGACCTTGCTGCGGGATCATTTGCCCTTATTGTTGCACGAATAGCCCTTGTTGCAACAAAGGTTGCCCTTGCGGTAACAAAGGTTGCCCTTGTTGTTGTAGAGGATGTCCTTTTTGTTGCAAGGGTACTAGAATAGTGCCCAGAAAATTCCCGAACTGAATGTTGCCATAGCCACCCTGGAAAGTGGATGAGCTAGGCTAAATGTACTACCCAGACTGAAGGGTGTAAGGTTGATTAACCATTCCTTGAGAACCATATGGAATGTAAGGAGTTTGGTATTGGACCTGAGCCTCATAGGGCTGTTGATACTAGACATTTCTCGACCCAGATGGACCAATGGGATTTTGAACCTGTTGGTACTGGACATTGCTTGATCCAGTAGGATCAGTAGGGTTGTGAATAATGCCAAAAGAAAGCTGGTTCATACCAATCATGTGAGCTTGTGAGACACTCACATTGGTCGCGCCTGACACCATAGAAATATTCAGGTTTTTCCCCCCAGGCGATGGCATAGCTTGGCTACTGACCAGAGGGATGGAGGAAATGACAGAGATATTCCTCGAGATCGCCAGTTGAACCGGACGAGTGACTAGGACTAACAATACAAGAGGGTTCGGAATGGTGTGTTGCACCGAGATTGAAGTAACATCCAGTTGGGAGGTCGAGTTCGCAATGAACGGACCTAAAGTAGGCATGGCGCCTAATGCCCAAATAGGGTTATGGTAAAGTGATGAGGCACTAGGTGTACCTGAAACCAACTGTGCCAAAGACACATAATTAGGTGGCACACTGGCGGGAATGATCCCTGTATAGGGGAAACCTTCAAGAGGAAAATGATGTTCTTCCTCCTCGATAGTGTGTGTAGCAGAAACTTCTAACTCCTACAGAGAGGTGACTGGAGCATCACCTTTGGGTTCCATATCCGAGAAAAAATGTCGACGAATGATCAAAGAAGTACGAGGGGATAATTCCAAAGGAACACTCGGCTGATCTTATGAACTGTAAGGATGTTGCGGTGATATCAAAATAGGGTCAAACAAAGGATTCAGAGGATAGATAAATAGTCCAAGTTAACTATCAATGGTCGACGAACTCTTAGGAGTTTGAAAGGGATTGTCTGGAGATTCCGAGCCAAGATCAATAGATGACCCAGTATCTAAAGTAGGTGGAGGACGAGATGACAAAGGTTGAATGCTCAGAACAATTCTAAGTTCAACACCTTGGTCCTCGAGTGACTCTAGTAACTCAGGAAACGACTCCTCAGGCAATCTTACAGACGAAGGAGAGGAAGAGGAACTAGATGAACCAGATGGTTCAACCACGATGACCTTGCCTTAGTTAACAGAAAAGGGAGAGATAAACTTCAAGGAATTTAAAATTTTCTTTAAGGGAAACTCATGATTCAATCTAGAAAAGACTAACAGGATGTTATCAGATCATGGGAAATAAATTATTAAGACACATAAATAGACTAGTGCTCTTTCATTTTTTAAGAGTAGAGAAAGAAACAAAGATGACTTTATCACTTTCGATTGGAAACGAGCTCGAAAGGACAAGTTCTTGGATGACATTTTAAGTTTAATGAGTAAAAAAGATCAAATTACTGCTCTGGATGATCTAGGTAAAATCAGATTACCAGGCAACCGTGAACTGCAGAATACCTCCTGGCGAACCAATAAGTACGAGCAGGCAATCTCCCCTAATGTTGTGTTTGGTGTATCACATTTGCAAGGCAGCCGACTTGGCTTTCTAAGGATAAAGGATTGCAACCTAGAGGGGTCTCTTGTTCTATACTCGACGGTATGAGGAGCACAAATCCGTACTAGAGCTGTCTAATGCCGAAGCTAACGACAGTTGCAAGGTTTAACGACGCCGGAACACGTCTCTAGCCTAGACCTTCTAGATATGATCGTTAGATTTCAAATGCGCCTTAGGTTAATTGAGTTCATTTTAAAGTTTATCTTGAGTTATGTCTGAGTTTTTAGACCTTAGCGATGTGACTAAAAAAACCTTAAATGCAACTAAATGAGACAAGACCCTTTCAATTCGATGAATTGTCTACACTAGAGAGGGTAGAAAATAAACAATAAAATGCAAACAACCAAGAAACTGAAAGCAAAATGATGTTTCACTACTTCACTTTTCAAAAAAATAAACTAATGAAAAATGCATTCCAATTCTAATTTCCTGATAAGTACATTTCTAATAGTCCTTTCAAAAGCAAAAGAGTTCTTTTATTTTTCAAATGCTAATGCAATCCTAGTCTTTAATGATGCTGACTATCGTAGCATAATAATGCAACAAACTAGAATTTCATACTTTTTCATGAAATGAAGAAATGAAATTTTGCATGGAACACTTCAATGAAACATTTTCGATATAATTAGCTCTTCAAGCAAATGAAAACATGAAAAGAGAAACTTGTTCTAACTAATAAAGCACCGAATTTACCGAAAACAAGACAAGCAATGTAATCCATGCCGGAAAAGAAACGTTTAGACAAACAAATGAAAAATTTTGATACTTGTATAATGGAGGTCAAAGTCGTAAAAGGACCACAAATGAAATGCAAAGAGTAAGTACACCAACAACTTGACTCACTGAGTTCACAATCAACTGAATGGATGATGATCTAGATGGCCTATTATCACTAACCATCCAATGACTCAAGAAATCAAGCAGAAAGATGATAAACCAACAAGCAAACAAAACCAAATGAAAAGCAACTTTCTAGTTAGGGAGAAAACGGTCTAAAAGGCTTACAGGATCGAAATCATGAGAGCAAAACACATTGGCCAAGATTGGGGATAAACCCTAATCTTCACTTACAGGCATCGATGTGACTGCCTATTTGAAAACAAGCGCTAGAGGGAGGTTGGCACGACTGTTTTTCAGCATATCGCGCTGATTGACGCAACTGTCAGTGGATTAAGCGCACTAAGCGAGGGAGCCAAGATTTTTTTTTTTTTTTTTTAAATAGGGAACAGATCTGCTACTATGAATTTCAAACTCAGACCAGTAAGCAGAAAAAAAGAAACAAAACCAAAGGGAAAAAGTGGAACTAGAAAAGTTCACATGAAATCATGAAATCTCAAACAAGACAAACATAAGGATTGGCTCCCTAATGGAGTCGCCAATTTGGGGTGAAGTAAAATTATGAGTGCGGACACAAACAATTCCTCTAGCCTGATAATGGGTCTAGCAACAATTGATACATTATATGGAAGATTTCCTTAGGTTTGAACCAATTAATAGGGCCTACCTCTTAGTACGCTTCTCTCGTTTGATGATGTCCTTGCTTGCTCGCTCCAGCTATCTCTCGCTTCCTTCTTCAAACACCTGAAACAAATAAACAACAGCAAACAACAACCATGATAATAGACAAGTTGTAATTCAACCTACTTAACAAGTCAAGAAACATTAAGCCATGAACATGTAAGATGACACATCATGTAGGAAATCAATCGATAGTTACATATATATTGAATCAAGAAGAGATTACAACCATTGTCTTGACATTGTTGTTCTCCTTCGACAAAACCAGGTTCCCAGACACTTCTGCTAGTATTCCATGATGCCTCAACAATAGTAGTTTTAAGGCTCTTCCATTTAGGCTTCACACTAAACCAAATTCACACTTCTCCCCCACAAAACTAGAGAGCTACAACTATGAATAGCTTGTTATTTACTCCAAACTTAATTAGCACTAGAACCACAACATTAACACTAGCTTATGCTTGGGAAAAGGGAGGTTTATATAGGATGAATGGATGGGAGATGGATCCTCTTCTCATGGGATAATGTCTTATATCTTGAGGTAGTTCCATCATTATAGGGGAAAGGAGCCCAAACTGACATCCTTGACCCCATCTGGCCAAACCATTTACCAGACTTTCGTTACGAAGCTTCTAGAGATGGAAGCTTCAGCTTTTTATTTAAAAAACTTTCCATAAGAGGATCGATGTGACTAGAACAAAGCTCAATTGCTCCGGTTGGTGCTAGGGACAGTTTTAATCCCTGAATATCGGCGCGAGGAGGATAAGGGCCATTAGCACCGGTCTTGTAAACTGGGAAAAACAGAAGATTTTGGGGAAATGGTGCAAAAGGGAATTGTTCTGCTCATGAAGAGGGACATAATGGGAGTTTATTCATGAAGGGTAAGCATTTAGGGTTCACTGTAGAGGTCCTCTAGGATCAAGGAACGAGGAGTACAAGGACAGTGACAAAATGTTGTGTAACACATACCCAAATTCAAAGGGAAGATTGGTGAAGATCTGACAGACCATATAACCACTTTCCATTTATGGTGTTCGTCGAACTCCTTGATTGATGATTCATTCAGGTTGAGACTATTTCAACGCACCCTAACTGGGAATGTGGCTAAATGGTATATTGAGCTTCTAGGGGGCACCTTCGCTTTGTTTGGTGACTTGGCTACGATATTTTTAAACCATTTTCAATTTCCCGTTCGTTATGATGCTGGAACTGAGCCCTTGGCTAATTTCCACCAAGACAAAGGAACCCACATTTCTGATCACATCTAGGAATGGAGGAGAAAGAAGAGGCTCATTAAAGTCGATATTTCCCAAGAATTCCTTCTTGAATGGTTTCTCAAATATCTACAGCCTGAGATTTCTAAGGATGTATCTCTCTCCGTGTATTCACCGAAGAACAGGCTATTTTTAGAGCCCAACAACTAGAACTCATATATTCTCAATCTATGATTCTTGAGAAATTTTTTCCTGATGCTTCTAGATCTAAGTTTGATCTTTCCAAGCCAAAGCCAGGTCCCCATGTCGATGGGCTAGTTGTATCAATTGATAATAACATGAATAACTTGCTAAACTAATTGCAACATTTGTCTTTGAAAATTTCTTCTTCTATTCATGCATCACCATCAATGCACATGCCTTCTCAACCTTCATCTATCAAAAACATTCAAAATTTTAACCCCAAAGGAAATCAACAATCTGATGGGTAGAAGAAAGGACGTGGTAAGAAGAAGAATTGGGATGGGAAGGGTAATGAAAATAAGCCCAATAGTGAAGCTCGGGAGGGTACAAAAGAGTCCAAGAAGAAAGTGAATTTTCCATGCAAGCTATGCAATGGTGACCATTTGACTCATTTTTTCCCAAATATTCTAGATGCTCAATGCTTGTTGATTCAATAAGGGTCTTCTAGCTCCCAGGCTATGCTAACTAACCCTTTTCCCCAAGGGCAGTAGTTGTTAGCTGGTGTGAATGCTAGTACTTGTACCCCCACTAGGGGCAACCAAGAAGGGGAAAATCCATCAAATGTTTATATGATGAGTTCACATGTTGACTTTTTGACATGGTCACATGATTATGGTGAACCAGAATCATCTAAGGCCAAGAGTACTCTTGATGTTTCAGAGCCACTCCATATTGAGAGGCCCGTAATTGAGCCTATACCTCGGATGTCAAAAGGCTCCATAAAGCATTCGATAATCAACCCCAATGCTAAGGTAGCTCAGAACTACTCCATTATAGAAGATTTGGCTCAAAGTCCTTGTGCCATGTTAGCATTAGAGGTACCCCAGTCGTGCCTAGCACAAAGGAGTGCATTTCTCACTGCGATCAGAGCGGTAGATCCAAAGAAATCTCTTATCCTTACATTCGACATGTCGAATATCAATAAGAGACTCCCACATCATATGGATTTTCAAATCAATTCGACATACCGAAAGACCAATATCTTTCGAATCGTAGTTGATGAGGGAGCTTCCACATGTGTAATGTCTATATCATGTTGGAAGGATTTTGGATCACCTCAGGCTGTTTCATCACCTTCTCTCTTAACAACATTTGATGGTATTTCTCATAGGCCGCATGTGTTGGAAATAATACTGAGAGGGGGGGTGAATCAGTATTATCAAATTCTTTTCAATATATCTTCCTTATTTATACTTTGAATAATTCTTCGAATATTGATCATTACTTTGTATGTCAGTATCATAAAATAATGAGCAGGAACAAGAAAAGTAAATAGTCACACAAAAGAACACAAGATATAAGGTGGAAACCCAATGTGGGTGAAAACCACCTGCTGCAATATGTCTCTATCTTCTTTTAATAAGAAACTCCTTTTACAATGATTTTGTACTGGTGCAGTCCTTTACCAGTACGCAAGCTACAACCTGCAGAGAGATACAACCCTCTTAGCTCTTGTACTAGCCAAGATACTAGTACGTAGGTGCTAGCCTACTGAAGGCTACAACCTTCTCTTTCTTCCAGGGACCACGTTTCATAAATTTTTAGACTGGATCCATGAACATCAATCAATCATCAAGTATATCTGCATCAAACAATCTCCTTTTCCCAATTAGCACTGAATCAAGTAAACACTTCTCTGACAGCTGTACCCAGAACACAGTAACAGTAACCACACACCAAATTCTGAACCCATAATACTGCAGCAATAGACAGAGGCAGCTAGATCATAATTTAAAGATATACGCTACTTCAACAACCTGAAACCTGCGTGCAGATCTATAAAGGATAATTCCTTCTTTCAAATATTCAGACACTAATTAACCCAGATTATCAAATTTATAGATCAAGCATGCGCCTCATATAATAGATCAAAATCATGCAAAGATACTATTATTCTAGCATAAAGATTATGACCCATCAAAAGAACTTATCCTTCTTTATGCGCTAAGGTTCCTCCTTCATTCAGATCCAGATCTGCACCATAACCCAATCACAAATATTTCAGATCTAGCACTTATTAGATATTCAATTCATTCGATGATACTTTGCCAAATGATCTCCTTCCTCTTTTATAGTCTTAGGCCTTCCACAATACCACAGTCCAAAACCATAGGATCAAAAAACTGTTGGACTAATACCATGAACCAACCATGAAAGAGCATGAGATCAATACTTTTGGATGCAATACCACGAGCCAAAACCATAGGATCAAAAACTATAGGACTAATACCATGAACCAACCATGAAAGTGTGTGAGATCAACACTTTTGGATGCAATACCACGGACCAAAACCATAGGATCAAAAACTGTCGGACTAATACCATGAGCCAACCATGAAAGTGTGTGAAATTTTCTCTTCATGAAAGGAACTTTTCTCTGCATGAAAGTGCGTGAACTTTTTCTCTACATGAAATAAACTTTTCTCTGCATAAAAGTGCGTGAACTTTTCTCTCCATGAAATAAACTTTTCTCTGCATAAAAGTGCGTGAACTTTTCTCTACATGAAATAAACTTTTCTCTGCATAAAAGTGTGTGAACTTTTCTCTACATGAAATAAAATTTTCTCTGCATAAAATGCGTGAACTTTTCTCTACATGAAATAAACTTTTCTCTGCATAAAAGTGCGTGAACTTTTCTCTACATGAAATAAACTTTTCTCTGCATAAAAGTGCGTGAACTTTTCTGCACTATAATTTATCATCTGAGATGAGTAGGTTGCCATCAAGTACAACATATGTATCATAATGCCAACAATCTCCCCCTTTGGACTTGATGGCAACAACAACCAATCACTCTCCCCCTTTGACATCAAGGGCAAAGGGTTATGCTCCCCCTAAGAACATGCTCCCCCTGACTATAAACCAGATCTGCAAAGAAGAACCATAATCCATCAAACACCATAAATGACCATGAAAGAGATAGAGACGTATTGCAGCAATATTCAGACCAGCATCCATGATCTCCTTCTGTACTTCCTCCATAATGCAAAACAATGCATGATATGATCCCCCTGAACCTGTGCCATTCGATCTTTAACCAATCCGCAACCCAGCACATGTACGCATATACTTCAGATGAACCTTGCGTACAACCAACAATCAGAAGAGATTCAACAACAAGATGATGCATCAACAACCCCCAGCTTTTGCCTGAGGTATTCAAAGGTCTCCCTAGGCAATGGTTTGGTGAGTATATCAGCAACCTGTTCCTTAGAAGGTGTTAGAGTCGGTCTTAAGCCCTCCATCAGCGATCAAAACTCTTTGCATTTGCATATGTAGGTGTCTCATCAGTGTCAATTTTTGCATCCCGTTAGGCATGCCATAACCCTGATGGAGGAGCTGGTGTGTTGTACCCCTCTTGGCATTGCTGGTTCAGGTCATTTCAGTCATTAAGCTCTTTCAAGCTTGTCTTATCTTGTCTTGAGGTCAATTTCCTAGGTCTAAGGTTTTGGTCAAATATGTTTACAGGGTCATGTGTCTGAAAAGTCAATGAGTATTCAGCAAGCCAGAGGGATGATTGTAAAAGTGTTTATTCAAGATTTCTTATCTGGTACAGCTAATCTTCACCTTGGATTTAAAAACTCTGTTTTTAAAGCCAAGGTCATTTTCCAAGTTTTTGTAAATAAGTGATGAAATTTCAAAAGTCTTCAGCGAACAAAATGCAACCCTGGTCCCCTTGCCAAGATCCCTCAGATGATCTACCTGTAAAAGAATCAAGTCAAAGCACTCAATGAGTCAAATTCAGGACAAAAGAAACCAAAAAGTCAGTGTTATAAAGTGTCAAAGAGAAAACATTAGAAAGTGGGTTTGTGAATGGAATTTTTTCAAATGAAACTTATAAAAACCGCAAATTCCCTCCTATCACTCTCATTGTGCATCCTAGACGCTTGCAAGAGAGGTTTGAGAGAGTGATTGAGAGAAAGGAGCGAATACAGAGCGAGTTCGGGCATTGGACTGGTGCGCGACCCATCAGGCCAGGTGCGCGACCCGTCAGGTGCGCGCGACCCGTCAGAGGTGCGCGACCCGTTGGGCGTGGTGCGCGACCCGTCGAGCTGTCTCCCTGCAAATCGATTTTAAACTTGCTCAAACGCTCTCCAAGCCATAAATTCGTTTGAGGTAGGTGTTCTAAACTTGAAATGGTTGTTGGTTATGATTGGTGGATATCATGAAACATTTTTTAATGATCGAAATTGTGCAAGTGAAACCTCTTCATATGACTGCAATGTTAATGGGTAAAATGTGCTAGGGTTTGTGTTGTTTCAAGGTGTTTTCCCTTTGTAATTGTTTCCCTCCTTCCCCTTTCCACTCACACTTGTATGTATGCCTATTTTTCTCCCATGCTATTTTATAAATCAAATGCAAACCCTCCCTTCTCCCTAATAACTAAAAGTGTAAACCCTACCCCTCTCCCAAAGCATTCAAAACCCTAATCTCCCTCTACCATATGCATGTGTAAACAATAGAAAATGTTGGTGAATATGTCAGCAGTTTTGTGCATATGTTTCCCTATCTTCCCCTATTAATGTTGCATGTTTTCATATCCCCATATGTTCACTTTCATACATGTTTTTCCCATATGCAGTGACTTTTGCAAATGATTTCCCAATATCCCTGATTTTAAATATGTACTCCTATATGCATAATGGTTTGCAACATTTTCCTTAAAAATTCCCTGTTATATTTATATATTCCCAATTCCTTGTAAAAAGGTCCCTCCCCTAACATTTCCCTCATGTCTTTTTCCCCTTGAAACAGCATAGAATTCAACACTTTTTACAGGCAGAGACAGCAGTACAGTTTGTCCACTTTGCTCCTAAACTATGTCAGAAACCGAAACTTACGAGCAAAGTGATGACCATTCATCATCTGCAGAGGTTGAGGTACAGAGGAGGCCTCGTAAGGGTTGGAAGGTTGGACTCTTGAGGGAGAAGCTATCATTGTATTATTCACTGTATCTCTGCAATTTTTGGCTAAGGAAGACCAGGGTTTTGCAGTCCTCTTTGGGATTCTTGTGGACTCATGTGTTGATGGTGTGTTTCTCAATGTACTTGTAAGCTTGTTATGTGACTCATTTCCTTTCTTTTATTTCTGCACATTAAACAAATGAAGTGTTAAAGTAAGAATTCATGCCTGCCATGCTCTGCTTTTAAGTTTGTTTAATTTCAATGTTTTCTACTGTCTAAAGAGAATTCAAAGTTATTGTTTTCTCTCTTTAGCTCCTCACCTTTCATTCCTGACCATCCACCTTAATCAAAGGCATCAATATTGTCTCCTACCTCGCCCCAAAGAACTCCCTGCAGAAACTGTGTCCAATCCCCGCACCCAAAATTGCCCTCTCCTCAATTTTCCACCCAAAAACCCAAAAACCCCAAAATCAATCTTTCTGATCAGTTTACTAGCCTAATATCAGTGTTACCTTATTGGTCATCTCATATATTGAAGATTTTACCGAGATAGACCGGAGAGATCCTTCTCCTGCCCTGTAGGGCTAGCTACGAGGCTAAATGGTTTGATGTTTCCTTGAGGTTTACCTTTCTCAACCTGAGGTGAAATTTCAAGCGCTAACATACTGGCGACCATAGTGGGGAGAACAAACTAATCATTTTCTCATTGATGTGTTTGTTTCATAAGTCTTAGACGGAGCCTGAAGTTATGCCAGGTAGCCTTCGAAATGCTTTTGCTTTGCATAAGCGGAAGTAGATAAACGTTGCTTCAGTCAATCTCCATGAGCTTGTGAATACATCACTTCATTTGCATTTTACCCCAGTACATGTATCAAGTTCAGATCTGATTGTTGATTGTGGACAACGATCAGACACTTGAAAGGCTGTAATCGTTCACTTGGTGACTCTAAATCATTTTTGAGATCAGATCCAAAGATTCCACTGGAGGATGATCCCGACCAGCAGAAACATGAAACGACAACATGCACAGATCAGGTATTCAAGTTGGAATTTCATCCAAGACATTTTGTTCTTTGTCCTAAATTATTTCTTCTCTTTTCCCAAGAATGTTAAGAAGGCTTTGCAAAGTATATTGTATTTGAGAAGAGATCCTTGGCCTGCAGTTGATTCTTTCCCTATGAAGATTGTGAATACCAAAGATTTGCATACCTTTGAGCTTGATAAAGATCCTTTTTCTGAATTTTTTGATGACCATCTTCAAATTGATGAATCTCAAGAGACCAAGACTGATTCTATACCTGCTGTACATACCCCTACACCTTGTAAAATTCCAGATCGGTATAAACCTCTTGTTTTACCTTCTGTGCTCCATGATTTCCCCAAAAACTATGATCTATACTTGCCGAGGTTTGATGGTGAAAGTAAGAATGTCAACGCTAAGCAACATGTGCAGAATTTTGAGAATTTTCTAGATCTTTTTGAAGTTTATGATGAAGATGTTAGTATAAGGCTTTTTGCTCTTTCTTTGCAAGCCAAAGTGAAGAGTTGGTTCAAAGCCCTGCCTGATGCAAGCATTTCAGATGTCCAGCAGTTCGTCAAAGTTTTTCTTGACAGGTGGATGATTGGGCAGAACCTTTTCTTGATTGTAGAAGAGTATAACCAGCTGAAAAGATTGCCAGGGGAGACAGTACAACAGTTTTCGGCCAGATTTAATCAAGTTTATTATTCAATGCCAGTTGATATAAGGCCTCCTCTTAGATCTGCTCTCTTGCACTATCCGGGTGCCTTTGATCCGGAGATGGAGTTTCAGCTGAGAGAAAGGGATATTGCGGCACTTCACGAGATGCAAAACAGTGCAGTAAATGTAGAGGCGCATCTGCTGATCCGAAGGGCAAGGTTGAAAGAAGAAGAGATGAAAACCATAGATCCGGCCGAATCAACATCTCTAGAGGTGAAGCTCGACATTTTGGTAAGTGCAGTGGAAAAAATGATAGACAAGATCAACGCAAGGAATGATTATGATGTTCAAGCTCATGGCTCGCTGATTGAAGAAGAACAAGTTACTGATCCAAAACATTTTCTTTCTTATCCTAGTTGTCATAGAGCTGATAATGATTGTTTTGTAGATCACCTTGGAGAAGAAAGAACTGTTGATATGACATGTATGCTTGATGATGTGTTTTATACCGATGATTTGCCTCGGTTTGATCAGTATGACGATAATTATGTTCTTCAAACAAAAGCTAATCTTGCAATCAAACAAGCAACTAGTTTGTGGGAGGAAAAAGTTCATTTTCAGCAGCTTGAATACAATGTTCAGCCATCACATATCAGCTATGACATTGCCGAGGAAAGTGCATCAAAGTTTGAAGTAAGTGAAGGATATTTGCCTTTTTGTTTTGATTCATTTCAGTTCATCAGAGATAACTACCATACAATCAGAAATCAAATGTCAACAAGTCTTGATTTGAATCATCTTGAGAGCAATGAAAATTTTGTTCAAGACTTTACATATTCAGATTTGCGACCCCCGGAAGCCATTGATTGTCAAGTTGCAGCTGAAGACTTGGAAGTGGACACACAAGATTTAATGATTCAAGGTGACTCCGTACCATTCTGTTTTGAATCATTTCAGTTTTTGAAGGGTAGATTGCATAGTAAATCTTCAAATGAACAGCCTATCACAAATCAGCAATTTCTCAGTGTTAATGTTGAGGATGAGACAAATAACAAAATTCTTGAGCAGCCTGTAGCATCAGATTTGCAGCCACCAAATGAACTTGAAGGGCAGATTACAGATGAAGGTATGGCAGCCGAAATACATGATTTGATGATGCAAGAAGATTCTATGCCCTTTTGTTTCGAAGCATTTCAGTTTATAAGGCAGAATCTTCGTAAAATCTCTCAGGAAAAAGATGAACAGCTAGAAGGATGTCATACATTTTCAATGGATACATTACAGCAGTCTTTTCAGGTTTTTCATGATCCAATAGTTGATGTTTTGGATGAGGTTTGCAGTCAAAGTCTTTCTCCATTGACTACATGTGAGCTTGAAACATGTGCTGATATGAATTTGATCCGGCAACCGGTTTCTTTGTCATTTTCAGTAGAGGTCTCGTCACAAGGCTCAGATCAAAGTTTGCGTTCATGGTATGAAGAGGAGAGAAGTAATCCATTGGATGAGCCAAGTCCCAGTGTGCATGAACTTCAAGATCCTTATGCAGTGTTTTTGGAGGCGGATAGTGAATCCATATCATTCAACGGATCTGTTTCTAAGTTGTCATGGGAGTTGCCTTTCAGTAGTTCTCTCTTGTTGTTCATAAGTGAGCATTTGCGGAGAATTCAAACAGCAGATGGTATACTTACTTGGTTGCATTGGTTGTTTCATTTCACTTGATCAGGTGATGAATGAAACTGTTAGAGTAGGTTTTGATGAATAAGCTCCCCTTTGAGCATCATTTTCAGTTGGTCGATTGTGTTTAAGTATCGAGTCAGTTCTTAGTTGAGTCATGAGTCCTTTGTGAGTCAATTTTCAGTTTTGTTGTTAAGTTAGTTTGTGTTGGTTTTCAGTCATGCATTTCAACTTGAGTTTTTGACTCCATTGCCCAATAGATTGAAAGGCACTGGTCTGCTCTCCCAGAGGTCTGAGGTTCTTGGTACCTCCAAGGAGCTACCATCCCCATTGGAGCCAATGTTAGAGTCGGTCTTAAGCCCTCCATCAGCGATCAAAACTCTTTGCATTTGCATATGTAGGTGTCTCATCAGTGTCAATTTTTGCATCCTGTTAGGCATGCCATAACCCTGATGGAGGAGCTGGTGTGTTGTACCCCTCTTGGCATTGCTGGTTCAGGTCATTTCAGTCATTAAGCTCTTTCAAGCTTGTCTTATCTTGTCTTGAGGTCAATTTCCTAGGTCTAGGGTTTTGGTCAAATATGTTTACAGGGTCATGTGTCTAAAAAGTCAATGAGTATTCAGCAAGCCAGAGGGATGATTGTAAAAGTGTTTATTCAAGATTTCTTATCTGGTACAGCTAATCTTCACCTTGGATTTAAAAACTCTGTTTTTAAAGCCAAGGTCATTTTCCAAGTTTTTGTAAATAAGTGATGAAATTTCAAAAGTCTTCAGCGAACACAATGCAACCCTGGTCCCCTTGCCAAGATCCCTCAGATGATCTACCCTGCAAAAAGAATCAAGTCAAAGCACTCAATGAGTCAAATTCAGGACAAAAGAAACCAAAAAGTCAGTGTTATAAAGTGTCAAAGAGAAAACATTAGAAAGTGGGTTTGTGAATGGAATTTTTTCAAATGAAACTTATAAAAACCCCAAATTCCCTCCTATCACTCTCATTGTGCATCCTAGACGCTTGCAAGAGAGGTTTGAGAGAGTGATTGAGAGAAAGGAGCGAATACAGAGCGAGTTCGGGCATTGGACTGGTGCGCGACCCGTCAGGCCAGGTGCGCGACCCGTTAGGTGCGCGCGACCCGTCAGAGGGTCTTCCACAGTGTAAAAATACAACGGGCGCGACCCGTCAGAGGTGCGCGACCCGTCGAGCTGTCTCCCTGCAAATCGATTTTAAACTTGCTCAAACGCTCTCCAAGCCATAAATTCGTTTGAGGTAGGTGTTCTAAACTTGAAATGGTTGCTGGTTATGATTGGTGGATATCATGAAACATGTTTTAATGATCGAAATTGTGCAAGTGAAACCTCTTCATATGACTGCAATGTTAATGGGTAAAATGTGCTAGGGTTTGTGTTGTTTCAAGGTGTTTTCCCTTTGTAATTGTTTCCCTCCTTCCCCTTTCCACTCACACTTGTATGTATGCCTATTTTTCTCCCATGCTATTTTATAAATCAAATGCAAACCCTCCCTTCTCCCTAATAACTAAAAGTGTAAACCCTACCCCTCTCCCAAAGCATTCAAAACCCTAATCTCCCTCTACCATATGCATGTGTAAACAATAGAAAATGTTGGTGAATATGTCAGTAGTTTTGTGCATATGTTTCCCTATCTTCCCCTATTAATGTTGCATGTTTTCATATCCCCATATGTTCACTTTCATACATGTTTTTCCCATATGCAGTGATTTTTGCAAATGATTTCCCAATATCCCTGATTTTAAATATGTACTCCTATATGCATAATGGTTTGCAACATTTTCCTTAAAAATTCCCTGTTATATTTATATATTCCCAATTCCTTGTAAAAAGGTCCCTCCCCTAACATTTCCCTCATGTCTTTTTCCCCTTGAAACAGCATAGAATTCAGCACTTTTTACAGGCAGAGACAGCAGTACAGTTTGTCCACTTTTCTCCTAAACTATGTTAGAAACCGAAACTTACGAGCAAAGTGATGACCATTCATCATCTGCAGAGGTTGAGGTACAGAGGAGGCCTCGTAAGGGTTGGAAGGTTGGACTCTTGAGGGAGAAGCTATCATTGTATTATTCACTGTATCTCTGCAATTTTTGGCTAAGGAAGACCAGGGTTTTGCAGTCCTCTTTGGGATTCTTGTGGACTCATGTGTTGATGGTGTGTTTCTCAATGTACTTGTAGGCTTGTTATGTGACTCATTTCCTTTCTTTTATTTCTGCACATTAAACAAATGAAGTGTTAAAGTAAGAATTCATGCCTGCCATGCTCTGCTTTTAAGTTTGTTTAATTTCAATGTTTTCTACTGTCTAAAGAGAATTCAAAGTTATTGTTTGCTCTCTTTAGCTCCTCACCTTTCATTCCTGACCATCCACCTTAATCAAAGGCATCAATACTGTCTCCTACCTCGCCCCAAAGAACTCCCTGCAGAAATTGTGTCCAATTCCCGCACCCAAAATTGCCCTCTCCTCAATTTGCCACCCAAAAACCCCAAAATCAATCTTTCTGATCAGTTTACTAGCCTAATATCAGTGTTACCTTATTGGTCATCTCATCTATTGAAGATTTTACCGAGATAGACCGGAGAGAGCCTTCTCTTGTCCCGTAGGGCTAGCTACGAGGCTAAATGGTTTGATGTTGCCTTGAGGTTTACCTTTCTCAGCCTGAAGTGAAATTTCAAGCGCTAACAGAAGGAACATACTCCAACTTGACCTTTTGTTCAAGCACTTGTTCCCGGAGAAAGTGATACTTGATTGGTATGTGCTTGGTTTTTTAGTGCATGACTGGGTTCTTTGAAATGTTGATTGCACTTGTATTATCACATAAGATGGAGATAGGTGGTGTACAAGTGATTTGAAAATCCTGCAGGGTCTGCATCATCCAAAGGAGTTGAGTGCAGCAAGATGCAGCAGCAACATATTCTGCTTCAGCTGTAGACAAGGCAATCGAACTCTGTTTCTTGCTAAACCAAGATACTAATATGGAACCCATAAAGAATGCACCACCACTTGTGCTCTTCCTGTCATCCACGCTTCTGGCCCAATCTGCATCAGTATAAGCATGAAGTGTGAGATTTGTATCTCTAGGATACCATAAGCCATAATTTTGAGTCCCTTGAAGATATTTGAAGATTCTCTTTACTGCCTGAAGATGAGTTTCCTTTGGATTTTCCTGAAATCTTCCAACTATTCCCACTGCATGCATGATGTCTGGTCGGGTACCTGTCAAATAAAGTAGACTTCCAATCATAGATTTGTAGGTTGGTTGATGTACTGCTGCTGATTCATCATTTGCACTGAGGCTACATCCTGTGACAATGGGTGTACATAGTGGTTTTGCATCTTCCATGCCATATTTCTTCAAAATTTGCTTGAGATACTTGGTTTGAGACAAGAAGATCCCTCCTTCCTTTTGTTGGATTTGCAGGCCAAGAAAATATGTCAATTCTCCAAGCAAGGACATTTCGAATTCTTTCTGCATCACCAAGGCAAAGCTTTGACTCATAGATTCTTCATTGCTGCCAAAGATAATGTCATCTACATACACAACAAGTATTAGCAATTTGTCATTTTCAATTTTTATATAAAGATTGCTATCTGCTGATCCTTTTGAAAAACCTTGTTGATGAAGATATTTGTCCAAACGATAGTACCAAGCCCTTGGAGCTTGTTTAAGACCATAGAAAGCCTTTTTCAGTCTGCATACAAGATTTGGATCATTTCCAAGAATGAACCCATCTGGCTGCTCAATGTATACTTCTTCTTCTAAGTCTCCATTCAGAAAGGCTGATTTCACGTCCATTTGAAATACTTTGAACTTTTGAAAGATTGAGAGAGCAAGGAACATTCGAATGGCCTCAAGTCTTGCAACAGGAGCAAAAGTCTCCTCAAAATCTATTCCTTCTTGCTGCGCATACCCTTTACAAACAAGTCTTGCCTTGTTTCTAATTACTTCCCCATTTTCATTCAACTTATTTTTGAAGACCCATTTTGTCCCTATAACATTCTTATCCTTTGGTCTAGGAACCAACTCCCAAGTGTTGTTCTTTTCGATCTACTCAAGTTCTTCATCCATTGCTTTGACCCAACATTCATCTTTGCATGCCTCTTTTACATTTTGTGGTTCAGTGGAGGAGAGTAATGCCAAATAGCTTGAAGCTTCTGCAATTGTTCTTCTTATTTGTACACCTGCTTCTTTCTGCCCCAAAATCTGAGATTCTGGATGATTCTTCTGAACGTACCGGGATGGAGTCTTCTCTTCTATCCTTATCTGTTCCTCTGGTGCTTCTTGAGGTTCTTCTTCTTCATCATTCTGTCTTTGAGGGTAGTCTTCATCTTCTTCGATATTTTCATGATTTACTTGCCTAGGAATGTATCCCTTTTCATCAACCACTACATCAATGCTGTCAACAATTCTTCCAAGTCTTTTATTGTAGCACTTATATGCTTTGTTGTGTGGAGAATAACCAAGAAGAATGCCTTCATCTGCTCTAGGTTCAAGTTTGCCAAGTTGCTCATCAGTATTCTTAATATAGCATTTTCTCCCAAAGATTTTTAAGTGCTTTACCGAAGGAGTCTCACCATACCAGAGCTCATGAGGAGTTTGAGTGTTGTTCACTCGGACATTTGTTTTGTTGATAATAACAACCGCAACATATGCGGCTTCACCCCAGAAAGTTGCGGGAGTTCCAGACTCATCCAGCATAGCACGAGCCATTTGTTGGACTGTTCTGTTCATCCTTTCCACCACTCCATTTTGCTGAGGAGTTCTAGCTGTAGAGAATTCTCTTCTTATCCCATGTTCTTCACAGAAATCGAAAAATTCATTTGAGGTAAACTCCCCACCTCTGTCAAACCTGAGGCACTTAATTTTGTAACCTGATTCATTTTCAACCAAGGCTTTGAAGGATTTGAATTTCTCGAATGCTTCGTCTTTGTGCTTCATAAGTCCTAACCAAAAAAACCTGGAGAAATCGTCAATGAATAATATCAAGTATTCTTCTCCTTGAGGTGTCCTTTTCCTAAATGGACCACATACATCTGTATGGACTAGCTCAAGAGGCATGCTAGCTGATCCTTCCTTCTCTGGAAAGTTAGTTCTGGTTTGCTTTCCAAACTGACATGATTTGCATATGGTGTTGTCTGGAATTTTGATATCTGGAAGACCACGAACAGCCTGATATTTGCATGCTTTCCTTATTTGTGAAAAGCTTAGATGCCCCAACCTCTGGTGCCATAACCAGTGTTCATCATCCTTGCTCAAATAGCATTGTTGTTGTCCTTCTTCAAATATGTATAGATTATTTGGAGTTCTTCTACCTTTGATCATTGTTTCACCTGTATCAAGATCACGAACACGACATCCGTTTGATCTAAATATCACCTCGGTTCCTTGATCACACATCTGGCTGACACTTAGAAGATTATGCTTCAATCCATCAACATACAAAACATTTCTAGCTTTGACCTTTTCTTTTAACTGAGCAGTGCCTTTTCCTTTTATAGCTGCAGGAGTATCATTTCCAAAAGAAACTTTCTTTCCCTTTTCTAAAGCAGAATATGATTCAAGTTTTTCTTTATCACCTGTCATATGTTTTGAACATCCACTGTCAATGTACCATAGATTTTCTTGTCCTTCTGCATAAAATGCTATCCCACATCTTTCTGTTTGTGGTTCCTTTATTCTCCATGTTCTGGTGCTTGAGGCTTGTTCCTTTGTCTGCTAAAACCTGCTCCTGCATTCAGAATCTTCATGACCAAATTTATTGCAAATAGAACATTCAACTTCATTTTCAAGAGCCGAAAAGTTGTTATAGGTCCTTTTTGTAATCCCGATCATACTTCTTTGTTTTTGAGCTTCTCTAGTCATGATTGTTTTATATGCAACACATTGAGCTGCTTTGTGACCAAAGTTATGGCAAGAGAAACATTGCCCATTGAAGAAACTTCTGCGATTATCAAATCTACCGGCCAAATGATTGTAATTTCTATTGTCATCCATTCTTGAAGCAAATTGAGAAGATTTTACCTGTGGCTGGTTGTAGCTTTTGTTCATCCTTAAGACAGATTGCCCCTGGTTTACTTGATAGTCTTTGTTCGTTCTTGATGTAATTCATCCCTGCTTTACCTGGTGATCTCCATTGTGCTTTTGCTCATTCCTTCTTGCTGCATCAAGATAACTCTTTGAGGTGGATGCTTGAGATGTTTCTCCATTATACCCTAGACCTGTCTTGTTTAGCGGAGAACGCTGTACATTGATGATCTCATCTAGAGTTTCAGATCCTTTGACAAACTTAAGATTAATAGCCTTTGTTTTCTCAATTTCTTTTCTAAGGCCAACAATTTCACCTTCTAACTTTTCAAGATATTTTTCTTTTTCATCAATTTGAAATTGTAGAGTATCAATGATCATATTCTTTTCTTCTATACATGTCTTAAGTCTAGAAATCTCATCATAAAAACTATCCACATCTATAGCATCCATGTAATCATCATCTTCAAATGCCATTAAAAGTTTATAGTCATTACCTCGTTCATCTTCATCACTATTTGATAGACCATCACTGTCTTCATGAGTGTAGTAGCTTTTCTTATTTTCATTCTATTTCTTGTTCCATATTGCAGGTTCCTTTCCTTTGTCAATCTTATCCTTATGAGGACATTTGGCAGCATAATGACCTACTCTTCCACAAGCAAAACATTTAAAAGGTAGCTTACCTCTGAAACTTCCAGTACCCCGTTGAAGATTTCTGACAAAATTTGATTCTTCTTCTTCTTCTGGCACGTGACTTGATTCATAGTAGTCTCGTTTGCCTGAAGCCTTAAAAGCAGCTTCTCTCCTGTCTGATGGACCTCCTTTTCTCATTTCATAAGCAGTTAGAATTCCGTGTAGCTGAGACATAGTAAGAGTTTGTAGATTTTCCTTTTCTTCTATTGCAGATACTTTAGATTCAAACTTGGGGGACAATGATCTTAGGACTTTTTCAACCACAACAGCCTCTTTTATTTCTTCACCCAAGTTTTTCATACAATTAACAATCTCATCTACCCGAAGGAAATAGTTAGCCACACTTTCATCATTATACATTCTGAGATTCTCATACTGAATCCTGAGGGCTTGAAGTTTTGCACATTTTACCTGTTCATCTCCTTCGTAGCTCAAAACAATCTTGTCCCATATTTCTTTTGCGGATTTATATTGCATAACCTTCATGAATTCATATTGAGATAGACATCCTAGAAGAGTATTAACCGCCTTTGCATTTGTTTCATATTTCTTCTTCTCAGTTGAATCTGTAGGAGTAGCTGATGGAAAAGTATAACCTGTTTCTATAATGTCCCATACTTCTGTACCCAAAGATTGAAGATAGGCAGTAACTCTTACCTTCCAATATACGAAGTTTGTCCCATCAAAAATTGGTGGCCTGATTGATGCTTCCCTCTCGTAGTTGCTCATGATGTTAGATCTTCCTTCAAGCGATCAAGCTTCTTCAGAAGGACCTGCTCTGATACCAATTGTTGGAAATAATACTGAGAGGGGGGGGGGGGTGAATCAGTATTATCAAATTCTTTTCAATATATCTTCCTTATTTATACTTTGAATAATTCTTCAAATATTGATCATTACTTTGTATGTCAGTATCATAAAATAATGAGCAGGAACAAGAAAAGCAAATAGTCACACAAAAGAACACCAGATATAAGGTGGAAACCCAATGTGGGTGAAAACCACCTGCTGCAATATGTCTCTATCTTCTTTTAATAAGAAACTCCTTTTACAATTATTTTGTACTGGTGCAGTCCTTTACCAGTACACAGGCTACAACCTGCAGAGAGCTACAACCCTCTTAGCTCTTGTACTAGCCAAGATACCAGTACGTAGGTGCTGGCCTACTGAAGGCTACAACCTTCTCTTTCTTCCAGGTTCCATGTTTCATAAATTTTCAGACTGGATCCATGAACATCAATCAATCATCAATTATATCTGCATCAAACAATCTCCTTTTCCTAATTAGCACTAAATCAAGTAAACACTTCTCTGACAGCTGTACCCAGAACACAGTAACAGTAACCACACACCAAATTCTGAACCCAGAATACTGCAGCAATAGACAGAGGCAGCTAGATCATAATTTAAAGATATAAGCTACTTCAACAACCTGAAACCTGCGTGCAAATCTATAAAGGATAATTCCTTCTTTCAAATATTCAGACAATAATTAACCCAGATTGTCAGATTTATAGATCAAGAATGCGCCTCATATGACAGATCAAAATCATGCAAAGATACTATTATTCAAGCATAAAGATTATGACCCATCAAAAGAACTTATCCTTCTTTATGCGCTAAGGTTCCTCCTTCATTCAGATCCAGATCTGCACCATAACCCAATCACAAATATTTCAGATCTAGCACTTATTAGATATTCAATTCATTCGATGATACTTTGCCAAATGATCTCCTTCCTCTTTTATAGTCTTAGGCCTTCCACAATACCACGGTCCAAAACCATAGGATCAAAAAACTGTTGGACTAATACCATGAACCAACCATGAAAGAGCGTGAGATCAATACTTTTGGATGCAATACCACGAGCCAAAACCATAGGATTAAAAACTATAGGACTAATACCATGAACCAACCATGAAAGTGCGTGAGATCAACACTTTTGGATGCAATACCACGGACCAAAACCATAGGATCAAAAACTGTCGGACTAATACCATGAGCCAACCATGAAAGTGCGTGAAATTTTCTCTTCATGAAAGGAACTTTTCTCTGCATGAAAGTGCGTGAACTTTTTCTCTACATGAAATAAACTTTTCTCTGCATAAAAGTGCGTGAACTTTTCTCTCCATGAAATAAAATTTTCTCTGCATAAAAGTGCGTGAACTTTTCTCTACATGAAATAAACTTTTCTCTGCATAAAAGTGCGTGAACTTTTCTCTACATGAAATAAACTTTTCTCTGCATAAAAGTGCGTGAACTTTTCTCTACATGAAATAAACTTTTCTCTGCATAAAAGTGCGTGAACTTTTCTGCACTATAATTTATCATCTGAGGTGAGTGGGTTGCCATCAAGTACAACATATGTATCATAATGCCAACAGCATGGTATTATTCAAGCCTTTGCCGTTTGTGTTGGGGGCGAGGTTGTAAATATTGAAGTAGAAATAGTTTATGAAAATTTGGATTATAATCTCCTTTTGGGAAGAAATTGGATTTACGAGATAGATGTTATTGTATCATCGCTATTCCGCATACTTTGTTTTCGTCATGAAGGGAGAATTGTAACAGTTAATTAGATGGATTATTCTCTGAGTGAATTCAATGCATCTTCTGAATCTATTGTTCCCTTAGTGAACAATCCTAAGTAAACTATTTAGAATCTAGGAGTTGGGATGTATTCTTCCTTAATGGGTACCTTTTATTTTCCTGCTTCTATTGCTCGAATTAATGCTATTTCATCTTCCAAGGCACATTCTCAAAGAGAGTTATTTAGAACTCATTATTTTTCAAATCCTTGGCCCTTACCCTCTCCTACCACCACATTAGATGAGGGGAAATTGGGTGGAATGGCATTTCCTATGTCTGTAGCTGAAATTGCTTATCAATCTATATTTAAGAATGAAGACTCTGATCCTACTCCTCTTTCACCAGAGGATCTGGATGGGGATGTGGCTCCGACCTAGACTCTAGATTCAACTTCTACTATGGATTGCCTAGATACTTGTTACACAATATTTTGTCACGCCTCCTGCACTTCCCTGTGACATACCCTAAAGTCTCTAAAACATGATCATTAGATGGTATACTGATCCATGTATACAACTCAGATACCTCCTTTAACTTTTCTTGGAAAATATATTGAGCTTTCCCTGAAGAAATAGCTCTTAAAACCCTAAAATGAGGGTCATCACTCTTATGAAGCTCAAACCATGATGGTTTCCTATTACACCATGTTTGACCTGCTATGGCATCGCTCTGTTCCCTTCCATACCCACGATGATCCCCAAAAGGTAATTTTCCTAAAGAGGACGAGAAGCTTCATGATATAGAAGCTTCCAGAGAGGTGAGATGGAGGTGGTTTCATATAGATGAGGTTGAATCCTCCTAATTTGACCTCTTTGACTTATCCCTATGAGCTACCTCCTTGAGATGTGGGCCTAATAATATCTTTGGAGGAGTCCTCACTCCCTCTCCTAGCCTATAAATTCCTCCTCTCCCATTCCCAAATGGTTGGTCTATGTCCATTTGAACCCCTATGTTGAGCTTGTGCTTAGAGGCTATTCATTAGACTTGGATAAGGAGTGTTTGAAGAGTTTCTTGGCTTGGAATTGGATTACCACTCAAGGAGAGCCTTTCAACATCAAGGCTATGGTTGTAAGCTGCCCTTTATTCTTTAAATAATATACAACTATTGGTTCATCTTCCCAAAATATATACGTTCATGTATGTGTTAGCTTGGCATTCTTTGATCAACTAAGTACGTTATTATTGGATTTTCTATTGGTTTTGGCATGCTTTGTTGTCTCTTGATCACTTGTGCAGGTACATAAGTGCTGAGAGAAGTAGGAACAAGTCAGTGACACAAGCGTTTCGAGGCTCTCAACAAAGGAAATCGGATTAGCATTAGAACGAGGTAGGTCATCTCCTTCGTTCTACTTTTGAATCATAACCTACAAAGATGTCTCGTTGATTGTCACTTCAGTTGCTAGACCCACTCATTAGTATAGAAGGATCGTCTCTGTCCATAGAGAGGGTTAACCTTGTCAACAAAATGGTGACTCCACTGGGGAGCCTATGACCCTTTCCTTCCCTTTTTTCACCTTGTATTTTGACAAGTTTGATCAACCATTCATTTTCAGACTTCATTGCTTGTCTATAGTCAGTGTCACTTTTTGGTAGATGCCTAAAGGTTGTTAATTTGAGATGTTCTTGTGGATTTGACCCTGACAGTCGCAATGATATCGCGATTTTTCTAATTACAGTAATGATGATCGCTACTTTCCTCCTGACAAGTTCGATGATTGCAGGGAATTAAGAAATTTAAGGTTTTTCTTCTCATTTTTAGTTTTGTGTACCTTCTCCGAGTGATTTACCTGTGTGATCTTCATTGACTCTTTTTTTGTCTGATTTCAATTGTCTTCTAACATGGTTTGAGTGTATTGAAGTTTTATTAACCTTTTAGGGTTTCTAGGTCTTCTATGTCAACCTTCATCCACTCTTTGGTCTTACATCATTTATTAGAGATAAATTACCTGTGTTAAAGAGTCTTTGTGTGTTCAGACATACTTTGCTGATCACTTTTTGGTTCTTATGCCTTAAGTTGCTTTCCTTAGTAGATACTGTGGAAGTTGCTTAAGTTCTCTTTGACAAACGATAAATTACAAATCAATTGTCTCATTGGAATCAAAAGGAAGTGTTTTCTTTGATTTTTGTGTTTTGAAAAGTGAAAGTGAAAGTGCTATTCTTTTCATAGTTTTCAAAGCATTTTGAGTTGCATTCAAATCATTGATGTGAAAGAAATTTTCATAGTTGTTGGCTTGCTTGCATTCTCTTTTACGTTTGCACTAGATTACGTTAGTTGCATTTTGAAAAAGAGAAAAAATCATCATTATATCTTAAGGAAATTTTGCTTTAAGGTTTATTTTGGCATTGCATTTGCTTATCATATGAAAGATTAGATTTCATATTTTGCATTTAGCGTTTGAAGATTGTCATGGATGCACTTTTGCATTTGGTTTGATACATAATTTGAGTGATCTTCTTCCATACATAGATAGCTGTCAACGAATTGAAGGATTTCATTTCATCATCTAGTTTGCATTTTAGGAACAGGTAACATCGTTAAGGCCTTGAAATTGAAACATAATTTAAAGATCAACTTTAAAATCTATCAATTAATATAAGGAGTGTTTGAAACATTAACATTCATATTTAGTGGTCTAGGTTAGAGACATGTTCCGATGTCTTTAAAAATTAGCAGCTATCATTCACTTCGGCATTAGACAACACTATCAAAGACTTGTGCTCCCCGTACCATCACGTATATAAAGGGAGATCCCCATAGCTTGCAAACCTTTATCCATAGGAAGCCGAGTCTGCCGCCCTGTAAACGTGATACACCAAACACATCATTTGGGGAGATTTCCTGCACGTATGTCAAGTCCTTGGTAAATTCATTTGCTGAGGTGTATATTGCAGTTCATGGTTACTTGGTACTCCTTTTACCTAGATTCACCTGAGCAGTCATTTCGATCTTTTATGACTCTCAAAATTTGAAAATATCATCGAGCAACTAAACCATCAAAAGCGACTAGAGTCACCTTTTTTCCCTTTTCGCGACTCTTAAAAGCCCTAAACAAATCTCCTTTCCTTTTTTGCTGTTGAGAGGAAGTCATCGTGGCTGAACCATTGAGTTCATCTCGTAGTTTCCCTTCATTGTCTGATACTAAAGGGTCCTCCCAAGGAGTTCATCTAAAACTTCCTCAGTCACTTGAGGATCAAGGTTTTGAACTTGGAATTATTCCGAGAATCTAACCTTTTTCTTCTCATCTACCTCCATCAGATTCCTGGTCACCTCAAGAATATAATCCGGATTCCTCTGATAATCCTATTCATACCCCTGAGAGTTAGCAGAGGCTTGTTGTCTATTCATTGAATCCATTGTTTGATCCTATTGTGATATCTCCTCAACATCCTTACATCCTGTACGATCGACCTGGTATTCTTTTGGAGTTATCTCCTCGTACATCTTGGGTTCCTCATCGCCAATTGTTTCCATCTATGGAGTCATAAGGTGAAATTCCAGTCTCTTCTCCAGGTCATTTATAAGTTTCTGCTACCCATACTCATCATATTGATGATGAGAAAGGATATGAATTTCCTCCAGAAGGATTTCCTTATACAGGAAGAGTCTCGTCTCTCACCTATCCTGAAACTAGTGGACCCGTGTTGCCACATGGCTATACCACTCTAGATCAGTTAGTATCAGGAACTCCTAGTGCCTCGTCATTGTATCAAAACCCTATTTTGTCTTCCAATGCTATGCCCACATGAGGTCTGTTCATTCTGAACATAACCTCTCGAACTACTATACAAACTGCTGTCACTTTAGTTCTTGTTCAACTTACCATTCTGTCACAACCTGTTTCGTCATTCCAACTAAATCTTCCAGTTCAACTGACTGTCTCAGGTCATGTCTTGGTAAGTTCTTCTACCCCTCCATCAAGTGGATAGAATGTGCCACTACCTGGGGGCCAAGATCCAAATATTCCTCTTGTGTTAGGTGAAACCAATGTTAGTGGATTACAAACTCACATGGTTGGAGTTAATCAACCTTATTATGGTGTTATTCCTAACCCTGCTGGTACATTCAGGTCAGGTAATGTCCAATATCAGCAACCTTATATGGCTCAGGTTCCACCCCAACCGAATTATGTCCCATATGGTTGGCAAGCCTTGGTTAATCCACCTTACATGTCTCAAGATGAAACTTATGTCTAGCTTGTTCAATCCACTATTCCTGGTGGATATGGCTATAGATTCAATTCAAGAACTATTAATACACTTAGGGTATAACCCAAGGAACTGTCCAGCTACCCTTGTAGCAATAAGGACAACCTTTGCAGCAGTAAGGATAGGCATTGTAGCAACAAGGGCAATTGATACAGTAGCAAGGGAAACCTTTTCTGTAGTCAGAGTATCCTTTGGAGCGACAAACTCAGTTTGTTCAATAGTCTTCCCAACCTTTGTCCTCGCAAGGCCAACCGTTGTAGCAGCCTTTGTAGCCACAAACTCAGTTTGTTCAGCTGTCTTCCCAACCTTTGTCCTCGCAAGGCCAACCGTTGCAGCAACAAGGTCAACCTTTGTAGTAGCAAAGTCATCCTTTGCAGCAACAAGGATAGCCTTGGCAACATCAAGATTTATATGCATATCTGCAAGGTCAACCCCTGCAGCAGTAAGCTCAATCTCTTTACGTCCAAGGTCCACGAGTTCAACAACCTTATAACCCATATGCCACGTACCATGCTTATCAGTGGCCTATGTAGGGAAATATGAAGCCTACCCTGGACCGAATCCACCTTATGGTCAAGGTAACCCTTAGTGGGGACAAAATCAGGTTACATATGGACAAAATCCTCCACTATGGGGGAAAGATCCTTACCAACAAGGATGGACTCCATAGTTTGGGACTCCTTAAAGGCCCTATATGCCCTTTAAACACGCAATTTCCTTTCTTAGCTATGTAGGAACTGCCTGATGTCTCGAGGCTCACGAATGATCCCATTCTCCATTCGCCTTATTGGCCTCTAGTTTTGACAAAAACTCCAAATGATTGCTCCAAATTAGAGGGAAAAGATCAGGAGGATCCGCAATCTCACGTGATGACATATAACCTCTGGTGATCCAATTCGTATGTTTATGATTCTATCTATCTTCGAATCTTTCAGAGAACTCTTACAAGTGTTGCTACTAAATGGTGCATTGAATTGCCTCGAGGTACCTACGATGACTTCAACTCTCTCGCTATGGCTTTCCTCACAGATATCTAATTTCCAGTTTGATATGAAACTTGCACTCATTTTCTTATGTCCCTTAAGCAAGACACCATGACCCACATTTCCGATCATATCCATGAATGGAGACGTCAGCATCACCTCATCAAGTTTGAGATTGCCTATGATTTTTTGATAGAATGGTTCACAAAATCACTTATTAGCAAGATTGCTAAGGACATAACTATGGGCAGATGTGTTACTAAAGAGAAAGATATCGCCCGTACCTAGTATTTAGACTTGGTCTATTCATAATCTGGCACATTGTACAAGATGTTACCTGATGCTTCGAGACCATCATCGGATCTGATAGTATCAAAGTCTCTGGATACACCACCTATTGATGGTGTGATTGGTTCCGTGTCTCATAATTCTGTGAACACTTCTTTGAAGCAGAAATCTGTCTTGAACACTGGTTCCAATAATCCCTCCAAAAATTCATCTAGTCTTGGTAAAACATCTGAGGTACATGCTGTCCAATCTACCGCAATAGATAAGGCCTCTAAAGGTAAAAAGAAGGGCAAAGGTAAGGCCAAATCCGATGTCCCAAAATAGGACCCTCTTAAATCATCTGCTGATGACACTTCTAGAAGAAAGCCAAAATATTCTTGCCTCATCTGTGAGGAGGATCATTACAATAAATATTGTCCTCGATGATCTAAAGTTAGTCACTTGCTGAAAGGGACTCCGGCTGTCTTAAAAGAACCCTTTCCATCACAACAGTCGTAGTTGGTAGACTAGCCACAGTCCTCTGCTTCCTTAGGTTCTCAAGTGTTCATGATGCAAGGTTCCTCACCTATCTCGATTGCTACTTGAACTAAGGACTATTAGATCACGCCTAAGCAGATGATGGAGAAAGAAGCTACCGATGCTCCTTCTACTTATACTCCATCCAGTTTTGGTACGCTCCATATCGAGCGCCCTAATAGTGAGTTCGTCATTCGACCACCTCCCAAAGGTGTTCTTCGGAGGTCATCTTTTAATTCGAATGCTAGAGTTGCACAAAATTACAATATTGTTGAGGATTTAGCTCAAGCACCTTCGATGATGTCTACCTTGGAGGTTCTCCAATCCTATCCAATGCAGCAGAAGTCTCTGTTGTCTTCCATAGGTGCTATCGATCCTTCTGATTCGAGTCTTATTACTTTCGATCTAGAAAATTACGTACCTTGTCTTCCTCATCATATTTCATTTCTGATACAGGTTCTTATTTGAGGAAAGACAATTCATTGAACGGTTATTGATGAAGGTGCCTCTCCTTGCATCATGTCAGTTTCTTGTTGGAAATCCATTGGCTCTCCTACT
This sequence comes from Pinus tabuliformis, assembly GCA_031772625.1. NCBI lineage: Eukaryota > Viridiplantae > Streptophyta > Pinopsida > Pinales > Pinaceae > Pinus > Pinus tabuliformis. The sequence goes on along the minus strand of CM062820.1, from coordinate 729,131,280 downwards.
CTTAACCAGTCTCCGAACACCTTGGAAGCCTTTGATGGCAGAGGTTCACATCCATACAGTATTTTCATGAACTTTCCGATTACATTAGAAGGAAAGATTGTTGAATTAGAAGTAGAATTTGTAGATGAAAATCTCAACTACAACCTTATTCTCGAGTGAAGCTGGACCCACGCCATGTTTTGTGTGGTGTCTTCATTATTCCGCGTATTTCATTTTCCTCATGAAGGAAAAATTCTCACGGTTGATCAACTATCCTTCTTTTCGTCTGGCTCATCAAAAGACAACGTTCCTTACGTGGGAAATACTGAGATTCCTTATGAGAGTGTGGGGGTAGGTCTCTTCAAAGACTCTGCTTTAATGGGTACTTTCACTCTCCCACCTCCAAATGTTCATCCGGTTAATATGATATTGGACTCTACGGATCCTTGGATTATCCCAACCGCAGATCAGATTGTTCATTTAGCGATGCTACGCCTTTAAGTCCATTGGAGTTAAATTATCAAGAAATTGTATTGGATTCGATGGATGCTTCAGAAAGTCATATTATTTTCAGTATGAACCTAGACACTTGCATGCCATCTCCTTGGCTTGGTTCTTGGGATTCTCCGGATCCTTTGAATGAGACGTTCCCAATGACGAGAGTATTGTTGATGTCTTGTATCTAGATGAAACTCCATGGAACAGTCTACATCATCATTCTTCTTTTCTTCCTAACCTCGATGAGATGCCTTCCAATCTTGAAGCGAGTGTTTCTCATTATCCTACACCTCCACTTCAGACACCTGTCTTGGTGCATGGAGTCTTGTTGGAAAGTAATATGGGGAACATCAATGCTACTATGCCTCTCGAAATTTCTGTTAAAACGGGAATTGTCAAGAACATTCATATTGGGGTTTCCTGTTCTCCAGATGAGGTCAGGATTTATTCTCAGTTTTTTAAAGAATTCCGAGACGTTTTCACATAGTCATACGAGGAAATTCCAGGTATCGATCCAACAATAGTTGTGCATGAGATTCCAACTTATCCTGGTGCTAAGCCTGTTCGAAAATGGCTTCACCTTGTGCACCCTCAAAAGGCTACTGCTATCAAAGCAGAAGTGGAGAAGCTTTTAAAAGCAGGTTTCATTTATCCTATTCCATTGACAGATTGGGTATCCAATATCGTCCCTATTGCCAAAAAGCAGGGCACAATACATGTTTGTGTTGATTACCGCGATATCAATCACGCGTTTCCTAAGGACAATTATCCTACTCTCTTTATCGACCAAATCATTGACGAATGCGCTGGGAGTGAGATTTTTTTGTTCATGGACGGTTTTTCTGGCTATAACCAGATTAACATTTCACCCGCTGATCAACATAAAACAACCTTTATCTATCCCTGGGGTACCTTCGCTTATAAAAAGGTTCCTTTTGGTTTGAAGCATGCTGGCAGTGACTTCCAACGAGGAATGTCTTATGCATTTCACTACATTCAACACATTGTTCAGCCATACCTTGATGACTTACGAGCTCATTTTGCTAAGTGTCGTGACCATCCAGATCACTTAAGATCCATATTTTTATGATGTCAGCATTATAATATCTGTCTCAATCCACACAAGTGTGTGTTTTGTATCGAGTGTAGCCGGCTCTTTGGTTTTGTGGTGTCCCGTGAAGGTATCAGGATTGATCCCTTGAAAGTTGAGGCCATTGTCAATTTACCCCCCTACATCATTACTGCAACTACAGAGCCTACAAGGAAAGGCTAATTTTCTCTGTCGATTTGTCCCTAATTACGGTGAACTTGCCAAGGGATTTACTTGCTTACTTAAGAAGGGGATCCTTTTTATTTGGGATAAAGTTTCCCAGAAATCCTTCGATGCTTTAAAGGACACGTGGATTATTGCTCCTTTACTGCATCCCCCTGATTATCATCGTGATTACTTCCTCTATTGGCTACAATTGATACCACTATTGCTATGGTGTTAGTTTAGGATGAAGACAATGGCAATGAGCACGTGGTTTATTATTTGAGCCAGAATCTTCTTGATACTAAGTATTTATATACTCATGCTGAGAAGCTTGCCTTGGCGGCAGTTCATGCCATCCAAAGATTTCAACACCACATCCTTTTACAAAAAACCACTGTGATTTATGATTGTAACCTCATGACATATATACTAACTCGCTAGTTACTGGGGGCGGGAAATACTCCAAATGGATCGTAATCCTACAGGAGTTTGATTTGTAATTTACTTCTGCCAAATCAAAGAAATCACTCGTATTTGCTGAGTTAATCTATGCTCTTCCGTTTGCAAGCACTCTAATTGATTTTACTGAGAAGATACACGATGAAACTCTGTTTCTAATCAACACTCTTGACCCATGGTATGGAGATATTATTGTTTATCTCCAAACCCAAACTTTTCGTTTGGATTTTTCCTGATCTGACCCATGTCGCATTCAACATCAGTCGCAACCCTATCAGATCCTTGGCGATATATTGTATCAGGTCATTGTGGACTTTGTTATTTGTAGGTGTCTCACCCTAGAAGAGGCTGAGCGGGTCTTAAATGATTACCACTCTGGTGCAGTGGTGGTCATATGTCTGGATATGCCACTGCTCAGAAAATCCTCCGCACCGGTTATTTCTGGCCTTCTATCTTCAAAGGTTGCATTCTGGCTGTCGAAAAATGCCACGAATGCTAGATTTTCAATCGTAAGTAACACTCCCCACTAGCACCCCTACGCCCAGTAATTACCATTGGCCTATTTTCCAGATGGGGCATTGATTTCATGACTTGTAACCCTCGCTCAGCCGGGGGGCATGGTTATGTTATTGTCGCAATAGACTATTTTACTAAATGGGCCAAGGCGATGCCTACATACAATGCTAGCAGTATTATTGCTGCTCAGTTCCTTTTTAACCACATCATAGCATGTTTTGGTGTTCCACAAGCTATTGTGACTGACCATGGATCACATTTTCATCAGCACATGATGGCAGAGCTGACTGCTTAGTTGAGCCTTCGACATGATAGCTTAACTCCTTATTATCCACAGGCTAATGGCCAGGTTGAAGTAGTTAATAAAGTTTTGATTACTATGCTTCAGTGTACCATTGGGAAGCACAGAAAGGATTGGAATTTAATGGTATTTTAAACTCTTTGGGCTTACAGAACTTCTGCAAATACAACCATTGGATTCACTCCATTCTAGCTGGTGTATGGTTTAGAAGCAACTCTTCCAATTGAATGCAAAATCCCTTCACTTAAGCTAGATATCAAACTTCTTCTAAATACCTCTCCTGAAGAGGAACAACTATTGCATCTTGAAAGGCTTGATGAGACTCGTTGCAGTACTGCGATGGTCATCGAAGCTCAAAAGAAATGAGTCAAATCTCATTTTGACCAAACCGTTTCTCCTCACACTTTTATTGAAGGCAACTTGGTCCCTCTTTATGATCATCCCAACGATAAATTGGGAGTAGGAAAGTTTGAACCCATGTGCCATGGGCCCTATATCGTTAAGTGTGTCTTACAAAAAGGTGCCTATGAGCTATGTGATTATGAGGGAAATGCATTGTCATAGCCCCATAATGGGTTGTATCTCAAGAAGTATTATGCATGAAATTCATGTAATAACTTTTGTACATTAGTGTGTTAATTCATTAGTGTGCGATTTTTATTTTTGGTGTGTTTGTTTTCTTTGTAGACATGTGTTTTTCTGCTTACCCTGTGTTCCACTCGGTTTGCAGATGTCGTCATGCCATTATGTTGGTTTTGCTGATGGTGCTTGTTGTAGCACACATAATCTATCTTTTGCAACATGGGTACTATCTATTTATCTATCTATCTATCTATCTATCTATCTATCTATCTATCTATCTATAGATATATATATATATATATATATATATATATATATATATATATATATATATATATATATATATATATATATATATATATCGAGTCTGCAGGAGTGTTTACCTCAAGATATCAAAAAATAGAGTGTTCTGAGACACTTGGATTTCAAAGCCTACAAAGTGTGTAAAATACCTAGATAAACTATCAGCCTACACGGTGCTCATGATAGCACGAGACTGCTCTGATCACTCGGCCTAGAAGCTGACGCAGTCTCGCCCAGACTCCCACTATGTGTCTCTGCCAATGCATTGGAACATCATCAATAGTGGCATACTCTGGGACTCTAGGATTTATTGCCTCCAGATTACGTTCCATCTCAGCTAATGGGTCCGCCCCTTCATCGTAGTCTGCATCCACTACTTAATGTGCAACTCACCACGCTATTGGCGACATGCCTAGTGGTCTCTTTGGTCCCACATCTGCACATTTATCACAAGTTGAGTCTCAGTTTACACTTTTACAAAAAATCATAAAACTTGAAAAAATATAAAAAACAAGTTTTTACCTGCATCAGTCCACTGTTCTCCTGGTGGTAGAAGCAGATCTGGATCCCACCTGAAATCTGTGCTAGCATAAGCATAATCATCCACCACAAGTAGTTGGTGTTCTATCCAAATGAAAAATTATGGTGGATAATGCATATGTTGACTTGTGCCTCCTTGAGGCATGAGGTGACTCATTTCACGAGTCTTGGATCATGGGGGGCTAGATTTGGTGCCTCTACCCACTGATACTAGAATAGGTGCACTTGCTCAAAAAATAAGGTTACCAGTATAGAACCAAACCTGAATTGCTTCAGGTGTCCATGCTTCCCCTTACCCAGTTTTCATTTCATGTTTGCCAACAGGCCTCCACACTAGTTGAAGATGGTGGGGGTCAAACATGCAATACCATATTGGAACTGGGATTTTAAATTCTCATGCGAGGCTTGCGTATGAGATACACGTGCCATGGTGAACAAAATCATTCTCAAAACAAGGTTGTTGGTGATTGTCGCTATCTTCACCTTACCTCCATTGGTTATTTCAGCACCAGGACAATACCTATGGTCTAGACTCCTTGTACTCTCACCTCTTGGGTGAGATCCAAATAGTTGGATTGCTTCCCCTCGTCGGGACAATCCCTTGATGAAGTAGATATCTATCTCTTCCAGTTCTAATTCCTAGCCTTTTATGATGAAGATATCTCAATCTATATCCCAGAGACTGATCAGATAGGCATCAATTCCATCTGAGCCCTTAACCTTGTGGTCCTAAATAATTTTAGCAGCGTACAAGTTGTCAGAGTGTTTGTGCATGCAGGATCTTGATTTGCTTGATGGTCTTCGGCCTCATGGCCTCTTTCTTTCCACTCGAAGACCAAATTCTCCTGCAAAACAACATTTAACACTCATTAATGCTTTTTTCATGGATCAAAATCATGAAATTTTGCTTAAAAGAGAGTTTTATTTCTTAAAAAACCACCCTCGGCACCATTGCCCCTGTTTTTACAAATAATGCGATGGCATCGCTCGAGCCTTTAGGCTCAAGCGCGACCGTCGCAGGGGGAACAACCATACCCACGATGGTCACCGACACCCTAAAGTTTCGAAATCCTTCTTTCTAGCATCAAAATTACCATTTGAAATGCATTAAAAAGTGATAAAATCCAAGAGCAGGGATGATGCTCTTACCTATTGCAAACGGTTCATGAAACAGTACCCTAGATCTCCCGCAGTAGCCACTGGAAAATCAAGAGAATTAGGGCACAAAATGCACTTGCAGAGCTCACTTTGGTAAAATGGTAAAAAATAAAATTACTTTTGCTTATTTATAAGTTTTGTAAGTCATTTTTGTTGATATTTTCATAATATTTTAAAATTTTCTCTCGCTATCAGTGATGGGTGTGTTTCTTGTGCAGTTACAGGTGCCTTGAATTTGAACAGTGATCATTATTGACCGATTCTCATGAGTTTTATTTTATCTCTTTTGAGACTCATTAAATAAACGAAAAAGGAACCCCCCTTGAGTAATCTTTCAGCTCTTTTCTGACTCTCGAAAACTAAAAAGATTTCCGAATACTTGTCGTTTTGAATTTGTTAAAGTAAATGAATCGATGTCACCTCAGTATACGTTTACCCCTTTTTCGGGCTGAGATTGACTATTTACGAAAAATGTACACCTTGGTCAACATGGTCAAGAGGTTCACTCGGATATTGTTTTCTACCTTTTTGGGTTCGAGGGAAAAATTACGAAAAGGGACATGATGGAGTTTTCTTTTCTGTTTCTTTTTCAAACTCTCTAAATATGAAAAAGATATTGAGTTATTCTAACATCAAACTTTTTAAAACTTTATTATGAAAGACTCGTCACCATGATGAGACTGAGCTTCTCCTTTCTAGGGCTCGTAAAACTTACTAGGATGGATTCATTCGAAGAATGAACTTACATAACAAGAATATGTTATCCCCTTCAAGCTTGTGATAAAAATAATTGGCGTACTCACTAGAAATAGCAGGCGAAAAATGAATATGAGACATCCTTTGTATAGGCAACATGTTTCTCTTGAACATGACACTCTTCTGCTCTCATGTTGGCTTTGGGATATCCTCACTCAGTCATTTGTCCTCCCGGGTTTGGGTGATACATTTTGCTTCTCATTTGAATATTCCATTTTGTCTTCATGACCTTTAGTCCTATGACAAGTCAAATGCTACCACACTCCGAACTCGTGTCACCAATGTTCAAGAGAAGTCCAATTTGCAATTATTTACCTATACATTGTTTTGGGTCATTGCTACAGTCCTAAATATTATTCCACTGTATTTTTGTTTCGTGTCGATGATGGGGGATTCATCATTGCCCTTTGTTGATGAGTCACTTCCTATCGACTTCAGCTCATTATCTAGGAAAATGACCTAGAAACTCCATGTTAGTACCTTAGAGCTAGCATGCCCTAATGGCTAGTTCTTCACATCTGACTATAAGTTTTCATCATTGGCTTTCAATCGGATGATTCCATGGGTGTTTGACCTCAACTTCATTATCACATTCACGGATTGTACTATTGTACCTTGAGAGCCATTGCCATTATTGGTGGTTTCTCTCGTACCTGTTAACGGTCCACATCATTGGCCGGTAATCAGGTGGTTTTATAGCATGTTCAACTTCAACACATTTATTCGCATGTTAGGATTCATTCTTTGATCAGGTTGAGATGGAGCGCAAGACCCTGAGTCTTTTCTATTATGGTTCAGGCTGCATGGAGTTATATGTCATTCATGATTGTACACATGTTTTTACTATATGGATGGTTGTGACCATAACGTGAGACTTTATATTTACGATGATCCTTGTTATCTAGATGGTTGCACCCATACCATGGATCTTTTCAGATAGTCTTAATCATCCGGATGGCTGCATCCATGCCATGGATTCGTGTCTTGATCTCAAATAAGTATATGTATATGCATCCTTGATTTTCAGGTCTCTTAACAGTGCATGTCCTTGTCCTTGCCAAAAGCTCGTAAAGCATATCAGCCATCACTCCTCGTTCTGCCTTCATGCTTTAGGGGGCATCTGTTACAAAATATTTTGTCACACCCCCTGCACTTCCCTGTGACATACTCTGAAGTGCTTGAAACATGATCATTATACAGTATACTCCTCCATCTATACAACTTAGATCCCTCCTTTAACTTTTCTTGGAAAATGTATTGAGCTTTCAATGAAGAAATAGCTCTTAAAACCCTAAAATTAGGGTCATCGCTCTTGTGAAGCTCAAAACCATGAAGGTGGCCTATTGTACTATGTTTGACCAGAGATGGCAATGATATGTTCCCTTCCATACCCGCAATGATCTCAAAAAGGTAATTTTCCCAAAGAGGATGAGAAGCTTCATGATCTAGAAGCTTCCAGAGTGGTGAGATGGAGGTGGTTTCACATAGATGAGGTCGAATCCTCCTAACCTGACCTCTTTGTCTTATCCATATGAGCTACCTCCTTGAGATGTGGGCCTAATCCTATCCTTAGAGGAGTCCTAACTCCCTCTCCTAGCCTATAAATTCCTCCTCTCCCATTCCCAAATTGTTGGTCTATGTCCATTTGCACCCCTATGTTGAGCTTATGCTTAGCGGCTTTTCATTAGACTTGGAGAAGGAGTGTTTGGAGAGTTTCTTAGCTTGGACGTGGATTACCACTCAAGGAGAGCCTTTCAACATCAAGGCTCTAGTTGTAAGCTTCCCTTTATTCTTTAAATAATATACAACTGTTGGTTCATCTTCCCAAAATATATATGTTCATGTATGTGTTAGCTTGGCATTCCTTGATAAGCTAAGTAGGTTATTATTGGATTTTCTATTGTTTCTGGCATGCTTTGTTGTCTCTTTATCACTTGTGTAGGTACATAAGTGCTAATTGAAGTAGGAACAAGTCCGTGACATAAGCGGTTCAAGGCTCTCAACAAAGGAAATCAGATTAGCATTAAAACGAGGTAGGTCATCTCTTTTGTTCTACTTTTCAATCATAACCTAGGAAGATATCTAGTTGATTGTCACTTAGTTGCTAGACCCAATCATTGGGATCGATGGATTGTTTCTGTCCGCAGAGAAGATTAACCTTGTCAACAATACTATTTTTCAATCCAAAGAAGCAATTCTAGAAGCAATGACGGGTTTTGAGAGGCCATGGGATGATTTGCATCATCGGTCATATTTCCTCCCTAATTTGCAAGAAGTAGAATCAATCTTGCCCAATCCATCATCTGCTGGTGATGTACATGCAGTTTTAAATCCTTTGGCTCCATCGTAGTTTTCAGCGGAAGGTAACATGTTTTTCATTTCAAAAACAGTTCCAGTGAACATCTCTAGGAATCCCAATGTTATCGAGAATGTCTTCATTGGAGCTAAATGTGCCCCTGAAGAAGTTTGAATTTATACTGATATCTTTGAAGAGTTTTGAGATGTCTTTGCTTGGTCTTATGAGGAAATGCCCGTGATAGATCCATCTATAGTCTAGAAAGAGATCAAGACATATGAAAATGCAAAACCTATTCGCCAAAAGCTTCGACTGGTAAACCCTAGGAAAGTAGAAAATATCAAAGTTGAGGTTGAAAAGTTGCTTAAAGAGGGTTTCATATACCCTGTTCCTTCAACTGAGTGGGTCTCGAATCTAGTCCTAGTTGATAAGAAGCAAGGAACGATTTGTGTGTGCATTGACTTTAGGGACTTGAATAAGGCTTGTCCTAAAGATAATTATACCACACAATTATTAATCAAATTATTGATAAGTGTGAGAGTAATGAGATTTTATCTTTTATGGATGGATTTTTTGGTTATAGTCAAATCACTATTCGTGTGGAATATCAACATAAGACAACTATTATTTGCCCCTAGAGTGTATTTTCATATAAGAAGAGCCTTTTGGCCTTAAGAATGCTGGAGCTACCTTTTAGCGCGCCATGTCATATTCTTTCCACAATATCAAACATATTATCAAAGCCTACTTGGATGATTTAGCTGCTCGTTCTCGAAAGAGAATTGATCATCCCAAGTATGTTTGGTTAATTTTTGAATGATGTCATTTCTACGAAATCCATTTGAATTCGAATAAGTGTGTTTTCGCCATCATGTCTAGTTGGTTGTTGGGATTCATCGTTTCTACTGAAGGGATTTGTGTAGATCCCTTCAAGGTTGAGGTAATACTTCAGTTGCCTCCCCCGTCCACTATTTTTAAACTTCAGAGTCTTCAAGGAAAAGTCAATTTCTTCAGGAGATTTATCACTAATTATGCCAAGATTACTAAAGGATTTATGAGAATTCTCAAGAAAGGGATCCCATTTCTATGGGACGCTTTCGTGCAATGCTCATTTGATGCTCTTAAAAAATCATTAACCTCTGCTCCTTTATTGAGTCCACCTGATTATAGTAGAGACTTCCTTTTATATCTCGCTGTAGCAAAATCAACTATTGGTATGATTCTAGTTCAAGAAGATGATGCTTTCACTGAGCATGTAATCTATTATCTGAGCCGAGGCTTAGTGGGCCCTAAATTGTGATATTCTCCCATTGAGAAATTAGATTTGGAAGTTGTCCATGCTGTCCAAAGACTTAGAAATTATATTCTTCTTAGAAAAACTTTTGTCTTAGCAACTATCAATCCATTTCAGTTTGTTTTCAGCAAGCGAGAGATTGGGGGCAGATACAATATATGGATTGTCATTTTACAAGAGTTCGATCTCGAATTCATGTCAACTAAGTCTAAGAAATCGTTAGTATTTGAAAAATTGATCTCAGAGTTTCCTTGTGAGGAAGAAATAGTTTATGAGGAATATTTTCCTGATGAACATTTTTTTTTATTTCCTCGCAAGATCCTTGGTTTGGATATATCATTATATATCTCGAGACTTTGAAGTTTCCTCTCACTTTTTTGAAGGATGAATGTAGAAAGTTATTTCACTTAGCTAAAAGCTATATTATTATATGTGACACTTTATATCGTCGTTGATTCAATCCCTAAACGTTGTTTAACCTTAGAAGAAGCTAAGTTTGTGCTAAATGATTTCCAAAGTGGAGCTTGTGGTGGTCATCTATTTGGGCTTGCAACAACCCAAATTTTTTTGCGTGCAGGCTACTTTTGGCCCTTGATCTTTAAGGATTGTGTTGAAGTGATCAAGACATGCCACCCTTGTCAAGTTTATACTCAGAAAATGCGTTCGCATCCAACTCCAATATTTCCTATGATTACTGTCGGTCCATTCACAAAGTGGGGTATTAATTTTACTACTTGTAATCTATATCCGGCAAGAAATCATAAGTATATCATTGTAGCTCTCAACTAATTTACTAAATGGGTCAAGGCTATGCCCACTTTTAGGAATGATGGTGAAACAACAACCTTGTTTCTCTTCAACCAAGTCATTTCCCAGTTTGGTATTCCCAAAGAGATTGTCATTGACCATGGCAATCATTTCCAGAACTAGATGATGTCTGAATTGGCTCTTAAGTTGGGTTTCTGGTAGGAGAATTCATATCCTTATTATCCTTAGGCCAATGGGAAAGTTGAAGCTGTGAATAAATCCCTAAAAATAATCCTGCAAAGGACGATTAACAAATCTCGATCCAATTGGCACATTATGTTATATCCAACACTTTGGGCATACTGAACATCAGTCAACACTGCTTTAGGTTTTACTCCTTTCCAACTAGTTTATGGGTTGGAATCAATTTTTCCTATGGAATGTGAAATTCCTCCCCTTAAATTAGATGTTGAACGTCTTCCAGATACTTCTAGTATTGAAGAACGCCTCGTTCATTTTGAACATCTCGATGAGCAGTGTCGAGATGCGGCCATAATTAGCGAAGCTCATAAAAAAAGAGTAAAAGCTCAATATAATAAGGATGTCCATCCTAGGGTTTTCTCTGAAGGCGACCTTGTCTTAGTTTATGACCAAGACAAAGACACCTTGGGGGTAGGCAAGTTCAAACCTATGTGGTACGGTTCCTTCATTGTTAATAAGGTCTTGAAAAATGGAGCTTTTGAGCTGGTTAATTTTGAGGGAAATGAATTGGAAAAGCCTAGAAATGGGCTCTATCTTAAAATTGTATTTTGCTTAGGCTTCAACCTAGCATTTTCTTGGTTGTAAATATTGTATATTTGTGCATTTCTATCTATCGGTTTCATAGTGATGTCGATATTTTTGATATGCTTTGGCAGGTATTGATGGATGATTTGATATATCTAGGGTTCATCGATGGTGCTAGTAGACACACCCAGAACCTTGCTTCTGCGGCTTGGGTGATTTATTATCCATCCGACCAGTTGTTGGTTTCAAGAGGCGTATGTATCGGTATTGCTTCAAACAATGTTGCTGAATATATTATTTTCATTAATTTACTATCTGAGGCAATATCTCTTGGTATTGATTCATTAGTAGTATACTTGGATTCACAACTGGTGATATCTCATTTAAACAACATCTATCGTGTGAGAGATCCTTATTTATATCACCAATTTATTAGAGTGCGTTTATTACAAAGATCATTTATTTATATCAAATTTATTCATTTATTTATATCACATTTATTCATATTCCATGATCAGAAAATTCATTTGCAGATTCTATCACTAATCAAGCATTAGATTGGCACATAAATAATTCATCACATTAAAAATAAGAAATAATTGAAAAGCCATATGTATATATATGATCATCACAGTGAAACCGTTGGTACATTGATATAAGTTTTATGTTCAAAGTAATATACAAAATTGGGACAAAATCATCCTACAAAATTAGGGCTTATGTCCATAATCATGTCTAATCAAAAGATTTGGTCATCCATAAGTATATATCTATGGGTCCTGCTTAGGGTGAGCATCACAAAAGAAGACGATGGCATTTTCCACTTGTCAGAACAGTCACACCCAATCACGTGGCACTCCTACCCCGCGCCTTTGCATCTCTTCCTTAAGGTCTTCTATGGCTGCCATAGGTACCTAGTGAGTCAGTCTCACCAATTTTCTCTGTACAGCATGAAGTGTTCTTTTGGTCTCATATGCGGCCCCCTCCGTGTTTGTTTCGCGACGCCTGTGCCTAGGTAGACCTGCATATCATACTGGTCCAACATTTGTGTCATGGTCAAAATAACTTTGTAAGTATTTGTCTTATCAAAAATATTTTCAGTTTATTTATACTTAAAATTTGTTTTTTTTTTTAAACATTTCAATTTTTTTTTTTTTTTACCTATGGCTCCCCACGTTGCATCCGGTGGCAACACCAAATCTGGGTCTTCTCTGAAATCCATGCCAGCGTAGTGGTAGTCCTCAACAACTATGACTTGTTGTTCCCACCAGGAGAAGAACTTGTCATTCTCGAGACCTCACCGCCCCCTAGTCTCTTCATCAGATCAACCCATCTACCCATTCTAGGATCCCTCGAGCTGCTAATGGTGGAAAATAACTTAGCTCGAAGCCCTGGTATTGTTGTGGGGAAAAATGCCTATGCAGGACGATCCTATCCACCTAAGGTGTGACAGTGCCTTAGCAACAAACGAATACAGCTACACTGATTTCTTCCTTTATGAAATGTGAAAGAGGGGAGATCGATAGACTTACGTTATCTTCCGTTTGTCCCTCGATCTAGATCCTCTTCTCTTTGGGTGTTCACAGCTACTTGCCTCCTCGCTTGCTCAAGAGAACAGCTACTTGATTCCCACGAGATCACAAGAGAACAGCTACCTGTGACAAGAGAACAACTACTTGCGACAAGAGAAGAACACAACACAAAGGCATATATTCATATTCATAAATGATTCAGGATTAGAAGTAAATCAAATACACTAATGCAATCATACAAATACACCAGTATATAGGGGAAAATCAAGATAGCTTTATTGATTGATAACAAGGTTCAGGAAGAGATACAACCCAAAGGGCTCCAATCCAGCACCTCCTTCCCAACAGAATGGAATTCCTTCTTCAGCTCCCTTCAAAGCATTAAGCACCCAATGTTTCCAGTCTCAAACCAACAACAATTCTTTGCAATAACAAAATTCCAGCCTCCTAGATCTCATGGAGGAGAGATCTATATATAGTTATTTTGGAGAGAGGATGAGTCAGCTTGAGATCTGACTAGTGTCCTCTCCCTCTCTCAGTTCTTGAGTCCACTTGGAGGTTCTTGCTTCCACTTGGAGATTTGGAACCTCTTACTCATCACCAGTCGAATTCCCTGAGGCAAGTGTCATTTTGGAAGCTTCTTGAGCATTGACACCTTGAGGAATGACTCTGCCACATGTCCAAACTCGCTCAGCGCAGGTAGCTAGTGTTGGAGTTGACATTCAACGCAGGTAGCCAGTGTAGCAGTTGACATTCAGCGCAGATGCTCAGTGGAGCAGTTGACATGATCCTGAATTGACTTGTTTTTGAGTGGTTTCAGGTGGAGAACTTCTGTGAATTGCTGTGGTTAATTAGCCTTGTTACTCTAGGGGTAGGAACAACATGTTTAGGGACTTTGGATCCCTTAGATTATGGACATTTCATGCTCAATGCTGTAAGGCACAAAAATGTCTATAACAGTTGCCCCCTAAAGTATGAGGCCGTTTATCGGGTGAAATGCTTTATCCAGGAGGGTCCGAAGTTCATCCATTTGCTGGGAGGAGACCTGTAATAAAATACAATACAATACATTATGATTCATACTGCTTTCATGATCTAGCTGAGGCGGGCATTCCCATGCTCAGCTTTATAAATTCATTTTTGTACATAGAACAGACGATCGTCTGATGGTAGACTGATAATTTTGACGAAATTATCATCCTTTGAGTAGGATGATCATCTGCTGCAATGATGTACATGTCAAATGTCTTTATTTTTCCTGAATATATATCGTAGCCCGGATGGATGAAACTAGATCCGGGGTCTTCAAACTCGTTCGATCTTCACTCTAAGTACAAGTCGATCCATGTGAGAATTGCGCTGAAGTCGAACATGGAAAGACATTGCTTGATTACCGGTCAATGATGTAAACCGTTAACAAGCACGAGAGGAATCACCGATAATGATAATGACCCTCAAGGTACTGCAGTACAATTCACGTGGTGTGAATAGAGGACTTGGCATCGAACACCACGCAAAATCTTCTGGTCGAAGGTCATTGATGTATACTCGTCGCCGGAAGTGAGAAACTTGCCATTGAGGCATGCAAGCTTCAAAGCACTGAAGGGGTTGTTCCTAGATCAACTTCTTGGATAATGAGCTGATGTCGACAAGAAGCGATCCGTCAAAGGAGGGCCTTAATGAATCCCACATCAGTGACACGGAACGGAGCTAATGATTTTAATGGAGGTGAAAACGATCTGTGACAAATGATTCAGGGTGGCGGTCATGAATGGATGAAGGATAATGTATGGCAGTGGATGGGACACGGTTGACTCTTTCTGAACGACTTCTCTTTAACATATGGCGACACTGATGCGATGAATTGGTAGCATTACCCCAAATATAGATGGTATGGCGAGACCATGGTGATGTGACCGGTGAATGAAACAACCCAACCCGATTGTGGTACGGAGGAAAAGTGTCATGTTCAAGAGCGACCTACTACCATCAAAGTTCTCTTTAGTTTCTCCCAATTTTTCCCCAGTCATTGCTGACCAGTACCTCTTATTTTTGTCAAGCTTGAGGAGGATAACATATGCTTGTTCTATAACCTGCCCTTCGGGCAAGCCCATC
The DNA here is from genome assembly GCA_031772625.1 of Pinus tabuliformis. NCBI lineage: Eukaryota > Viridiplantae > Streptophyta > Pinopsida > Pinales > Pinaceae > Pinus > Pinus tabuliformis. Next base: position 729,116,163 of record CM062820.1, on the reverse strand, counting down.
ACTATGTTTTAACGAGCCTAGCGATAGTGAAACTCGTTCTCGTCTAAAGACAAGTTTGTCGCTATTTAACAATTTTAACGAGTCTAACGACAAGGATAACTCGGTCCTTTTCATTTTTAGAGAGTCTGAAAAGGTACATAAATTTAACTCCAAAATTCCTTTTTCGTCATCTAATCCCTTAAGTCCGAAAAAGTATAAAACAATACAGAAGGGATGAGTTTTCGATAATTTTAACGAGCCGAATAAAACAAGCGCTCGACCTTTTTGTGCAATAATCCCTCAGGTCCAAAAAGATTAAAATCTAGAGGAGGGATAGCACTTCCGGTCCTTTAACGAGCTGGAAGGCCAAAACTCGGCAATCTTTTCATATTTTACGAGTCAGTTGAAAACAGCTTAAAGAAGACTCGTCTTTTGAGGAACGAGTGATAAACAGGGATAGCAGCTGATTCCAGGTACAGGTTGGAATTTTCCAATCACGGCAGTGTCACAAGGATGGCTAGGTGAAATCACTCTTCGCAGATGTTCCTCAAAATGGGTAAACAATCATATGGAGGTGAACGATCGGCCAAATGAAAAGTGGAGGTGGCAGGTGCAAACACGACCAAGGCTTTAACGGCTGATGATATTACATTCACAGTGGTTATTTACCGGGATAGGTTCATTTTTTAATGAGCTTGAACTCTGGAGGAAACTCTTGCTCACAATCGCTTTTCTATTTTTTAACGAGCATAAATTCCGCGTTAAAACTGCTCGATATCGCTTTTCTATTTTTTAACGAGCATAAATTCCGCATTAAAACTGCTCGACTACCCAGTCATAAGATAAGAGTGTCTCATCAAGATTCTATTTTTTATGGAGCTTCATCTCACTAAGCTTTGCTCCTGATCCTTTCTTTATGCAAGTTTGGAAACGACTAATCCTACGAGTTTAAAGGGTTAGAGGTCCTAAAAATTTAAAAAAATAAATAGCCGCCCCTTGCTTGCATTCCAAAAGGTTTGCATGCCCCCAGGTATAAAACAGAGTTTCAAGGTTACCTCTACTTCTCTTCCGTCAAAACATTTGTTTTAACGAGAGAGGCTTACCTCTTTCAGGTTACCCAAAGATTGTCTCGTTACTCTTTCAAACAAAACACTTCCTCGGCAATGTCTACCGAAATAGACAAGGGTGAATGACTCTGGTGCCAAACACGTAACTTTGACAAAAGAATCCTATTCTAGAACAACCCCTCTTCCAACCATGGACGGGGTACAGACTAGTCATATTCTCCCGCGGAAACCTACCCTATACCCAAAGTTTTCCTGCCGAAGCAGGCCAGGACGCATGCCCCCTGGGTTTCAGTCATATCTTCCCGGATTACTCACGCTCATCAGGAGGACGGACCGTGGGTTGAGACACTTCTTGCATGAATAGACCATTTAGGGATGGTACATGACTATTTGCGATGCGTGATCCGGGAAACGAAAGTTGGTCCACGAGCTTGACCATTCTTCCTTCATGCGGAAAACACATTACTCTAAAGAGTGAGGAGACTACAGCTCCCATGCAATATATATAGTCTCGTCCAAGGAGTAGGTTATAATCCAAGGGTCCTTGAATGACCATCACGTTCATTTGAACGGTCTTCCCTTTCAATGTTATAGGCACATTGGGGAGGATCCCTAAAGGTCGACTGGTTCCTTTATCAAAACCTGATAGATTTCTCATTTCAGGTAAAAGCGCTGGCGAACCAAGCGCTTTCCAAGCAATAGAGGAAAGGATACTCACAGATGCCCCCTCATCAATGATAGTGCCAGCCATTACCATTCTGTATATTTGAACGATAATTCTGAATGGTATACTTGCTGGCAAGCGGGGTCTGCCTAGTTGGTTCCAGTCAAAGGACACAACCAGGTTGCTTGGTGGTGGGACCAAATAAACGGCCGGATAGCGCTCTGATGAACTTCCTTCCTGCGATAAAGGATTGGTGGCATTGCCCCCTTGATCATCAGAGTCAGTGTTGATGAAGAGAATTTGGACAGTGTCGTCTTTATTCTCCTCTGTGATGGTGTCATTCGAAGATGGAGCCTCTGAAGGCAAAACCGGGTCAACTGCCGTATCAACCTTTTGACTTTCATCAGGCATGGATCCAGACGGTTCATCTTCAATGACAGGTGCTTCGGCTGACCACCTGGGCGGGTCAGCCGGGTTTTCAACTAGTGAGGGACTTGGCAGGAGTCTTTGATATCCAGGAGGGAGATGCGCTCGTAAAATCGGGCGATCTTCCAGAACTCTTTTTGCCTCGTCTAAGAAGGGACAACGGTGGATGGCGTGATCGCCTTCACACAGTCTGGAGGGAAATTTAGCTTTCCCGCTCTGTCCTGGGGCTTCACTCCCACTAGTTGACGGTGAGCAGTCGACATGGCTATCAGAGGTCGATGCTACCGAATTGTGCAAACGGGGGGACCAGTCCCTTAGTATCCAGGGGATACAGGGACAATCTCTATGGAAGTGGTCTCCCTGGCATATGACGCATGGCGATTTAGGCCTTATGAGTGCTGTGTGTGGATTTTTTTTAGATGACACTTGTTTGCCCCCAGTCGCCTTAGGCTCCTTCTTCTTCTTTTCTTTCTTCTTCTTCTCCTTCTTCTCCTTAGGAACCCGGTTTTTTATTCGACCAGTTCCGTCAAACGAAGAGGAAGGAGGGGAGGAAGATGAAGTGGAAGGCTGGGAGGCAACTCTTGTTTGATCTAACTGTTGACTCGACTGTTCAGGAATGGTGGTATTCTGAACGACATTGGTCGAAAAGAGCCAAACTGGTAGGCCAATTGTCAGTCCTGGAAGCGACAATGTGGCCATGTGGGGTGCACCAACATCTCCCCAAGAGGAGAAGGGACTAGGATTTCCACCAAGAGGAATTCCTTGGTTGGTGTGCTCCATCTTTTCAACCTAAAGATCAACGCAGGATTAAAGGGTGATTGTTCCGTTTAAAATAAATTGTTAACGACGCTTTAGACACAACTTGCTTTTTCAGTTTTAAAGAGTCGAGAAAAAGCTAAAGATGACTCTAGTCTCCTTCGATGTTTTAACGAGCCCGAAGTGACAAATGCTCGGATGGACTTTTTCTGTTATAGAGTCTGAAAAAGGCCAAAAGAAACTGCTCTGGAGATCTAGGCAGAGGGTGTGCCAAACTTTTTGCAAAACCGCAGAATACTTTTTAGGGTACGGGCGGTCGATCTTCGTGAATGTTGTGTTCACTACATTGCGATCAGTAGGGCGGCCGACACGGTTTCCTAAGGATAAAAGATATATGCCTATAGGGGTCTCCCAATATATACGCAACGGTACGTGGGAGCACAATCCGTACTAGCGCTATCGTCCCTCAAGAGGAATCACCCACCTTCCACGAGATCGACAGTCACTAGGCTTAACGACGCTGGAACACGTCTCTAGCCTAGACCTCTATGTTGTGCGTTATGTTACAAAGCGTTGTTAGGTTCATTCAGTTTATTTTAGGTTGATCTTTTTAAAGTTTGCCTTTCAAGGTTCACCACGAGATGTATGATACAAATTCCTAAATGCAGTCTAAAGATGATAAGCAAGCTTTATTATCTTTTCAACTTTGAAAATCCTAGCTACTGAGGGAAAAGAAAGACACTATCTTTTCTCAAAGAGCAATCAGCACACTCTAGTGCACTTTTCCTAAATCCAACATGCAAACTATCAAATGCAAAATGCACAATGCAGGTGTTTGTTTTCCACTTTCTTAGTATAAATGCCTACAAAGAAAGCTTTTTGTACAACTTTGAATTTGCTTTTAAAATGATCAATACAAACAAGTTCACTTTTTCGAAATCAGAGAAGATAGAAGAGATTACAACACTTAACGATTTTCGAAATAAAGACTTGTTTTGACACTTCAAAAGAGACAAATTCAAACCAATAAGCAAAAGTAAACCTATAATCAATCTGCAAACAGCCAATGAACTCTCTTCTAAGATCACAATCAATCAGATCTGAATCAAAGGCTACAGGATGACTACTTTACTCATGCAAAGGAAAACTGTAAATGACGCCACAAACACATAAAAACATTCACAGTCTTTTTGTACAAAAGGAGGCGGAATCTAAGCAAAGAAAATGAGTTATCAGACTGGTACCTATGCTGGTTAAAGGCTGCAAAAACAAAGATCAAAACAGGGCAACAGACAGCAGAGAACCCCAGCTGCACAAGGCTAAACTGGTTCAGCGCAACCTCAACACTGAGGATTTGACATTCAGTGCAGGTAGCCCTCACGGGACCTGCGTTGAAATGCAGACTGCCTTCACAGCAGTTGCGCTGAAGGAGAAACTCTCGTTTCCCTTGGGTTCTGGGTCATAAAATGCTCAAAAATCAACTGTTTCAGGCCAAATCAGAAACACAAGCAAGGTATAAACAGAGGGATGCTTTGAGAGGGTACTAAAGACTATCACAAAGGATCATCAAATCATTTGTGGATCCATTGTTTAGATCATAGACAAGTCCAGCAACTGGATCAAAGCAGCAACTTTCTACTTTGCATCCAGGAAAGATGCAGTTCGATTGTTGTTGTCAAGTCTATGAAGTAAACAAATGACAGAAACACAAATGAAATGAATAAACAAATTCTCCCCAGCGGAGTCGCCAATTTGTTGTGGGGGAAAATGCCTATGCAGAACGATCCTATCCACCTAAGTTGTGACAGTGCCTTAGCAACAAACGAATACAGCTACACTGATTTCTTCCTTTATGAAATGTGAAAGAGGGGAGATCGATAGACTTATCGTTATCTTCCGTTTGTCCCTCGATCTAGATCCTCTTCTCTTTGGGTGTTCACAGCTACTTGCCTCCTCGCTTGCTCAAGAGAACAGCTACTTGATTTCCACGAGATCACAAGAGAACAGCTACCTGTGACAAGAGAACAGCTACTTGCGACAAGAGAAGAACACAACACAAAGGCATATATTCATATTCATAAATGATTCAGGATTAGAAGTTAATCAAATACACTAATGAAATCATACAAATACACCAGTATATAGGGGAAAATCAAGATAGCTTTATTGATTGATAACAAGGTTCAGGAAGAGATACAACCCAAAGGGCTCCAATCCAGCATCTCCTTCCCAGCAGAATGGAATTCCTTCTTCAGCTCCCTTCAAAGCATTAAGCACCCAATGTTTCCAGTCTCAAACCAACAGCAATTCTTTGCAATAACAAAATTCCAGCCTCCTAGATCTCATGGAGGAGAGATCTATATATAGTTATTTTGGAGAGAGGATGAGTCAGCTTGAGATCTGACTAGTGTCCTCTCCCTCTCTCAGTTCTTGAGTCCACTTGGAGGTTCTTGCTTCCACTTGGAGATTTGGAACCTCTTACTCATCACCAGTCGAATTCCCTGAGGCAAGTGTCATTTTGGAAGCTTCTTGAGCATTGACACCTTGAGGAATGACTCTGCCACATGTCCAAACTCGCTCAGCGCAGGTAGCTAGTGTTGGAGTTGACATTCAACGCAGGTAGCCAGTGTAGCAGTTGACATTCAGCGCAGATGCTCAGTGGAGCAGTTGACATGATCCTGAATTGACTTGTTTTTGAGTGGTTTCAGGTGGAGAACTTCTGTGAATTGTTGTGGTTAATTAGCCTTGTTCCTCTAGGGGTAGGAACAACATGTTTAGGGACTTTGGATCCCTTAGATTATGGACATTTCATGCTCAATGCTGTAAGGCACAAAAATGTCTATAACAGGTACTCTCTCGAAGAAAAAGGAGCACAAAATGGTTCCATATATGAAGTTTTTTGTTTGACCTTTTCTCATGGATGTAAGTTTCTTTGTCATGTTAGTCAAGAAGGGTGTACACCAATCAAAAATTGTTGTAAGGCACTCTACTGCTATACCCATTGAAACTCGAGAAGCCTGGTGAAGAGAGGTTGACCCATTCACTCTAGCAATGGTAAAGAGAATTATGCTCAAGGCTAAGATCTCTGCATGTTTAATTTGAATTTGACTTCCAATCTTCTCTGTGTTCCTTGGGCAATAGATACCTACATATTCCTCTATACTGAGGCTCCCTCTAGTTCATCCAGTCTAATTTACCTTCTCTCCTCTTCGGGTGATAAAATAGAGATCCTCTATTTATATTCTTAGAGGCATTTGGTCAATGATGAAGGCATCTTCTTCTAGATCCCAATAATGGGTCAACATCTATAGTAATCTGGTGTTTGCCTTCATGTTTGGAATCTTGAAATTTTTTAATAAACCACATCCTTTTAAGGCATCTAATGCCATTTGATCATCCATCAATTCATTTTCAATTGCACTATATTCCATTTCTCTCCATGTGATAGACATCCTACAAATCAAATATTTTTGGATTATTAGAAACCTTGCATTAAATTTTCAAATTGCGCACACGCGAGTTCACTATATACGCAGTAGCACATAGGGTTATTTTATACACAAGTCTGCCATGTCCAACCCACATGCATGCAAGGGAAAAAAATGTAAACTATTTTTCTACAGTGAAATTTTTGAAAAAGACATTCAGAAAGCAATAAAATTTATCTAAGAATCATTTAGGAGATTACCTAGATAGTTGAAGGTTGAACTGACAGACAAATTAGATGGATTGAGGTTGCTTGAGTTTTTTCTCCAGAGATCCTTCACTCACTTGTTCACAATTGTAAGTCAAAAGGTCTTTATATAGGTTAACATGTAAAACATCATTTTTTTCAAAATTTCATATTTTCTTTGCAAAAATTTATGAGCTTTGTGACCTTTTTGGCTTGGAGTATTGGGATGGGTCATTTTTTCAGGACACTTTGGAGATTTTGAGAGATCGCTTCGATTCCATGATGTCAAAACTGTCATGGTAGGTATCGTTTTCACTGACATATAGGTTAGGTGATATCATTTTCCATTGCATTTTTCATACTAGCCTCCATACTGTGATATCTTGGCCATAGGGCCAACCCCATCATATCTTGGTTCTTAAACCATTTTCACTCATCGACTTATAAAATCATGACGTGATGGTAGAGCCAACCTTTACATGGGCATCTTAGTTAAACTCTCTCTAGCATATGTTTCCCATGCTGCTATACTACATAGGCTCGAGAGTCCTCTTTAGTCCCGCCATGACTTGTGCATTGAAGCTTCATTCTCTTACTTCTTCACTATTTTTCTGGCATTATACCCTAGAGGCTTCTTTGTGTTGGGTTGTACTACTACATTGCATGTTGACTATTTACCTCTTTTTGGCCTCAAGACGACTTCATTTGGACTCGTGTTTAAGCCTATTTTTTGGCCAGACCTTTCTTCGAAATCAACCCTGCAATCATTTATTCTCTACAACTTGACACTAGCTTATCCATGGAAAGAACATTCCTTTGATTGTCATTGACCAGTTTCGTCACCTTGCACTGAGAATAATCATGCTCCACTCCTAGGAATTAGAACATATGTACTTCGACACTCGTTCTTTCCACTGTATTATAGCCATTCTTTTATTCTTTCTTGGGTTTTCTCAATATGAAAAAGACAAAAATATTAAATATTCCAAAAAGAGCGGGAACGTGACATTACTTCCATGATTTACGATAGCTAATCATTTGTGTCACCCTTGAAAAAAGTGCTCGAAAATTAAGTATTTCCTCCATTGGGTTGTGCTTTCGTTTGACTTAGGAGAGCCTTAACCTTGTTATTGAGTCAGTACTCCTCCAGTTATCTCTTCCAATCATATCGAGAGTTTGTGTGTGCCTCTTGCATGAAAAAATCATACAAAGTTATCATATGCTATCATATTGTCACATTTGAGTCGTTCTTTGGTTCAAGGGAAGTAAACCTGAGTCGGCCTTTCTGTGGTGTCTCTTGACTTCTTTTCAGTCATCCATCCCTGGTTGTCAGAGTCATGTTAACTATCACATCAGCTATTTGGTCCTTTGCTCGTGCTGGTTTGAGAAGGTCTCCATTGACTTCTTGCTGACAGGTCTTGCTCTTATCAACTATGAATAATTGCTCTAAGAGTAGACCTAGAGCTGCACCCTAGCCCTATTTCCATCATTGATAGGTGACCTTGTGCCCAGCATCTGTAGAGTCTAAGAACTGCTTTACCTTGACACCCTTTTTGCCCATATTACTTCCTTTTTCCTATTTTTATCATCCAAATAAATGCAATAAATATAAGGTTTTGTTAAGGTAAGCACTCATATGTCCTCTTTCATATTTTATCAATATGCCTTATTGTTTTATTAAATTTTGCATGTAGCTACATAATTGATCTGATTCTGCAGCTAATCCACAGATCCGCAACTACTTCCATTGTTGGCAAGGTTCAAGTGTGCCAGCTCAGCAAAGGAGTATATGGGTAGATAGGGAATGATCCTCTCATGGATCTCTTCCTGTTTACTCGAGCTAATCCTTCAAGATGTTCACACTACAACACGATCAACCATGACAGTCAACCACAAGATAATGTGCTGGAACAAAGTTCGAGTTTCAAGAGATATTATCGATTTTCTTTTTCAATAGAAAATCGATGAATAAGTGATATGATTTGGTTTGATAAGGATTGTAGCAAAGATCCTTAGGCTTGAATTTCTCATGTTGTTAATTAAAAACTCTATAAGAACAATGGCCGCTCTGTGTTAAGTGTGCGCCACCATATGTAATTTTAAAGCATCCTGTAGAAACTATTTTCCGATTAATGCAAAGATCTTGGTTCATACATTTTATGTGTCATTGATTAAATCTTTTGATTGCCTCGTGGAGGGCCCCTGCATACAGATCAGGTATTTGATTCGCTTCAATTAGAATTTCCTTTATTTCATAGACTTAATTTGTGGGTGCTCTGCTTTTAGGATTCAATTCAATGGAGTTCACGATTAAATTGATATCTGCATCAATAATATCGTTTCCTTTATACCTAGCATAACTCAATCATCTCTTTTCTTTCTATCTAGCATAACTTAATCATCTTGATTGCTTTATACCTAGTATAACTCAGTCATTTCATTTCATTCATAGTTTAGTCATTTCATAGCTTAGTAATCTTGTTTTTGCTTTACTTTTGCATTTAATGAAGTTGCAGTAGTTAAGAGTGACAATATTTCTTAGCATCTGAATTCAAGCATCTTTCATTTTCCAATTTGATAAAATAGGATCTCCTTTGTATCATTTCATGCTTTCATGATCTATTTAGTTGCAGCATAAAAATCCAAAAACAATTGAAAAATAGATTAACTTAGTATATTCATTTAAATGAGTTAAGATCATTATTCAACCATCCTACAAAGCTCAATTCAATTAGAATTAACTTTAGAGATATCATTTAGGATAATCAATTAACAAATCTTATAAACAACACTCTAGAATAGATAGGAACATCATCTCCATACTGATTCTAGAAGTTTGACACTAATTCAGATAACAATAACATAAACACCTTAACGACATAAGTAACTTCTAGCACATACAGTGCGCTTGTACTTCGTTAGTTTACCTACCCTAGTCGATAATTTATGCTTACAATTTAAGAAAATTAAATTGACTAGACATTTTGGCGTCGTTGCCATGGAAGTGCAAATAGAAGTTACAAAAAAAATCATCAATTAAAAACATGATATGCGCAGGGAAAGAGACTCTAGAGGTAGATTTGTAGGATGAGGAATAAGCTTAATTCCCACAAATCCACTCACTCCACCATGACTTCGAAGTTCTACACCACATACTCAAACCCGAATTCCATTCATAGGTCAACAAAGACTTCCTGAAGTCTTAAGATCAAAAATCCAATCCATAACTTCACCTACTTCATCTACTGAAGCCATAATTGAAGAAAATCCTACATCCCCAACGACAAGAGTAGTTTTTATATCTTCCACTCGTAAACAAATTCTAGGAGAAGAATTAGAAATTCCCAGTGAAGAAGAAGAACAAGAAACTCATTTTGACTATCCATTGATAGAGGAACTAGAAGAATTAGAAGAACCTTACATTAGTTCTGAAGAATCTATCATGGCTGAAGAAGGAGAAGGGGAGGTATACAATGTCAATGGTGAGCAAAATAGGATTGGAGGAGGTAGAGGTAGAGGAGGAGGTGGAGATAGAAACAGAGGAGGAGGTAGAGGTAGAGGAAATCAAGATCCTTTTGGATTTCCTATTTTTTATGAAGATGCAACCCTCATAATGAAAAATATTTCACCTTCTATTCTTCCTAATTTCCATGGAAAAAGGAGTGAAGACCCAGAGACATTTCTCTTTAAATTTGAAGTATTATGCATATCATATGATTATTTGCATGATGCTAAAAAATGAAATTATTCCCTGCTACCTAAAAGGATTCAACATTAAAATAGTTCATGAGTCTAGGAACAAATTCTATAAGGACATGGGCACAAATAAAAGAAGATTGCTTAGAGAAATATAGAGATTATTGTATGTCTCACAACATTAAAGACGAAATCTTTAAAATGACACAAAAAGAAGATGAGAATCTTGAATACTTAGTTGACAGATTTGTCTATAATCTTAAGAGGGCAAAAAGGGATGGTTTGAATGAGGAAACTTTGAAATCCCTACTACTCAAAGCTATCAGAGATGAGTGGATCGATCTCCTTAAATTAACAAGAAAAGGAGATATTTCTTAACTACCATTTACAGATATCTGTGATTTATGTGTACATATATCAAGGGGTAAAGGACGAGTTGGAAAAAGTCGTAGAGACCCTCTCTTATTAAGAATCAATAAATCTGCAACTGGGACAGTCAGTAGGGCAGAATTAAGAAGTTTTCTTGATACTTTTAAGATGGATATTTTAGGGAGTCTAAGTGAAAATATTGACACCCTTAAGCTAAAAAACAAGAAAAAGTCTAAAAATGTTGCATTATCCATTTTCTGTCCTAGGTGTAGAAAGAAGAATGCTCTAAGAGAATGTCCTTTAGCCTAGAAACCATAGAAACTTGTCTCATATGTGCAGATAACCATGATACTAAGGAATGTCTTTCTTTACCAAGTCTCAAGGTTGTATTTAATGATGAAGGGATACCAGAACAAGTAGACCCTCTCTATTTTATTTCCAAAAGACCATGGAAAAACTCTCAAGCAAATCAACCACAAGGCTTTAGATCACAACAATTTGCTCAATCTTCACAAAATAATTGGAATCCATCTTGGTAGCCTTGGGCTCAGCCACAATCACAATCTTGGAATCAAGGATGGAAAAATCCTTATGGGACCTATGCTCAATATCAACAATATTCACCATCCTGCCCTAATTTTCCACCACAATTCTTACCCCAAACTAATCAAATTCCTCAAGCTAATCAATTACTTCGAGTCCAAATTCAAAATAAAAATCCACAATTTTCCCTACCATTTGCACAAAAATCAAATAAATTACCCACTCAACCACTTCCAAATCCCAATAATAAAATGTCACAACAACCTGTTTACAATATGGAAGTGAAAAATCCTCAAACCTATGTAATAACTCCACTAGATCTAAATAATGTTCAATTAAGTTCTGGAAGAGTATTGCAAAGAAAACCCTCGGTTCTTATTCAAGAAGAAAGGACCAATCTGCAAAAAGACAAAAATCAATCCGAAGAAGGAGAAACCTCTCTTCCTCGGAAAGAAAATAATCAAACAAAAAATGTCCCAATAAATACTCCTATTATAGAACAACCCTCAGTATCCATTAGACCACCTTTTTCTAAACAGTTGAAAATTGATGAAGGAGTAGAAAAACAAATCACATTGCCTAATTATAATATGATGGATGAACTAAGAAATGTTTGTATAAAAAATCATGTATTGCAAGCCAGGAAAGAAATACCAATATTTGCAAAAAAAATTAAGGAATAAGTACTCAAAGATCAGGAAGAAAAAGAAAAGACATAAAAATAATTCAATTAGTCGGGAAAATTGCAGACATCGTGATGGGGAAAACAACAATACAAAAATATCTAGATCCAGGGAGCCCCATTGTGAAAATTCACATCAATGGAATTGAAATACCAAACACACTGATTGATATAGGAGTAGCCATAAACATAATGAGTAAACAAGTTATGGATTCACTTAGGCTTCCTATCCTTCAATACACACTAACACTATTACAATTAGCAGATAGGTCTATAATCAAACCTGATTGTGTGTTAGAATTTGTCTGTGTATCCTTAGATTCTTGGGAGTATCATGTCGATTTCATGATCTTAACACCCAAGAATAATCTAGGAGGACACCCATTAATCTTAGGAAGACCTTGGTTAGCCACAATTGATGCTTTCATCGGTTGTAGATCAGGTGACATGTTTATCTCAGATGGAAATTATACAAAGAAATTTACATTGTATCCACCTGCAAAAACAACAATAGAAATAGAGAATGAGGAATGGATAGATGATGATGATGATATACAACCTTTTTTCACTACTGAACAAGTAAGAGAGGAGGACCAAATTTTAAATCTAATGGAAAATAATGAATCTTCCTCACATTATGACTGTAGTCAAAATGAATATCTCTCATCTAGACAATTATCTTTTCTCATTATGGAAAAATTTGGGAATTATTCAATGGAAATTTTTCCAGGTAAAACTTTGAACATTAATAAAAACTTGGAAGAATTACAAAAGAACCAATTGGTAGAAATTTTACAAAAACATTTTTCTGCTTATGCATGGGAATACATGGATATGAGAGGAATTAATCCTAAAACTTGCATGCACATATCCATATTGAAAAAAATGCAATACTAGTTAGACAACCACAATGAAGCATGAACCCAAATCTAAAAGAAATTGTTAAGGAGGAATTACAAAAAAGTTCTAAATGTAAACTTCATCTACCCAATATCAGTCAGTCAGTGGGTTTCACCCCTAATAATCGTTCCTAAGAAAAATGGGAAATAGAGAGTTTTACACAACATTTTGTCGCTATCCCTATACTCCCCATTCCATGATCCTGGAGGACCTCTATATTGAACCCTACATGTTTTCCCTTCATGAAGAAACTCCCATTGTGTCCCTCTTCATGAGTAGAACAATTCCCTTTTGCATCATTTCCCAAAAATCTTATGTTTTTCCCAATTTACAAGACCGACGCTAATGACCCTTGTCCTCCTCATTCCGATATGCAGGGATTAACACTGTCGCTAGCACCGACTGGAGAGACTGAGCCTAGTTCCAGTCTCGCGGATCCTCTTTTGGAAAGTTTTTAAAAAAAGGAGCTTAAGCTTCCATCTCTAGAAGCTTCGTAACGGAAGTCTGGTAAATGGTTGAGCTAGATGGAGTTGAGGATGTCAGTTTGGGCTCCTTTCCCCTATAAGGATGGAACTAACTCAAGAGATAAGACCTTCTCCCATGAGAAGAGGAACCATATCCCATCCGTTCATGCTATATAAATCTCCATTTTTCCCAAGCACAAGCTAGTGTTAGTGTTGGTGTGCTAGTGCTAATTAAGTTTGGAGTAAACAACAAGCTATTCATAGTTGTAGCTCTCTATTTGTGTGTGAGGGAGAGGTGTGAATTTGGTTTAGTGTGAAGACTAAAGGGAAGAGCCTTAAAACTATCATTGTTGAGGCCATCATAGAATGCTAATAGAAGTATGTTGGAAACCTGGTTTTGTCGAAGGAGAACAACAATGTCAAGACAATGGTTGTAATCTCTTCCTGATTTAATATATATGAAACTATCAATTGATTTCCTACATAATGTGTCATCTCACATGTTTATGGCTTAATGATTCTTGAATTGTTAAGTAGGTTGAATTACAATTAGTCTATTGTCACTGTTGTTGTTTTTTATTGTTTACTTGTTTCAAGTGTTCGAAGAAGGAAATGGGCGATAGATGGAGCAAGCAAGCAAGGCCATCACCAAACAGGGTAAGCATACTAAGAGGTAGGACCTCTTAATTGGTTCTAACCTAAGGAAATATTCCATAGAATGTCTTGTTAGTGGCTAGACCCGCTATCGGGCTAGAGGAATTGTTTGTGTCCCCACTTATAATTTTACTTCACCACAAATTGGAAACTCCACTGGGGATCGAATCCTTCTGTTTGTTTGCTTGGAATTTCATGGTTTTTTGTGAACTTTCCTAGTTTCCATTTCCCTTTAGTTTTATCCGCTTTGCTTTGCTTACTACCCTGGGATTGAAATTCACAGTAGCAAGTCTGGTCCCAACTCTTGGAATTTTTTTTTTTCTTTGCATTCTCGCTCAATGCGCTTATTTTGCTGACAGTCACGCTGATCAACGTGATATGCTGAGAAACAGTCACGCCGAACCCATTTTGGCGCTTGTTGTAAGTTAGGAAATCACGCCGATGCCTGTAAGTGAAGATTAGGGTTCACCCCAGTTCTTGGCAAGTGTGTTTTTCTCTCATGAGTTTTACCTTGTAAGTTGTTTAGACCATCTTCTCCCTGACTAGAAAGCTGCTTTTCATTTGGTTTGTTTGCTTGTTTATTTGCCATATTTTCGCTTGATTTCTTGGGTCATTGGATGGTTAGTGGCACTAAGGGATCTAGGTTGTCATCCATTCAGCTGATTGTCAACTCAGTGAGTTAAGTTGTTGGCGCATTTACTCCTTTCATTTTGTTTATGGTCCTTCTATGGATTTGACCTCCATTACACAAGTTTCAAGAGTTTCCTTTTCTTGTCTAAACGTCTCTTTTCCAGAATAGATCACTTTGCTTGTCTTGTTTTTGGTAAAGTCATTGTGTCATTAGTTTGAAAGAGATTCTCTTTTTGTGTTTTTAATTTTCTTGAGTATCGATTGTCTCTAAACTTTTTCATTGAAGTGTTTTATGAGAAATTCATTTTGTCATTTCATGAAAAGTACAAAATTCTAGTCTGCTACATCAATAAGTTATGGTAGTTAGCATCATTGGAGACTAGGATTGCATCATCATTTGAAAAGAAGAACAATTCTCTTTGCTTTTGAAAGGACTATTCAAGTGTACTTGTTAGGGAATTTGGAATTGGAATGTATTTTTCATTAGTTTATTTTCTCGAAAAGTGAAGTAGTGAAAAATAATTTTGCTTTTGGTTGCTTGGTTTTTTGCATTTGATTGTGTTTTCTACCCTCTCTAGTGTGAACATTTCATTGAATTGAAAGGGTCTTGTCTCATTTAGCTACATCTAGGGATTTTTTGAGTCACATCGCTAAGGCCTGAAAACCGAGACATAATTCAAGATAAACTTTAAAATGAACTTAGTTAACCTAAGGTGCATTTGAAACTTAACGATCACATCTAGAAGGTCTAGGCTAGAGACTTGTTTTGACATCTTTAAACCTAGTAGTTATCGTTAGCTTCGGCACAAGACAATGCTAGTATGAATTTGTGCTCCCCGTACCGTTGAGTATATAATGGGAAACCCCTTTAGGCTGCAATACTTTATCCATAGGAAGCCGAGTCTGCCGCCTTGCAATCCTGATACACCGAACACAGCATTCAGGGAGATTGCTTGCCCGTACTTCTTGGTTCGATGAGGGGTATTTTGCAGTTCACGGTTGCCTAGTAATCATTTTTACCTAGATCATCTGGAGTAGCCATTTGATATTTTTGACTCATTAAATTTAAAATATCATTTGAACACTTTTCCTTTCGAGTTCGTTTCCAATCGAAAGTGATAGAGTCATCTTTGTTTCTTTCTCGACTCTTAAAACGTGAAAGAGCACCAGTTTATTTATGTGTCTTAAAATTTGATTGTCCATGATCTTATAACATCCTGTTAGTCTTTTCTAGACCAAATCGTGATTTTTCCCTAAAGTACATTTTAAAGCCTTGAAATTTATCTCTCTTTTTCTATTATATAAGACAAGGTCATTGTGGCTGAACCATCTGGTTCACCTAGTTCCTCTTCCTCTCCTCCATCTGAAAGATTGTCTAAGGAGCCTTTTCCTGAATTACCAGAGTCACTCGAGGACCAAGGTGTTGAAATTAGAATCATTCTGAGTATTCAACCTTTGTCATCTCATCCTCCGTCTACTTCAGATACTGGGTCACCTACTAATATTGGCCCGGAATCTCCTGACAATCCCGTCCAGACTCTTGAGAGTTCGCTGATTACTGACGATTAGCTTGGAATAGTTATATATCCTCTGAATCCTTTGTTCGACCCTGTTGTGATATCACCGCAACATCCGTACAGTCCATATGATCAGCCGGGTGTTCCTTTGGAATTACTCCCCCGTACATATTCGATCATTCGTCGTCGTTTGTTCCCAGCTATGGAACCCGAAGGTGACGCTCCAGTTACCTCTTCGGATCAATCGAAAGTTTCTACTCCACACACTATCAAATAGGAAGAACATCAATTTCCTCTTGAAT
Source organism: Pinus tabuliformis (assembly GCA_031772625.1). NCBI lineage: Eukaryota > Viridiplantae > Streptophyta > Pinopsida > Pinales > Pinaceae > Pinus > Pinus tabuliformis. The sequence goes on along the minus strand of CM062820.1, from coordinate 729,099,841 downwards.
ATTTCCCCTATACAGGGAGTATTCCCATCAGTGTGTATTGAGATTTTTCGCCTAACTATGTGACTTTAGCACAATTGGTGTCAGGTACACATAATGCCTCATCACTTTATCACAACCATGTTTGGGCATCTAGCACCATGCCTACTACAGGTCTGTTCATTACGAATCTGACCTCCCAACAGGCCATTACCTCAATCCCAGTGCAACCCACCATTCTGAACCCTCTTGTCTTGTCCGTCCCAGTCACCCTTTCGGTTCAACTGACAGTCTCGAAGAATGTTACTGTCAGTTCTCTGATCCCTCCAGTGAGTGGAAAAGTTGTGCCACCACCTGGGGGGGAAAATATGAGTGTTTATATGGTCTCAGGCACAACTAATTTGAGTAGCTATAAGGTTCACATGGTTGGCATGAACCAGCCTTCTTCTGGTGCTATCCAAAACCCTGTTGGTCCTACTGGATCAAGCAATGTCTAGTACCAACAGGTCTAAAATCTTGTTGGTTCGTCTAGGTCAAGTAATTTCCAGTATCAGTAGCCTTATGAGGCTCAGATTCAGTACCAAAATCCTTACGTTCCATATGGTTCTCAAGGAATGGTCAATTCGCCTTATGTGCTTCAGTATGGGCAATTCATTCAGCCTGGCCCATCCAGTTTTCAGCATGGCTATGGCCAGATTCAGTTCGGAAATTTCTCGGGAACTGTTCAAGTACCCTTGTAATAGCAAGGACAACCTCTATAGCAACAAGGGAAACCTTTTTTGTTGCAAGGGCCTTACATGCAACAGTAGGGGCAGATGATATCGCAACAAGGACCACTACAACAATCACAGGGGCAACCCTCGCAACAGTTGCAGCAAACCATGCGGCAACAGATGCAGTATGCTCTGTAAACCTCCCAGCCTATGTCTTCGTAAGGCCAACCTCTGCAGCCACAGGGATAGCCTTTGCAGCCGCAAGGTCAACCCTTGCAGCAGCAGAGCCAACCTGGGAAGCAGAATCCATTATATACATATCAACAGGGTCAACCCTTACAAGGACAAGGCCATGGTCAAGTACTGCAGCAGCAGGCCCAAAATTCTAATGTCCTGGGGCAATAGGTATAGAATCCTTTTGTCCAAGGGTAGCAGGTCCAGAATCCCTATGTCTAAGGGCAACAAGTGCACAACCCTTATGTCTAAGGATAGTAGGTTCAAAATCCTCTTGTTAAGGGGCAACAGGTTCAAAACCTGTATGTTTAGGGACAACAAGTGCAATATCCATATGTTCAAGGTCAACAAGCTCAACAACCTCTTAACCCATATGTCTCTTATCAGCAACCTATGGCTAGACAATTCCAAGGTATTCAAGGTCAAAATCCTCCCTACGATCAAGGTAACATACTGTGGGGGTAGAATCAAATGTCATATGGCTATAACCCTCCAATATGGGGCCAAAATCCTTACCAGCAGGGATGGGATCCTCCGATTAGACCCGCTTATCGACCTCCAATGCCTTTCAATACTAAATTGTCATTATTGGCCACACTAGAGTTTCCAGATGTGTCTTGACTCACGAATGATCCAATTCTTCCTTTGCCATACTGGCCTCTGGTTCCGTCCAAGATCCCGAGCGATTGTCCTAAGTTCGATGGGAAGAAAAAGAAGATCCTCAAGCCCATGTGATGACATATCACCTCTAGTGCTCTTCAAATTCCTACGTTGATGATTCTATTGATCTCCGTCTTTTCCAACGAACCCTTATAGGTGCTGCAGCCAAGTGGTACATCGAGCTTCCTCGAAGTACTTACCATGACTTCAACTCTTTAGCCATGGCTTTCCTCACGCATTTCCAGTTGTTGGTTCACTATGAGACTGGAACCTATTTTCTCAAATTGCTTAAGCAAGATACTATGACGCACATCCATGAATCGAGATGTAGATGTCGCCTGATCAAATTTGAGATTATTGATCAGTTGCTAATCAAATGGTTTACCAAGTCATTCGTCGCTCCAATTAATCGCGATATAGCTACGGGTGGATGCGTTACCGAAGAACAAGCCATTGCTCGTGCCCAATACTTAGATCTCGTTTATTTCAGTCTAGAACTTTGTATGAGTTATTACTCGATGCTCTGCGGACATCATCTGATCCCACGACATCAAAGTCACAAGCTACACCCCCTGTTGATGGAGTAATTGGTTCAGTGTCCTAGACCCCTGCCAAATCTTCTTCCAAATAGAAATGGGTCTCAAACACTACTTCCAATAGTTCCTCCCATAATCCACCTAGCCTTGGTAAAACCTTAGAGGTCCACGCCATCCAGTCTACCACAGTAGATAAATCCTCGAAAGGTAATAAGAAAGGCAAAGGCAAGGGTAAAGCTGATGCCCCAAAACAGGGTCCTCCTAAGTCATCTGCTGGTGATTCTTCACAACGGAAGCCTAAGTATCTCTGCCTCATTTACGAGAATTATCATTATACTAAGGATTGTCCCCGACAGTCCAAAGTTAGTTGTTTGCTCAAAGGGAGCCCAGCTGTCCAAAAAGAGCTGTTCCCATCTCAGCAGACTCAAATGGTAGACCAACCTCAATCATCTGCTTCCTCAAGGTCTCAAATGTTCATGATGAGTACGCCTATTAATGTGGCTACTAGATCAAAAGGTTATCAAACTCCTGCTTCAATAGCCGAGAAAGAGAAAGAGGCCACCCCTTCTTCTTCTGCCCTGGGTTCCAAACCTCTTCATATCGAGCACCCTAACCTTGATTCCGCCATTCAACCACCTTCTCGAGGTGTTCTAAGGAAGTCCTCGTACAATCCCAATGCTCGAGCCACTCAGCACTATAATATTGTTGACGATTTGGCTCAGGCGCCATTAGCTATGTCAGCTCTCGAGGTACTCCAAAGCTGTTCGTCTCAGCAGAAATCCTTACTGTCAGCTATTGGGGGTATTGATCCTACTGATTCCAATTTGATATGTTTTGATCTAGAGAACCACGTTCCACGACTTCCTCATCAGATTTCCTTTCTGATTCAGGTAATCATCAATGAGAAAACCATTCATAGGACTATCATTGATGAAGGTGCTTCTACCTGCATCATGTCAGTCACTTGCTGGAAGGAAATTGGTTCTCCTACTTTGAACCAATCCCCTTACTCTTTGGAATCTTCCAACGGGTGTGATTCGCGACCTTTCAGTGTCTTACCCAACCTTGCAATTACTTTGGAGAGCAAGACAGTACATGTCGAGGTAGAGTTTGTTGACGCTAATCTCAATTATAATATTCTACTCGGACGGAGCTGGACCCATGTCATGCATGATGTAGCCTACTCCCCGTTCCATGTGATTCATTTTCCCCATTAAGGGAAGATCATCATAGTTGACCAACTATCCTTATTTGCCTCTTCCTCCTCGAACGGAAATGTTACGTATGTGAAGCACACTGGTACTCCTTATGAGAGTGTGGGGGCAGGTCTTTTTAAAGATTCTACCTTGATGGGAATTTTTCTGCTCCCACCTCCTCATGTTGCCTCTATCAACATGATCTTAGTCAAATCTGATCCTTGGGTCATACCGTCACTAGATCTTGTTGATATCTGGGGTGAGGTTATGCCACTTAGCCCTGCTGAAATGAATTACATGGAAATTGTTTCGGCCTTAAGTTTCGTATCCTCTCATTTTCCGGTTTTGAGGACTTCTCTCGATACGTATTCTCAATCCCTGTGGCTTGGTGCTTCGGAATATCCTGATCCCTTAGTCGCGACTTTTCTTGCTGACAAGAGTATCATGGAAGTAATGGCTCTCAAGGAACCACCATGGAATGATACTCATTATCCTTGCTTGTTCCTGCGTCACCCGACGATCATGTCTTTGTGTCTTGAGAAGGTCTTTTCTCCGCTACCTATTGACATGTCAGTTTCTCCTGACATTTTCAAGATATTTCAACTGAGGGCACCTTTATCCCCTCATGGATTCAGGATTTTTCTCCCTCCCTGTGTTTTTATCGATTTCCCATTATTGCAATGGGGTTGTCATCTGACTCGTAACCCTCCCTCACCTAGGGGGCATGGGGGAAACGCCTTATATGAATTCTACTCTATTATTTGGCCAAGTCGATGCTTACTCGTCATGTCAATGGTAAAACTCCGGTGTTCATCTATGTTGATTGATTACCCGAGTCCCAGCATGGACTCTCTCAAAAAGTACTATGCTTAGGTCATCTTGCATGGTTACTTGTGTACATTAGTGTGTCATTCATTTTTGTATAGTATGGCTTGGTGTGTTAGTTTTCAAATAGCTTTCCTATTTACTATGTTTTTCCCTGCTTTGCAGATGTCTATGACTCCTCACATCGGTTTCGCTAATGGTGCTTGCTGTAGTACCCAGAATTTATCCTCTGCGGCATGGGCCATTTATGACCCTCATGGTGAGTTGATTGATCTACAAGGTATTTGTTTAGGTCACATGTCTAATAACATTGCTGAATAAAGCGCAGTCATCGAACTATTGTCAGAAGCCATTGCTCTTAACATTTGAGAGTTGGTTTTCAACTTGGATTCACAGCTTGTTGTCCTTCAACTCAACAGGCAATATTTCATGAGAAACCCTTAGATATTGAGAATGTATCTACGTATTCGTCTACTGGAAAGAAATTTTGATTACATTACATATCACCATATTCCTAGATGCATGAATACATTGATAGATGCATTAGCTAATTATGTGTTGGATAGACATTTACGAAACATGTGAAAAGCCAAAACAAATCATTTTTACCATAGTAAGCAAGAAAATACAACATACATATATATATATATATATATATAGATATATGGTGATAATGTTAGATACATCAACACCCAAAAAAATAATATGTGTGTTCAAATAACATTGGCGGCTCGCAGGCCTCAAAAATGTAAAATGATGGACCTAGGAACTAATCAACATGGTGATCATGGTAGCATGAAACTGCTTATGCAACACGAGTCAACAATTGACGGATCCAGTCCAATACTCCCACCGTATGCCTCTAGTACTGGCGTGGGATGTCTCCCACCTGGGCATACTTTGGGATACCACGATTCAACCCCTCATGATTCCTCATGATCTCCTCCTCGTTGTCACTCCCATCCTGATAAGGAGCGACATCAAACTGGTGAGTGACGTGCTTGGCTATTGGGGACATCTGTTACATAGCATTTTTTCATTGTCCTTGTACTCCCCATTCCTTGATCCTGGAGGACCTCTACAGTGAACTTGGCATGCTTTTCCTTCATGAAGAAACTCCCATTATGTTCCTCTTCATGAGCAGATCATTTCCCTTTTGCACTATTTCCTTGAAACCTCTATTTTGCCTAGTTTAAATGACCGTCATTAATGGCCCTTGTCTCCCCCGCGTTGATGTGCAGAGATTAGCACTACTCCTCATACCGACCAAAGCATATAGGCTGTGTCTCAGTTGCACAGGTATTGTTATGCAAAGTTTTTTAAATTAGAGCTAAAGCTTCCAACTCTAGAAGCTTTGTAACGGAAGTCTGGTAAATGGTTTGGCCGGATGGGGTCGAGGATGAAAGTTTGGCCTCCTTTCCCCTAGAATGATGGAACTACCTCAAGGGATAAGTCCTTCTCTAATGAGAAGAGGATCCATCTCCCATCCATATTTTTGCTATATAAACCTCCCTTCTTCCCAAGTACAAACTAGTAAGAGTTGATAGCTTTTGGCTGAGTGTGAGTGTTATAGTTGCAAAGTGTTGATGTTATTTTGGAGTAGACAAGCAAGCTATCACTAGTTGTAGCTACCTAGTTGTGTGAGGGAGAAGTGTGTTTTGCTTTGGAGTGAAGCCTAAAGGGAAGATATTTTAAACTATTGTTGTTTGAAGCCATCGTGGAATGCCAGTAGAAGTGTGTGGGAATCTAGTCTTGTCAGAGGAAGACTGCAACGTCAAGACAAATGGTTGTAATCTCTCTTTGATATTAATATATGCAACTATCGATTGATTTCCTACATGTTTTGTAATATTACATATCCATGTCTTAATATTTCTTGACTTGTTAAGTAGGTTGAATTGCAATTTGTCTATTATTATGTTTGTATGTTGTTGTTGTTTACTTGTTTCAGGAGCTTGAAGAAGGAAGTGAGAGATTGCTGGAGTGAGAAAGCGAGGACATCATCAAGTAGACTAAGAGACCAAGAGGTAGGCCCTCTTGATTGATTCTAACCTAAGGAAATCTTCCATAGAATGTATCTGTTGTGGCTAGACCCATTATCAGGCTAGAGGAATTCGTTCGTGTCCGCACTTATAATTTTACTTCACCACAAATTTCCCATGCCACGAATGATAGGTTCCAAGTACTACGGCAAGCACCATTGGTGAAACCAACGCGAGGATTTGTAGACACCTGCAAAGCAAGAAAAGCATAGTAAACAGGAAATCTATTTGAAAACTATCACACAAAACCACGTTGTACAAAAATGAATCACATACTAATGTACATAAGTAACCATGCAAGATGACCTAAGCATAGTACTTTTTGAGATAAAGCTCGTTTTGGGGCTTATCGAGAGGATTTCCTTCATAATAAATAAGCTCATAGGCCTCATACATCTGTGGCATGCAGGCCTCAAAAAATATGTAAGTGTTGGACCTAGGAACTAATCAGCATGGTGGTCATGGTAGCACGAGACAGCTCGTGCAACGCGACTCAGCAGTCGGCGGATCTGCTATGAGACTCCCACCGTGTGCCTCTGGTACTGACAGGGCATGTCTCCTATCCGAGCATACTCTGGGATACCATGAGTTAACCCCTCAAGGTTCCTCGTGATCTCCTCCTTGTTGTCACTCCCTTCCTAATAAGGGGCGACAACATCAAGAGGGCGAGGGATGCACCTGGATATCGGGGACATCCCGGCTGGCCGCGTTGGTCCAACATCTGCATAAACAAGAGAAATGTTATATACATGCATATATGAAAAACAATTAGAAAATATCAAAATTAAAAATTTGATTTTTTACCTTCATCATCGAAGTCCTCTCCATCTGGTAAGGGCATATCTAGATCTCCACGGAAATCAATGTTGTTGTATGGCCAATCCTCCATGACGATCTTCTATTATCGTAGCAATAAGAAGAATGCAGGTCGGTATGACATGTGTTGACCCCCAGTGATCTTGCGCATCAAACGATTCTAGTGGGCCATCTGCGGATCACGTGGCGCAGGAGGATCTACCTCAGTCAACTGATACTGGAACAATGGCACTCATTCTAGGAAGAAGATCACAAGTAGAGATCCGAAGCCAAATTTCTTTAGATTCCCTGCCTTGGCCTTGGACAATTAGCGCTTGATGTTCATCTTCATGGCCTTTGCCCAGTTGAAGATCGTAGGAGTTGTGCAGTCAATAGCATAAAGGCCCTTCGACTTGTTTGTCTCATGTTCTACCTGGGACCCCGCCACTCTGTTGATAGTCAACAGAAGCACCCTCAGTGTCAAATCCGCACATTGAAAATCTCTATCTTCCCACTCTTGGATTTCAGGGCCTCAGGGCAGTGTTTGTCAAGCAGGGAAGATATGCTCGCCCCGATCGAACGTGACCCATACAAGCTCACTGGCTCACCTCCGCGAGACAGTCTAGTGATGAAGTAGATATCTAAAGTTGTCAACTCCAACTCCTGGTCCACAATGACAAAAAATCTCTCGATTAATGTCCCAAAGGTTTATCAAGTATCGAAGCAACTCAGGCTAGGCCCACATCCTTGGTGTAAGAAATAATTTGAGGAGCCTGCAAGCCCTCAAAGCCTCTAGGAAATTTGGCTCATTCATTGCCTGGGCGTAAACATCTTCAAGTTCCCTTTCCTTCCAATCCACCATTTTCAGTGATTCTCTCTTGCGAAAGTTATTAATTTGAGTCAATAATCATCCTTGGCACATAAAACTCAATATTAAACGATCAATTTTTGAGAGCATAGGGTTTTTCCCTATCCATAGCATCGGCATGATTGTTTTAAAAATAGTTGCGCTGACCGGCGCAGATGGCTTTGCAAATCACCCTCAGTCGGCGCAATTCTGTGCCTGGAAATCGCACTAACTAAAGGTGAAAAAATGGCTAAAAACATAAATAAATAGCATGAAAATGGAGCTCAGGGCTTTGGCTGTTACCTGGAACTGACGGCTCATCGATTGACCTCCCGGATTTCTCGTAATCTGCTCCAGAACAATTAGGGCAAAAGTGGGTAAAAGGTCTTCACAGCAAAGTTAAAATGGTAAATGGTAAAAATATATTTACTTTTCCCCTTTTATTCATTTTTTCATGAAAATATCAGGTTTTGTAAATATTTTTGAGCTATTTTTCCTTAAGGACTCGATAATACACTTTACCTTACTTGTGCAGTGATAGGTGATTGATGTTCGACGATGACGATGAGTCACGTTTCAGCGCTTTTCTCGACTCGTTAAACTCATATGAAAATATTGCCGAGTATTTTTTCCCTTTTTGACTCGTTAAAGAGAATAAAAATGGGGGGTCCACTTTCAGCTCTTTTTTGACCCTTTAAAAGCGAAAAGATGGTCGAGCCCTTGTCGTTTCGAACTCGTTAACAGATTTGAAACATCATGCACCCAATATAAGTTTCTCCCTTTTTTAGGCTAGGAGGAACTATTTATGAAAAAGGTACTCCTTGACTAAAATTTTCAAGCGGTTCTCTCAAGTATTCTTTTCTACCTTTTAGGGCTCGAGAGACACAAATGTACGAAAAGGGACCATGTGGAGTTTTCTTTTACGTGTCTTTTTCAAACTCTCTAAACATGAAAGGGATACCGAGATACACCTTTGTCGGACTCGTTAAACTATTAAATGACATCGGATTTGTCACCATGATGAACATGAGCTTCTCCTTCCTAGGGCTTGTTAAACTTACTAGGTCGGATTCGTCCTAAGGATGAACTTACAGTGCAAACATATGCTATCCCCTTCAAGCTTGCGATTAAAAAATAATTGGGGTACTCGCCAGAAATGGTGGGGGAAAAATTTGGAAATCTATCAGTCATGTCGGCAGCTCACTCTTGAACATGACACTCTTTGCTTCGTGTCGGGTTGGGACATCCTCCTCTGTATCATTAACCTTCCTAGGTTTGGGCCATTCATTTTTGCCTTCCATTTGATCTTTGCCACGTCATCATGACCACCGATCCCATGGATCCAAAAGCTGCCAAGCTTCTAGTTGTGTCACCGATATGTTCAAGATTTTTCCTTCTGCAATTACACTTACCTCTGATTCTCTATATCAACCAAAATCATTTTGCATCCTCTCGTCTCGTGTCGATGATGTGGGATTCATTATGGCCCTCCTTCAACACGGTCGTTTTCCATCAACTTTAGCTCATTATTTGGGAAGTTGACCGAGAGAATCCCTTCCAGTACCTTAGAGCTTGCATGCACTAATCGCAAGTTATTCACACTTGATGACAAGTTCACATCATTATTTTTTGATCGAGTGATTTGACAGGCATTTGACTTCAGTTCTTGTATTCACATTCCGTGAATTGTGCTGATAATACCTTAAGGACCATTGTCATTATTGGCGGTTTCTCTCGCGCTTGTTAGCAGTTTACATCATTGACTGGTAATCAAGTGACTTTCTAGCATGTTTGACGTCAACACATCCATTCGCATGCTAGGATCTGTACTTTGATCGGGTCATGTTGGAGTGAAAGACCCTGGGCTCAAATCACACAAGTCCAGGATGCAAAGTGATGTGACATGGTTATGTTGATATACATGTCTCTTTTAGATGGATGGTTGTGACCATACCATGAGTTAACATTTGTGATCCTTCTGATTATTGGATGGTTGTGTCATTATGATCCTCTTTGATGGATGGTTGTGCCCATGCCTGGATCCATTCACATGATAATTCTCTAGATGGCTGCGTCCATACCACGATTCATGTATCATTTGATAGAGTTCTTAGTTATGTATATGTATTTGTACTTGCTTGCAGGTTTTCCGACGGCAGACTACGGTTCCCCACACTGATTCATAAATCATTTCATCCCTCACTCTAGTTCAGCCTTCACGCTTTAGGGGCATCTGTTACACAACATTTTGTCACTATCCCTGTACTCCCCATTCCTTGATCCTGGAGGACCTCTACAGTGAACCTTATATGCTTACCCTTCATGAAGAAACTCCCATTGTGTCCCTCTTCATGAGCAAAACAATTCCCTTTTGCACCATTTCCCAAAAATATTCTTTTTTTTCGCAGTTTACAAGACTGGCGCTAATGGCCTTTGTCTCCCCCATGCTGATGTGTAGAGATTAGCACTACTCCTCACGTTGAATGGAGCTATTGGGCTATGTCTCAGTCACGCCGGTCCTGTTATGGAAAGTTTTTTAAATTAGAGCCGAAGCTTCCATCTCTAGAAGCTCAGTAACAGAAGTCCAGTAAATGGTTTGGACGGATGGGGTCAAGGATGACAGTTTGGGATCCTTTCCCCTATAATGATGGAACTAACTCAAGGGATAAGTCCTTCTCCCATGAGAAGATGATCCATCTCCAATCCATATTTCGTATATAAACCTCCCTTTTTTAGAAGCACAAACTAGTTAGAGTTGATAGTTATGGCTGAGTGTGAGTGTTATAGTTGCAAAGTGTTGATGCTATTTTAGAGTAGAAAAGCAAGCTATCACTAGTTGTAGCTAACTAGTTGTGTGAGGGAGAAGTGTGTTTTGATTTGGAGTTAATCCTAAAGGGAATATCTTTTCAACTATTGTTGTTTGAAGCCATCATGGAATGCCAGCAGAAGTGTGTGGGAACCTTGTCTTGTCAGAGGAATACTGCAACGTCAAGACGAATGGTGGTAATCTTTCTTTGATATTAATATATGCAACTATCGATTGATTTCCTACATGTTTTGTAATATTACATATCCATGTCTTAATATTTCTTGACTTGTTAATTAGGTTGAATTGAAATTTGTCTATTATTATGTTTGTATGTTGTTGTTGTTTACTTGTTTCAGGAGTTGGAAGAAGGAAGTGAGAGATTGCTGGAGCGAGCAAGTGAGGAAATCATCAAGTAGGATAAGAAACTAAGAGGTAGGCCCTCTTGATTGATTCTAACCTAAGGAAATCTACCATAGAATGTATCTATGTGGCTAGACTCATTATTGGGCTAGAGGAATTCGTTCGTGTTTGCACTTATAATTTTACTTCACCACAAATTACCCATGTCGCGGATGATAGGTTCTGGGTACTATGGCAAGTACCGTTGGCAAAACCAATGTGAGGAGTTGCAGACATCTGCAAAGCAAGAAAATCATAGTAAATAGGAAATCTGTTTGAAAACTATCACAAAAAACCACGCTGTACAAAAATGAATCACTAATGTACATAAGTAACCATGCAAGATGACCTAAGCATAGTACTTTTTGAGGTAAAGCCCATTTCAAGGCTTATCGAGAGGATTTCCTTCATAATCAATAAGTTCACATGCCTCATACATCTGTGGCACACAGGCCTCAAAAAATATGTAAGTGCTAGACCTAAGAACTAATCAGCATGGTGGTCATGGTAGCACGAGACAACTCGTGCAACGTGACTCAGCAGTCGACGGATCCGATCTGAGACTCCCACCATGTGCCTCTAGTACTGATGGGGCATGTCTCCTATCCAAGCATACTCTGGGATACCATGAGTTAACCCGTCAAGGTTCCTCGCGATCTCCTCCTCGTTGTCACTCTCTTCCTGATAAGGGGTGACAACATCAATAGGGAGAGCGACGCGCCTGGCTATCGGGGGGACATCCCAGCTCGTTACTTTGGTCCAACATCTGCATAAATAAGAGAAATTTTATAAGCATTCATATACTAAAAACAATTAGAAAATCTCAAAATTAAAAATTTGATTTTTTACCTTTGTCATCGAAGTCCTCTCCATCTAGTAAGGGAATATCTGGATCTCCATGGAAATCAGTGCCACTATATGGCTAATCCTCCACTACAATATTTTGTCATCGTAGCCATGAGAAGAATGTAGGTGGGTATGACATGTGCTAATCCCTAATGATGTTGGGCATCACACAACTCCAACGGGCCAGTCAACTAATACTGGAACAGTGGCACTCGTTCTATGAAGAAGGTCACAAGTACAGATCCGAAGCCAAATTTCTTTAGATTCCCTGCATTGGCCTTGGAGAATTAGTGCTTGATGTTCATCTTCGTGGACTCTCCCCAGTTGAAGACCGTAGGAGGTGTGTGGTCAATAACATTAAGGAACTTCGACTTGTTAGTATCATGTTCCCCCTGGGACCCTGCCACTCTATTGATAGTCAACAGAACCACCCTCATTGTCAAATCTCACACACTGGAAATCTCTATCTTCCCACTCTTAGATTTCAGGGCCTTAGGGCAGTGTTTGGCAAGCAGGGAAGATATGCTCGCCCTGATCGAACGTGACCCATACAAGTTCACTGGCTCACCTCTGCGAGACAGTCCAGTGATGAAGTAGATATCTGAAGTTGTCAACTCTAGCTCTTGGTCCCCAATGAAAAAAATCTCCTGATTAATGTCCCAAAGGCTTATCAAGTATCGAAGCAACTCATGTTGGGCCTGCATCCCTGGTGTAAGGAGGAATTTGAGGAGCCCGCAAGCCCTCAAAGCCTCCAGGCAATTTGGATCATTCATTGTCTAGGTGTCAACATCTTCATGTTCCCTTTCCTTCCAATCCACCATTTTCGGCGATTCTCTCCTACAAAAGCCATTAATTTGAGTCAATAATCATCCTTGGCACATAAAATTCAAGATTAAACGGTCAATTTTTGAGAACATAGGGTTTTTCCCTATCCACAATGCTAGCGTGACTATTTTAAAAATAGTTGCGCCAATCGGTGTGGATGGCTTTGCAAATCACCCTTGGGTGGTGCGATTCCATGCCCGGAAATTGCGACGACCGAGGGTGAAAAATATTTTCAAAAACCTCCCTAAAAAATCCAAAAAAATGGCTAAAAACATAAATAAATAGCATGAAAATGGAGCTCAGGGCTTCGGCTATTACTGGAACTAATGGCTCGTCGATTGACCTCCCAGATCTCCCACAATCTGCCCCGGAACAATTAGGGAAAAAGTGCGTAAGAAGTCTTTACAACAAAGGTAAAATGGTAAATGGTAAAAATATATTTACTTTTCCCCTTTTTATTCATTTTTTTCATGAAAATATCAGGTTTTGTAAATATTTTTGACCTATTTTTCCTAAAGGACTCGATAATACACTTTACCTTACTTGTGCAGTGACAAGTGATTGATGTTCAATGATGACGATGAGTCACGTTTCAACTCTTTTCTCGACTCGTTAAACTTATATGAAAATATTGCTGAGTATTTCTTTCCCTTTTTGACTCGTTAAAGAGAATAAAAATGGGGGGTCCGCTTTCAACTCTCTTCCAACCCTTTAAAAGCGAAAAGATGGCTGAGCCCTTGTCATTTCGAACTCGTTAACGGATGTGAAACGTCATGTGCCTAGTATAAGTTTATCCCTTTTTCGGGTTGGGAGGCATTATTTATGAAAAAGATACTCCTTGACTGAAATGGTCAAGTGGTTCTCTCAAGTATTGTTTTCTACCTTTTCAGGCTCGAGAGACACAAATGTAAGAAAAGGGACCATGTGGAGTTTTCTTTTACATGTCTTTTTAAAACTCTTTAAACATGAAAAAGATATCGAGTTACACCTTTGTCAAACTCATTAAACTATTAAACGACATCGAATTCGTCACCATGACGAACATGAGCTTCTCCTTCCTAGGGCTAGTTAAAATTACTAGGCCGGATTTGTCCTAAGGAGCGACTGAGCCTTGTTCCAGTCGTGTCGATCCTCTTTTGGAAAGTTTTTTAAATAAGGAGCCGAAGCTTCGAGCTCTAGAAGCTTTGTAACAGAATTCTAGTAAATGGTTGATCCGGATGGAGTCGAGGATGTCAATTTGGGCTCCTTTCCCATATAAGGATGGAACTACCTTAATAGATAAGACCTTCTCCCTTCAGAAGAGGAACCATCTTTAATCCATTCATGATATATAAACCTCCATTTTTCCCAAGCACAAGCTAGTGTTAATGTTGGTGTGCTAGTGTTAATTAAGTTTGGATTAAACAACAAGCTATTCATAGTTGTAGGTCTCTAGTTGTGTGTGAGGGAGAAGTGTGAATTTGGTTTAGTGTGAAGACTAAAGGGAAGAGCCTTAAAACTATCATTGTTGAGGCCATCATGGAATGCTAACGAAAGTGTGTGGGAACCTGGTTTTGTCGGAGGAGAACAACAACGTCAAGACAATGGTTTTAATCTCTTCTTGATTTAATATATATGCAACTATCGTTTGATTTTCTACATAATGTGTCATCTCACATGTTTATGGCTTACTGATTCTTGACTTGTTAAGTAGGTTGAATTACAATTTGTTTTTTATCACGGTTGTTGTTTGTTGTTGTTTACTTGTTTCAGGTGTTCGAAGAAGGAAACGGGAGATAGTTGGAGCGAGCAAGCAAGGCCATCACCAAATGGGATAAACATACTAAGAGGTAGGCCCTCTTAATTGGTTCTACCCTAAGGAAAGCTTCCATCGAATGTCTTGTTAGCGACTAGACCCACTATCGGGCTAGAGGAATTGTTTCTGTCTGCACTTATAATTTTACTTCACCACAGAGAGTATGTATCGATTACAGGGAATTGAATAAAGCAACATTAAAAGACCACTTTCCACTTCCTTTCATAGATCAAGTCCTGGACACATTATCAGGTAAAAAGTATTTCTCATTTTTTATGATTTTAGTGGATATAATCAGATTCAGGTATCACTTGAGGATCAAGACAAAACAACATTTACCTATCCATGGGGACTTATGCTTACCGAGTAATCCGACAACATTGCAAAGAGTAGTCCTCGGAATTTTCTTTGATCTTATTCATGATTGTGTGGAAGTGTATATGGGTGATTTCACAGTTTATGGAGATTCTTTTAAAGAAGCGCTTGAAAATTTAAAAAAAGTTCTAATAAGATGCAAAGAAAAAAATCTTTTGTTAAGTCATGAGAAATGTTTCATGATGTTTAATGAAGGAATTGTTTTAGGTCACCATATTTCAGGAGATGGAATTAAGGTAGACTCATCTAAAGTAGAGGCCATTTCTAAACTATTAGTGCCAAACTGTCAATGAGATGTTTGGAGTTTTCCTAGTTTTACTGGATATTATAGAAGATTTATAGAAAACTTCACAAAAATTGCATCTCCACTCTTCAAACTACTTAACAAACACTGTGCATTCAGTTGGGATCTTGATTGTCAAGCCGCCTTTTAAACTTTGAAAAAGAAAATATCTGAAGCACCTATCTTAAAAGGACCTAATTGGAGATTTCCTTTCCATATATCAACTGATGCTTCAGATGTAACATTAGGATTTGTGTTAGGACAAAAATACCTTACTCATGCAATCTACTATACTAGTAAAAATTTAACTCCAACAGAGCTAAATTATATTGTAACTGAGAAAGAGTTCTTAGTTGTAGTTCATGCCATTAACAAATTTAGACATTATATAACTGGCTATGAAACTTTTATCCACACAGACCATTCTTCCATCAGATACCTAATGAATAAACCAATTACAAATGGAAGAATAACTACATGGCTTTTATTGTTACAAGAATTCAACATCACCATTCTAGATAGACCCGAAAAACAAAATACAAGTGCTAACTTTTTATCTAGAATTCAGAATGATAATAATGATCAACCTGTAGAAGATAAATTTCTTGATGAATATCTTTTTGCAGCATCTACTAAATCACTTTGGTATGCAGATATTGCTAACTATTTAGCTATAGGGAATTTACCATTTCATTGGTCCCCTAGAGAAAAGAGAAGGATAGTTCACAATGACACATCTTATTCATGGATAAATGAAGAATTATACAAAACAGGACCAGATCTCATCATCATAAGATGTGTTCGAGAATATGAAAAACCGGAAATACATAAGGCATGCCATGATGAACCATGTGGAGAACATTTTTCTGACAGAAGAATTGCTTATAAGGTCCTACTCTTAGGATATTATTGGCCTTCCATTTTCAAGGATACCAAGGAATATGTTAAGATATGTGACAATTGTTAGAGAATGGGGAAACCTATTCTTTCAAATGAAATGTCATTACAACCTTAGGTGCTTATTGAACCATTTGAGAAATGGGCACTAGATTTTGTTGGTCCAATCAATCCACTTTCAAAAAAAAAAGGTATATTCTAGTATGTACTGATTATGTCACTAAATGGGTAGAAACTAAAGCACTTCCTTTTGCTACTGAAAATGAAGTAGTTTCATTTCGTTTTTAGGATATTTTCACTCTTTTTGGTGTCCCAAGAGAAATTGTAACAGATCAAGGAACACAATTTACATCCAGACTAGTGCATAATCTTGTGGAGCAGTTCAAAATCAAGCATTGGAAATCCACTCCATACCATCCACAAGCCAATGGAAAAGTTGAGTCTACAAACAGGGTGATTGAAGCAATTCTTACCAAGACTATACACTTGCATAGGAAGGACTGGGCATAAAATCTTCCAGAAGATTTGTGGGCTTATAGAACTACATGGAGAAGTACTACAAGACATATTCCCTATGAACTTGTTTATGGGAAGCAGGTCTTACTTCCAATAAAGTTCTAGATCCAGACTTATAAAACAAAAGTCCAGTTGGATGTTGACTTATCAGAAGCACAAAAGCAAAGGATGAGACAACTCAATGAGCTTGATGAATTAAGAAAAGAAGCCTTCCAGAAGACCACCCTAGTTCAGCAACAAAGATCCAGATGGCATGACAAGTACATTAAAGAAAGAAAATTTCATCCAGGAGATTGGGCATTACTCTTTGATTCAAAATTCAAAAACTTCCAAGGAAAGTTCCAAACTCACTGGCTTGGGCCTTAGGAAGTTGAAAATGTCTTTAACAATGGTGCAGTTAGAATCAGGACTATTGATGAAGAGAAAATTCCTCTTTTAGTGAATGGACATCGACTTAGACTTTATCAGAAGCCATTAACAAAAGAAGAATTTGTCAAAATTTTCCAAGACAATTTAGAATTGAAGATGGTTGAGAAGATTTTTTTCTTCTTTTCCACCTTAAAATTTTTATTTTTTTTCTCTATCAGAAAAATAAAATAATAAAAATAATAATGTATAAACATGAAAACCAGAAAGTTATTGGCATGCTTATACAGAAATTTAAAGTGAAAACCAACTCTTGTTGGCACCTTATATTTTCTCTCACCATTTTTCTAAAAAAAAAAAATCTTTCAACTACAAAATTAGTGATTTTTTACAGCTCGGACAAGTTTCTGCAACTCTAATAATATTTCTGCAACCAATCTGACAGGAACACTTGGTGGCTCAAATTGAAGAAATAATTGACTCCTTTCAAGTGCAAAGTATCTGTAGAAGACATCAAAGGACAAATAAATGTTAGCAAATCAATCTGAGGTATGTGATACTTTAATCTTACAATAGGGGTTAACATATCGCATATATGAATTATGTGGACATAATATTACCAAAATAAAATAAAAAATCATTGCAGTTCATCAGTGATAGTCGCTTTTCAAATCCATTATAGTCCGCCACCATTTTAACTCCTATCTTGTCCTCATTTCGAATCCATCAATTTGATCATCGAATCATTGAATTAAATTCATTCAAACGACTAACTCATCTCCACAAACCTTCCTTATATTCACTTGTTCTCTCACTCCTCCAATTCATACAACCTCTCCATCTCTCTCCATCACAGAACGAAACCCTACCAAGATCGTTTTCCCTGTTAAGTAAACAGTTCTTGAGATGAAACATCTCTCACCATGGGCATTATTGTTCGAACAAAACCAACATGAATAATTTTTTTGAAAGGATACCCTCAGACCAGAGAAATATTACAGAAAGTTTAGTGGTTAAATTTCAAAGAAAAGTTTGATGGTTTCCATAAAGAGGTGACGAAAACTTTTGCACGATCTTTTGATGGAACAGAGGTTGAAATAGGTGATGTCAAGTTCACAGTAACAAAGTCCCTGATTGCAGAAGCCACCAAATTGCCTAGAACTGGAGAAAAGTGGTTCAAGAACAGAGGAATCGAAGGGGAAGATTGGAAATTATTCTTGAAAAACCCAAGCATGGACACTACCATCTTTAGAAAATTTATTCCTAGCCCTGCCCTCAAAAATAAATGGAGAAATTTTCTCCTCGTACTTCAGAAATTTGTTACTTGCGAAAGTTGATTTGGGGGTATGTTTTTCTATCACATTAGGATAATGATAAATTTCCTTAAAGAGCATCAAATGAATCTCCCATACTTTCTGTTGCATATCCTTAAGAAGATGTCAGTGAATGTTTAGAAGAAAATCCATTCTATAGAAAATACAGTGTACCATCATGGATTGATAAAAATCTTGATTGAGTTTCATCTTCAAAGCATAGGTGACAATTGGGAAAATTTTCTAGTAAGAAATCATTTTGAAGAGAAAACCCCTGAACATTCAAGTGGTAGAAGAACCCTAAGGGGAAGGAAGAGAAAAATGGAAACAGTAATAGAACAGGAACCATAGTCCCAATGAGAATTATTAGAGGATGATCTACCCATTGTAGAAATTTTGCAGAAAATGAACAAAGGATGTCTTATAAGAAAGAAAGCCAACAAGGAAACATAGGTTTTACCCCAAACCAAAATCATTCCTCAGAAATAAAATCAATAGCTAAAGAGAAAAAAACGCAAGGATTACCAACCACGGGTTTGAGAAGAAGCACTAGATTGAACACAGTGAAAGAAGCAGCCTTAGGAGATGCAGAACATATCAATATTGAGTCGAAAGAGCAATCTGAAGGTCTTGAGGACTCTCCAAGAGAATCGCTGAGACTGCCACCACCTCCCTTCAGCTCACCTCCAAGGAGTCTAATACAAATTCCATGTATTGATCCTGTTCAGCAAGAAATTTATGATTACATAGAATCATTAGAAAGAAAGGAAGCAACAACCAAAGGATCAATCTAGAGCCCAGAAGAAGGAAGTAACCAATTTAATGAGCCACAAGAACCTCCAACATCTAATGTCTTGAAACAGGAAATATTTGAGCTGGAGACACTAAACAGGTACCTCAAAACTGAAAATTAAACACTGAAGGAACATAATGGAATTCAAATTTCCAAGAGTGACAAACTCATTCTTCACTTAAGTCTATGGTATAAAAAGAACAAGAAATTGAAGAAAGAAAATAGGGCAATGAAAAGTGAAATAATTAACCTGAAGTATAAGATCCTTATGAGGAAACCAAGGATGGCAGTTGCTGCCAAAAAGAAGAAGAATGTGAAATTTGGATGTGATAGCAAGGATATATAGGAGAATGACAATGATGTTTTGTATGAGGACATACAAAACCTTCAGTGTGGGGGAATGTAGAGTCCAAGAACAACTTTACCTTGACACACTTTTTACCCATATCACTTCCTTTTCCCTATTGCTATCATCCAAATAAATTCAATAAATATAAGGTTTTGTTAAGGTAAGCACTCATACGTCCTCTTTTTCATATTTTATCAATATGCCTTATTGTTTTATTAAAGTTTGCATGCAGCTACAGAATTGACCTGATTCTACAGCTAATCCAAAGATCCGCAACTACTTCCATTGTTAACAGGGTTCGAGTGTGCCTACTCAGCAAAGGATTATATGGGTAGATAAGGAATGATCCTCTCATGGATCTCTTCCTGTTTACTTGATCTAATCCTTCAAGATGTTCGCACTACAACATGGTAAACCATGACAATCAATGCAAGATAATGTGCTGGAACAAAGTTTGAGTTTCAAGAGATATTATCAATTTGCTTTTTCAATAGAAAATCAAAGAATAAGTGATATGATTTGGTTTGATAAGGATTGTAGTGAAGATCCTTAGGCTTGAATTTCTCATGTTGTTAATTAAAAACTTTGTAAGAACAATGGGCGCTCTGTGTTAAGTGTGCGCCACAATATGTAATTTTAAAGCATCCTGTAGAAACTATTTACTGATTAATGCAAAGATCTTGGTTCATACATTTTATGTTCCATTGATTAAAGCTGCTGACTGCCTCGTGAAGGGCCCTTGTGTGAAAATTAGGTCTTTGATTCACTGCAATTAGATTTTCCTTGATTTCATAGACTTAATTTGTGGATGCTCTATTTTTAGGATGCAGTTCAGTGGAGTTCACGATTAAATTGATCTCGGCATCAGTAATCTCATTTTCTTTATACCTATCATAACTCAATCATATCGTTTTCTTTCTATCTAGCATAAATTAATCATCTCAATTTCTTTATACCTAGTATAACTCAGTCATTTCGTTTCATTCATAGTTTAGTCATTCCATAGCTTAGTAATCTTGTTTTTGCTTTACTTTTGCATTGAATGAAGTTGCAGTGGTTAAGAGTGACAATCTTTCTTAGCATCTGAATTCAAGCATCTTTCATTTTCCAATTTGATAAAATATGATCTCCTTTGTATCATTTCATTCTTTCATGATCTATTTAGCTACAACATAAAAATCCAAAAAAATTGAAACACAGATTAACTTAGTATGTTCATTGAAATGAGTTAAGATCATTATTCAACCATCCTACACAGCTCAATTCAATTAGAATTAACTTTAGAGATATCATTTAGGATAATCAATTAGAAAATCTTAAAAATAACACTCTATCATAGATAGGAACATCATCTCCATACTGATTCTAGAAGTTTGACAATAATTCAGATAACAATAACATAAACACCTTAACAACATAAGTAACTTCTAGCACATATAGTGCACTTGTACTTCATCAGTTTACCTGCCCTAGTCGATAATTTATGCTTACAATTTCAAAACATTAAATTGACTAAACAACATCAATCAGTATCACGGGTCTTTGACTAAGTGGTTTCCCTTGTGTTTGACATCAGCTTTCATTACCACACATTGGGATTCATGTAGTACCTTGGTTTCCATTTGATCTCATTTGTAGATTCCTCGCATCTGTGTAAGCTTTCATTATTGGTTGTGTTTCAGGGAAAAATAGTGTCAATTCAAACTGCTAGTCCCACTAAGATGGGTAGCTATCTTAGAAACAAACAATGAAAGCTTTTCAAGAGTTCCTTTAAGTGTGATAGATGGAAGAGAAGAAGAGAGGACCAACCTGGATCTTTCGCTTTGAACCTAGCTTGATTTCTCCTTTCCTTGATAGAATTTTCCACTCCTCTCCTACTTGTCCTGCTTCAAAGAGTACATATAGAGTCAAAGTAACAGCAAACTATCAAAGCATCTCTATCTAAAACATCATAAACAATGCGGAATCAGAAACACATTGACCATACAATTGCATTCATAAAAAATAAGATTCACAAATACAAGATCATATGGAGGAAAACTCAAAGAACTTTATTAATAGTAATGTAAGAGAGGATTACAACCCAACTGTCTGATCCATCATCATCCTCCCAGTTGTAGAAGCCCTCTACACCTCATGAACTAGAAAATCACCCAACAATGCAATGTCTCTTCTCACCAACAAACCAACAACACTTCCTTACAAAATACAAAATTCTAGCCTCGAGATCTCTCAGATGAGGGATCCATTTTATAGATGTCTTGCAAGGGTGTGAGTCAGCTTTGGGTTTTTGATTAGTGTCATTTCACTAATAGTTATTGGTTCCACTTGGAGATTTCATGATCTCTTACTCATCCCTGGGCGAATTCAGAGAGGCAAGTGTCACAGGAGAAGTTTTTGGAAGATTCCATGTTCATCCACCTTGCAAACTGTCTCTGCCATTTGTCTATTCTCACTCATCGCACCCCACAGAAGGCCATTTGAGTATGCATCACACCTGGCTAGCTAGGCAGTCAATATTCATTGCACCTTGCCCATGGAGTAGTCTATATGGTCCAGTTTTGGCCAGTTCTGAGTAGTTTTTCAGGTGGAACTTCTGGGAAATGATGTAATCAGTTGACCATGATCCTTTAGGGTGTGAAACAACACTTTTAGGGACTTAAGGAGCCCTTATTTTATGGACATATGATTTTGGGGTTGTAGTGCCCAAATATGTCTATAACAGCTGCCCCCTAAAGCATGAGGTTGTAAATCTTCTGATGTCGGGTGAAATGCTTTATTCATGAGGATCTGAGGTATTCGAACTGGAAGGTGACCTATATAAGATACAATACGATACATCATCGTCATATTATTTTCATGATCTAACTGAGGCGAGCATTCCCATTCTCAGCTTTATAAATTCATTTTCATGTACATAGGACAGACAATCGTCTGCTATTATAGACTGGTGATTCTTCGCATGAAGAGTCATCTTCCCTAGCTTAGATGACTATCTGTGCAGCTTTTGTGTACAATTGATGTCTTTATTTTCTGGAATATATCGTAGCCCAGATGGATGAAACTAGATCCTGGGTCTTCAAAACTCGTCCAATCTTCGCGCGATGTACAAGTCGATCCATGTGAAAAGATGTTCTGAAGTCGAACATGGAAAGACATCGTCTAATTACCAGCCAATAATGTGAGCTGTTAGTTTATGCGAGAGGAATTACCGATAATGATGATGACCGTCAAGGTACTACAGTACAATTCACGTGGTGTGAATATATGAGTCGAAGTCGAACACCATGCAAAGTCTTTTGATCGAAGGTCATTGACGTAAACCTGTCGTCGAAAGTGAGAAACTTGCCATTGAGGCATGCAAGCTTCAAAGTACTGAAAGGGATGTTTCTAAGTCAACTTCTTGGATAATGAGCTGATGTCAACAAGAAGTGACCTATCATAGGAGGGCCTTGATGTATCCCACATCTACAATGTGAAACAAAACAAATGATTTTTGTGGAGGTGAAAACGATCTGATGATATGAGGTTCAGGAATGGCGGTCATGAAAAATGAAGCGTGGATGTAATGCAGTAGATGAGGCATTTGCTGGATGGTGAACTCTCTGAATGACTTCTCTTGAACATATTGGCGACACTAATATGGACTGGTAGCATTAACCCCATGCATGAAACAGCGAACCAATGGTGATGGTGAATGGAAAAACCCAACCCAACTCAATCATGGTGATGGAGTGAAAGTGTCATGTTCAAGAGCGACTTACAACCAATAAAGTTCTTCAAGTTTTCTTCCCATTTTTCCCCAGTCATTGCTGACTAGTACCTCTTTATTTTTGACAAGCTTGAGGAGGATAACATATGCTTGGTCTATAATTTTCCCTTCGGGCAAACCTATCGCTTTGTGTTTAGCAAGCCTAGCGTCAGTGAGACTCGTTCTTGTCTGGGTGGACAAGTTTGTCGCTATTGTTTTAACGAGTTTAACGACAAAGATAACTCAGTCCTTTTCATGTTTAGAGAGTTTGAAAATGGACAAAAAGGAGACTCCAACAGTCCTTTTTCGTGGCATAATCCCTTAAGTCCGAAAAAGTGTAAAATAATACGAAAGGGATGACTTTTCGATAGTTTTAACGAGCTGACAAAGACAAGCGCTCGATCTTTTTGTTTAATGATCCCTCAAGTCCAAAAAGATTAAAATATATGAGAGGGATGGCGTTCCCCTTACTTTAACGAGCTGGGAAGGCCAATAGCTCGACAATCTTTTTATATTTAACGAGTCTAAAAAGAGTTTAAAAGAGGCTTGTTTTTTAGGAACGAGTGGTATTTCTGGGTAGCAGCTGGTTCCAGGTAAGTTTGGAACTTCTCAAAACATGGCAGTGTGAAGAGGGTGGCAATCAAAATCACTCATCGCAGATGTTCCTCAAAAGGGTAAACAATCAAGTGGAAGCGTATGGTCGGCCGAATGAAATGGAGGTGATGGAAGGAACACAACCAAAGTTCAAAAAGGGTAGATAGCAAAGCGACCACAAAGGTTATTTACCAAAGGCGGGTTTATTTTCTAATGAGCTTGAACCTTGTGCCAACATGTGCTCATGCAGGTTGATTTTTTAATGAGCTTGAACCTTGTGGGAACATTGCTCTTACCAGTCTTTTGATAATGTCTCTTGGTAGATTTATTTTTTAATGAGCTTGAAGACTACTATAACATGTGCTCATGACCTTTTTATGTAAGCTAGGAATGACCAAACTATAAAGCTAAAAATCTAAAAATGCTAAAAAGCTAAAAAATGAAATTGGTCGTTTTTACTTGTATAGAAAGGTTTGCATGCCCCAACATTAAAAAAGTCTTCAGTAACCATATGGAAACTTACTGTGGTT
The DNA here is from genome assembly GCA_031772625.1 of Pinus tabuliformis. NCBI lineage: Eukaryota > Viridiplantae > Streptophyta > Pinopsida > Pinales > Pinaceae > Pinus > Pinus tabuliformis. Next base: position 729,075,576 of record CM062820.1, on the reverse strand, counting down.
AAGCGGGATGATTTTCTGTCAATACTTAGACAAAAAAATTACTGCACTTTTTCCGCCAAATAGACAAAGGTGAAAGGTCATTCGGACTGATCACATAACTTACAGGGAAAATTATCTCTACAGCTGGGTTTGTCCACAAAATAGACAAGGGTGCATGCCCCCTAAGCTTCGTTACATTCACCAGACTACTCGCAGTAACTAGGTGGATGGAATGAAGGTTCCTTTACGAGATCAAGTGAAAGACTCGACTTGGAAATTTGCTCAGCCTTATTTCATTTTTTAATGAGCTTGGCACAAGACAAGGAATTCTGCTCAGATCCTTGGTTTCATTTTTAACGAGGTTGACATGAGTCAACAAACTATCCTCTGGCGACCTTTGATCACAACTCATAAGGGGTCATGAAGGAAAGATCTGGTTCCAATGCTCCCAGTACATAATGTACAACATCACTTAATTGAGTCATGTCAGTCAGATTTTCAACTATGAAAACCTCGCTGTGATCGACACTATCAAAATGGTCAGAGTCCTTCTTAATCTTTGATGATGTAGAAGATATCATATGACAGGTTTCCACTGTGGCCACTTCCACCAGATTACTTGGAGGCGAGAGGGAAAAAGTACCCATTAAGTATGAGTCTTTTAGGAGACCTACTCTGACATGTTGAAGTGATTGAGAACTCCCATGGATCAATGGAATGCTTCCAGTAGCTTGTGAACTGTTGGGGAAAAAGGTTATTTGGTCAACGATTGTAATTCCACCTTGGAAGGGAAATGCAATCTTCCTAAAATATGTTGACACAATGACGGCCATAGCATAAATCCAGGGCCTTCCTAGCAAGATATTGTAGTCAAGGTTTCCATCAATGACCTCAAATTCAATTTCTACTATCTTGCCTCCCAGTTCAACTTGCAAGTTACTTAATATCCCATACGGCATGTATGTTCTTCCATCGAATGCTTTTAATGTCGTTGATGATCGTGACAAGGGTGGTGAGCCTAAAGTTTTCCAGCAACTCATTGACATAATACAGGTAGATGCCCCCTCATCAATGATTGTTCAATGAACAGTTTTGTTGAGGGCTTTTACCTCTATAAGGAAAGCGAGTTGGGCCGGTAACTGAGGTTCATTTCCTTTATGATTAAAGGCCACCATATTGGAATCCGCTGGATCAATCCCACCTATCGCTGATAACAAAGCCTACTTTTGGGAGGGGCAATTCTGCAGTACTTCAAGTGTCGACATAGCGGATGGCGATTGGGCCAGATCCTCCACTATATTATAATTCTGTGCTGCTCGAGCATGAGGATTAAATGTCGATTTATGTACTACTCCCTTAGGCGGTTTTATTGTTAATTTAGGAATGATTGGTGGAACAACTTCTGATGAAGTTGTTGTCGAACTGCTAGGTTGATCTGTAGCCTTGCCATTCGACAATTGTGGATTTCCATAATCTTTATTCCTTGTAGATATCAAAGCATCATTTTGCTATTTTGAGATGGATAGCATAAGCACTTGGGATGGAGAAGCATGATCACTAGAAACCAGGTTAGTTTCTGGATTTGGAAACGGATTAGTCAATACCAGTGAGGTATTTGTAGTCTTTTTGAAAAACTTCTTGACTTCAGCTTGATGTGGACAATCTTTTCTGTAATGGTCCTCATCACATATGAAACATGGCTGATTAGGTTTCTTCTTTCCAGTAGGGTTTCTAGAAGGTTTCTCAGGAGTTGAATCCTCCTATTTCTTCTCTTTGTTTGTCCCTTTCTTCTTGCCCCCTGGTTGCTTTGGATTTTTTTCCTTTGTCGGTTGATGTGGCATTGACCTTCGAGGCGACAGGTTCTTCATCTACTTTTTGATTAGAAATCGTACGAGCTTTTTTAGATGTAGCCTTTGTGGTTTTCGTGCTTGTCGTACCTATCACGCCATCATCGGCATGAGAGTCTTTGTTTGATTTAGGAGGGGGAGGAATGGAAAATTCTAGTATAGGAGTGTCAGGAATTTTTTCGTAGAGCATGCCAGACTGAGTATAGATCAAGTCTAAACATTGCGCACAAGTAATGACTTGCTCTTCGGTGACAACTCCTCCCTTAGCCACATCCTATGTAATAGAGGGTAACAATGACTTTATAAACCATTCAGCTAAAAGCTGATCAGGAATGTATGTCTTCACCATTCTTCGACGATGCCACCACTCATGAATATGATCAGATATGTGAGCGGATGTCATCTATTTAAAGTTGGTAAGGAGTTTTTACCTTGTTTCGTACCTTATGGGTAACTGAAAATGGGTTAAAAAGGTGGTGACAGGGGTGCTGAAGTTATCAAACGAAGCTCTAGGCAATTCTATATACCATTTTGCTACAGGACTAGTTAACATTCGCTGAAAAAGGTGAAGCCTAATTGAATCATCATTTAGGGTGTTGGATGAACACCACAAATGGAATGTCATCACATGATTCAACAGATCTTCACCCGGATTTCCATTGAATTTAGGAATATAAGAGGGAATTTTATGAGGAATCGCAGGCCACCAAGGGGTGTACACAATTGGATCATTCGTCAGCCGGTTTAGATCTGGTAATTCTAGAGTCACTACAAAGGGCAACTATTGATTCAGGTTAAGCAAAGCATACCCAGGATAACATGGAATCACCTGAGCAGTAGGTCTTTGAATACCAGCATAATGTATTTGATGCTAGTAACTTTAATAAGGTTGATGGGCATAACCATTATAGTATGGTTGTTGATAACCGCTTTGGAAATGCGGTTGCCCATTACTTACAAAGACTTGTTGTTCAGGTCCTTGGTATGATTGTTGGAATTGCGGTTGTTGATATTGAACCAGCCATGGTTGTTGGACCATTTGCTATTGTCCAAAACTGGATGATTGACCAAGACGCGGAGTGATAGTACCTGTTTGAGCCTGAGTCACACCAGATAAGGAGGCACTAATCTGGGGTTGTGATTGAATCGTTGAGACGAGAGGCTATTGTATTGCAACCTGAGAGACTTGAGGTTGACATACAATAGGTAGCGCTTGTACTTGCGATACAGTCAAAATAGCAGGTGTAGTGGGAATATTCGACACAGGTTGGACTGGTTACATTGAATATACAACCCTTGGTTGCTGAGGCAGTATTGGTAACCAACCTCTGGATGTAATTCCAGTTTGACTTGAATTTTGTTGTAAACTCCCATATGGTTGTTCACCAGGAGGGAACAATGAAAAGGCATACTGCGCCCCATATGGTGGCAATCCAATACTTAAAGGGTAGATTGGCCTTTGAAGACACATTGGATCAACTTGTTGAGTTTCAACATAAGAAATACCAAATGAGATTCTGGATGAAGAAATAGGAACAGACCATGTCGTCGAAACAGTCCCTGATTGGACTCTGGTTTATTGTTGATAACTAGTCGGGGCAGATGGTATACCAGCAATCATTGTAGGAACAGCAACAGGGAGCTATGTCATAGCTGTGTCAGTTGACACAGTCCTAGATGTCGATGGTTGTTCAGACATATTTATTCTATCCAAAAGATTTCCTAGCGATTCAACGGGAACTTGCGATGAAAAAGAACTAAATTTTGTAGTAGAAGGATGTAATTGGATCCCAGTTCCAAAATGCACTGGAGTACTGGGTGGAAGATCCTCTAATATCTCTTCTATAGCAATCAATCCAGGTGGAAGAGGTAGACTGTCAAGTCCATAAAATATTTCTGGAGCCGAAGAAAGTGTAGCTTCTGTTGTAACAGATATTGGAGGGGTGACACCTTCTGAATTCTGGAACTCAACTTCCAGATGTTCAGGTAAGTGAACTTCAGTTTATGTATCAGTCCTAGGTGGAGCTACTTCAGGAATAGAGGTGTCTACCATTACATTAGGATCAGTTCTAATGTCCTCTTATAATTGCGGAACTTTCTCTGTAAAGGCAGATGTACCAGAGATGATTGGTGTAACTGTAGTCTCTGATGATGTTGAAACACAAGTTCCAAATAAATTAGGTGAATTGGACTCAGTTAAACGATACCGTTTTGACCGAGGTGGTTTCATTTCCGAGGTCAAAGACGGTTGACTCACTAGCCTCCACGAACGACGGGGTTTTGATTAACTTTCTTCCACGATTGCGGATTACTTGATCAACTCAAAAATTAAATGGGAAAAATGTTATTATGCTTTAAATGAATTTTAAAACACTTTGACGCACCTTGCTTTTTCAATTTTTAAGAGTCGAGAAAAAGCTAAAGGTGACTCTAGTTGCCTTCGATTTTTAACAAGCCTGAAGTGACAAGTGCTCAGATGGAGCTTTTCTTTTAAGGAGTTGAAAAGGAATGAAAGTGACTGCTCTGGAAGTCTAGACAGAGGGTTTACCAAACCGATCGTAAAACTGCAAAATACACCTTGGTGATAAATGAGAGAGAAATTACCAAGGACTTATGTATGGCAGTCAATCTTCCTGAATGTTGTGTTCAGTGCATTACGATCGATAGGGCGGCAAACACGGCTTCTTAAGGATAAATGATATCAGCCTATTGTGGTCTCCCAATATATACTCGATGGTACGGGGAGCACAAGTCCATACTGGCACTTGTCGTGTCAAAGAGGAGGAATCACCCAACCTTTGATGAAGACGATAGTTACCAAGTTTTACAACGCTAGAACACGTCTCTAACCTAGACTTCTAGATGCGTTGTGTTAGATTCCAAAGCATTTTTATGTTCATTGAGGTTTATTTTAGAGTTGATATTGCTTAGAAGTTTGTCTTTCAAGGTTCACTACGTGATGTAGATGTGAAATTCCTAAATATGCAATCTAAAATGATAAATAGTCGTTTATGTTCTTTTAGCAATGAAAATCCTAGCTACAAAGGAAAGAAGATTATGATTTTTCTTTCAACAGAGAGCATAGAGCACACACTAAATGCACTTTTCCTAAATCAAATTTTGCAAGTAGTCAAAATGCAGATGCACATGCATGTATTTGTTTTTTGCTTTCTTAATGTGTGAATGCCAAAAAGAAAGCTAAGTACAGATCTGAATTGTTTTCTTTCAAACCGACAATACTAACATTTTTCTTTTCAAAATGAAAGGAATACTAAGACGACACTTTTTTATTTTTGAATTGAAACTATTTTTGACACTTGAAATACTAATAATTTCAAAATCAAGTACAATGACAAAAGTACAATCAACTATCTAGAAGAGGAAGACTTTACGACACTCTCCTTTTGATTTAAAATGACAATTACGACACTTGCATCAAAAAAGACAGTTCGATTAGGCTACTTTCGACAAAGGAAGACTGTAAATGATTGACAAATACACAAAAATATTTACAATTCCTAACTGATGGAGGATGAAATAATGTGAGGGAAGATGGTTTCAGCAAGAAGGTATTGATCATGAATAGCAAAACTACTGAATAAAGATGAAAAAGAAGAGGAAAAAACTAAATTTCAGAGAAGAAAAATAGTTCACTCAGTCATCGCACCTGCAACACAGGGAAACAGGGATGCATCTCACCTGCAACACACGGGAGGTGCAATGCATCCAAGTTGCACAGTTACAGACAATGCGATGGGCCAGGGAGCGAAACTAAGCTTGGTTTTTTCTCAAAACTTGTAACTAAGTTCAGTGATTTAGGCTTAGTAATGATGGACAGTAAACAAAAATCATAAAGGTAGGATCTGATGAGGTTCTGAGCTACCACAAGGGCACTTAGAATGCTTTGTAAGTCAGATGTTCAGTTCATAAACCAACCTGGAGATTGACTGAAGCAACATTTATCTACTTCGCAATTTCATAGAAAAGGTGTTTCGAAGGCTAGCTGGATAACTTCAGGCTCCGTCTGTAGTTCATAAAGCAAACAATAAACAAACAAAACAAACTATATGTTCCCTAGTGGACTCGCCATTTTGTTTCAGGGAAAACTAGTGTCAATTCGAACTGCTAGTCCCACTAAGATGGGTAGCTATCTTAGATGCTTTGATAGTTTGCTGTTACTTTGACTCTACAGGTACTCTTTGAAGCGGGACAAGTAGGAGAGGAGTGGCAAATTCTATCAAGGAAAGGATAAATCAAGCTAGGATCAAAGTGGAAGATCTAGGTTGGGCCTCTTTTCTTCTCTTCCATCTATCACACTTAAAGGAACTCTTGAAAAGCTTTCATTATTTGTTTCTATCTAAAACATCATAAACAATGCGGAATCAGAAACACATTGACCATACAATTGCATTCATAAACAATAAGATTCACAAATACAAGATCATATGGAGGAAAAATCAAAGAACTTTATTAATAGTAATGTAAGAGAGGATTACAACCCAACTGTCTGATCCAGCATCATCCTCCCAGTTGTAGAAGCCCTATTCACCTCATGAAATAGCAAATCAACCATCAATGCAATGTCTCTTTTCACCAACAAACCAACAACAATTTCTTACAAAATTCAAAATTCCGGCCTCTAGATCTCTCAGATGAGGGATCCATTTATAGATGTCTTGCAAGGGTGTGAGTCAGCTCTAGGTTTTTTACTAGTGTCATTTCACTAATAGTTCTTGGTTCCACTTGGAGATTTCATGATCTCTTACTCATCCCTGGGCGAATTCAGAGAGGCAAGTGTCACGGGAGAAGTTTCTGGAAGATTCCATGATCATCCACCTTGCAAACTGTCTCTGCCATTTATCTATTCTCACTCATTGCACCCCACAGAAGGCCATTTGAGTATGCATCACACCTGGCCAGTTAGGCAGTCAGTATGCATCATACCTTGCCCATGGAGCAGTCTGTATGGTCTAGTTTTAGCCAGTTTTGAGTAGTTTTTCAGGTGGAACTTCTGGGAAATTATGTAATCAGTTGACCATGATCCTTTAGGATGTGAAACAACACTTTTAGGGACTTAAGGAGCCCTTAATTTATGGACATATGAGTTTGGGGTTGCAGTGCCCAAATATGTCTATAACAGGTTGGTAGAAAGGGTTTATGTTGTGCGCTAGCTACATCTTGTGTACACCGGAAACATGCTTCAGTTTGGTCACTACATCTTCTTCATCAGATTCCTTCCACATTATTGGCCTACGGGTTACACTCATGCTGGATTGATGAAGGATGGATTAATGCCTTCCTTCCAACAGATCTTTTCCCATTGAATTCAACTCATTGCTCTAGGAACAAGGTCTAGAGTCCATTTGGAAGTACCTTAGGATTTGTAGTCATCAGTGGAAGATTCCTTCACTATCAATAATGGGAATACATTATTGTCTCCTGATTGATAGATTCGTCCAAGTGTTCGACTTGAGATTGTTTATTCGCACTTGTTAGATTGTACTGGGTACCTTGGCGCTCATCATCATTATCAGTGAGTAGTTTCACATTTGTTAACGGTATAAATGAATGACCGTTAATCAGACGATTTCTCACATGTTTGACTTCAGATCATTTATTCCCATTGTGTAGAAATGTACCAGGGCGATAGATGAATACCTTGGGTTTGCATCAACATTTGTTGGTTCACATGCCAGTTCCTCATGTTTCTACTAGTGACACCATCTACCTTATATGTTGCATTTCATCACAGTGTAATCCTAAATGTTGGCGCTTGAGTTTCATGCAGTACCATTTGTTCCACTATTTGACTTGGTACTTTTTGGATCAACTTTATGACTTCAATGATTAGCTTTCTACTTCAACATCATTGACCAGTTCTTTATATGTGATATTGTGACATGTATTTCTATGGATATGATCAGATGATCCACTATGTATTTTCAGTTCTTTTATACTTGTATACATATTGGGTCTACTTTTGTATTTGATATGTAGACATGCTTTATTATCTCTGAGCATGGGCATGCCCGCCTCAGACAACATATTTCTTTCTAATCTCTTCCACTGGCTTGGCCGGTTGAAATCTGGTGAACTCCTCTCATGTCCTCACATGCTTCTCTCTATACACTTAATACATTTCGGCCATCATGTACCCGTTTTGACCTCATATATTAGGGGACATCTATTATAGCACCATTCACCACCCTTGGTATATTTGATGCTCTATGATATGTGTAGGTTTTAACCCCGTACAGAAATTACCTACATACGAATTCTAAAACATAGAAAATAAATAATGCGAGAGCATAACACATATACATAGAGATTTTCCCCTGGATCCCGAAACCGGGACTACTAGCTTGATTTTTCATTATTTTCCTTTCAATGTTACAATACATATTTATACATGCTGAAGCATCCAATACCATGGACCAAAAACCATCGCGTCCAATACCATGGACCGAAAACCATCGCATCCAATACCAAGGATCGAAATACCATCGAATCCAAAAAACATGTGCGAAAATCATGCACAAAGCCCTAGGTGGGTCCGCCCAACCTAACATAGGGTCCAAAACAAAAATTTTCCGGGGCGCTGCCTCGAACCCCATAAAGTGGGGTTACGGGTACACCTCAAACCCCTTGTGACCTCTGCCCCTCTAACCCTTGGTTAACTATGTGGGCTAGTCATGGAAAGAATATAACACATCCCAACATTCTCCCACTTGTTGTTTTCTTCCCACAGGTGGCCACAAGAAAGCTTAGTCATTTTTCTAGCCCTAAAATGCCCATTGTCTCTCTACACCAAGAGAACTTCTCAGAGCTCACAGATTTTGTCAATGCATCTGCAGTATTCTTCAAAGTGTCCACCTTTACTAGCAACACCTTTTTTTCCTCTATCATATCCCTCACAAAGTGATATTGAACATCAATGTGCTTTGTCTTTGAATGATATGCGGGGTTCTTTTCCAAGAAAATTGCACTTTGGCTCTCACAGTCTATCCTTATAGCTTCCTGTACTAACCCCATACTTGAACACAATCTCTACAACCAAACTGCTTCCTTGCTTGCATGAGTGGCTGCCATGTATTCTGCCTCTGTAGTTGATAGTGCCACTACAGATTGTTTCTTACTCATCCAAATGACTCCACCTCCAAATAGGTTAAACACATACCCACTTGTATATCTTCTCTGATCCAGATCTCCAGCCCAGTCTGCATCAACAAAGCCATGAATATCCAAAACTCTATCCAATCCTGGTCTTCCTTGGTAGCACAAACCATAATCACTATTGTCATGCAAATACCTGAAAACCCGCTTCACTGTTGTCCAGTGCTCCTTCCCTGGTTTTGACATAAACCTGCTCAATACTCCCACTGCATGTGCAATGTCTGGTCTAGTACAGACCATTGCATACATCAGGCTACCGACTGCACTTGCATATGGAACACGGGACATGTCCTCTTCCTCTTCTTGTGTCTTGGGACACTGTTCAGAAGATAACCTCACACCTACAGGAATAGGAACCTTCATTGGTTTACTATCCTGCATATTAAACCTCTGCAGTATTGTCTCGACATACTTCCTCTGGTTTAACCATAGCTTCCTCTTTTCCCTATCTCTTTTAATTTCCATGCCCAAAATATAGTTTTCAGCACCAAGATCTTTCATGTCGAATTTGGAGTACAATTGGGTCTTCAAATCCTAGATAATTTCTTTGTCGTTTCCAACCAACAACATATCATCCACATACAAGACCAGATAAATAACATGGTCACCAATTAATTTAAAATACACACAGTGATCTACTTTGCTTCTGGTGAAGCCAAGTCCCTGTATAAATGTATCAAATATCTGATACCACATCCTTGGTGACTGTTTTAACCCATACAGAGACTTCTTTAACTTGCATACTAGTTCTTTCTTACCCTTCACCGCAAAGCCTTCAGGTTGCTTCATGTATATTTCCTCTTCCAGATCCCCATGAAGAAATGTTGTCTTCACATCCATCTATTCTATCTCAAAATCAAAAACAGCAGCAACAGATAAAAGTAATCTAATAGAAGTTACCTTGGCAACAGGAGAAAAAATATCACCAAAATCAATTCTTGGCACCTGGGAATAACCTTTTGCTACCAACCGAGCTTTATATTTCTCCACCTTTCCTTCTGCATTTGTCTTCTTCTTGAACACCCATTTGCTGCCAATGGGTTTCCTTCCAACTGGCAACTCCACCAGATCCCAAGCCTCATTTTTGTGCAAAGATGCCATTTCATCAACCATGGCCTCATTCCAGAGTTTTCCATCCTCTGAATCCACTGCTTCCTTGATAGTTCTGGGATCATCATCAGCAACAAACAAAGCAAAATTTGAACAGAAAGTAGATGGACTATACCTTTCTGGTTGCCTTCTTTCTCGAACTGATCTTCTCAGAGCCGGAGTTTCTGGCTCTTCATCTTCTGGTTCCTCCTCTGTTGTAGAGTCTGATTCTTCCTCCTTTAGCTCAAACTCTATCTTCTCAAGTTCCTTTGTTTGGACTTCATGTTTAATAACAACTTTCACCTCTCTGAACACCACATCTCTCTTGTACACAACCTTCCTTGTTACTGGGTTCCAAAGCTTATAACCCTTTAAACCATCCTTATACCCAATAAAGATGCACTTTTCAGATTTACTATCCGACTTGGTTCATTTCTCCTTTGGAACATGTACATATGCATCACATCCAATACCCTTAGATGTGAAAGAGAGGGTTTCTTACCAGTCCATACCTCTTTTGGAGTCTTATCCTCCAACGTTGATGAAGGTGACCTGTTGACTAGGTAACATGCAGTATCCACCGCCTCTACCCAAAATTCCTATCCTAACCTGGCACCACTAAGCATGCTTCTTGCCCTTTCCATCAATGTCTTGTTCATTCTTTCTGCAACTCCATTTTGCTGAGGTGTATATGGAGTAGTTTTCTATCATGATATACCACACTTCTTACAGAATTCTTCAAATTCCTTGTTGCAGAACTCTCCACCATTATCTGTCCTCAGCACCTTTATCTTCTTCTTTGTCTGGTTTTCCACCAGAGCCTTAAATTCTTTAAACCTGTCAAAGACTTCAGATTTCTTCTTAAGGACATATATCCATGTATTCCTTGAGAATTCATCGATAAATGATACATAGTACACAAACTTACCCAGTGATGGAACCTTCACAGGTCCAAACACATCACTGTGCACAAGCTCTAATATATGTTTCGCCCTCTTACCACCAGAGGGGAAACTCACCCGATTCTGCTTCCTATATACCCAATTTTCACAGAAATCAAAATCCAGAGAGCCATTACTCATACCTTCTACCATACCTTTACCATGAAGTATTTGAAGGCCCTTCTCTCCAATATGTCCAAGCCTTTGATGCCACAGCATAGTCTTCTCTCGAGAGACCACTAGATTTTCTGCTCCACTTTCAGGAACCATAGAACTATTGCACCCATCAATAACAGTGCTACCTTGCAGCTTGTACAAAGTTCAAATCCGAACTCCCCGCATCAATACCAGTGCTCCCCGAACCATTTTGTAGGTATCCTTCTCGAACACTATTTTTACACCTGCATCATCCAGCTTTCTTACAGAAATTAGATTTCTGGCCAATGCAGGAATATGTAGGACACCCGAAAGTGTTCTAATCCTTCCACCTTGCAACTTCAACTTTACTTTTCTATGACCAATGATTCTAGCTTTCCTGTCATCCCCAAGAAGACATCACCACCATCATATTTCTCATACTCGCAGAACCACTCTCTATGGGGAGTGAAGTGAAAGGATGCACCTGAGTCAATCAATCATGCCTCATGATCTACATGTGTACTTGAAGAAGACAAGTACAAATCGCCACCTTCATCTGAGATGGTTTTTGCCTTTGCAGAAGTAGTCTCATCAGATCCCTTTCCTTTGTCAGGAGCTTTAGATTTACAGTCCCTCTTGTAGTGCCCTTCCTTTCCACATTTCCAACACACCACTTTTACAGGTTTTCCTGGAGATTTAGATCTCCCTTTAGATTTAGATCTCCCACTCGATGACTTATTTTTGTTTCTGTTCTGGGTCTTCCCTCATACAGACAAGGCATCACTATTTTGGCTCTCCATATTTTTCCATCTCATCTCCTCTGTCAACAAGGATGAGACTATTTCATCAAAATGCAAGGCAGTTGCATTGCTACCTATTGCAATAACTAGACTATCCCACGAATCTGGTAGAGAACACAACAAACTGATGCACTTATCTTCATCAGAAATTTTAATATCAATAGATGCTAACTGACTTACCACAGTATTAAATGCATTCAAATTCTCTGTCACTGAGTCTCCATCTTTCATCCTCAGGTTATACAGCTTTTTCTGCAGGAACAGTTTATTCACCAGAGACTTAGATTGGTACAAAGTCCCTAACTTGTCCCACAAAGCCTTCGTTGTAGCTTCCCTTGATACATTCAGAAATACTAAATCTAAGACACACAATCGTATTGTGCTCTTTGCCTTCCGATCCAACTTCTTCCATTCTTCATCGGACACTCTCGTTGGTTTAGTACCCGGATCTACCACAATCCACTGGTCTTTATCCACCAGCAGATCCTCCGTCTTGAGTTTCCACAACTCAAAACTCTGACCATTAAATTTCTCGATCTCTATCTTTCCACTAATCGCCATCTTCTTTCACCACTAGAATCGATCTCGCAGATCTCCCACTGAACAGGGTCTACCATAGGCCCGAGCGAAACCCCTCAGCAACAAAGGCGTCCCCTTGAAGCCAAAACTACTCTGATACCAAATGTAGATTTTAAGCCTATACAGAAATTACCTGCATTGAATCAATTAAGAATTCATGATGAAAATAATTAATCCTGAACTAATAATGAATAATTAAATAATTAATTAAAATGTTTTTATAAAACTTTTAAATAAAATTTAAGGAAATTAATTAATAAATAAGAAATCATGTGTCGGCCCTTTCAAAATTAGGGTTCTTGGTTTATTTATATCCAAGTCGCAAGGCTCCCTTCTCTCAATAATCTTTCATTCATTTTCTATCTGATTTGTCCTGATGATGGACCCCCTTTGGGGTTTGAAACGTCGACAGAATGAACTAGAAACTGTGGGTAATCCGGATCATGCTACAAAAAACTTCCACAGTAGCTTGAAATCTAACAAAATTACCTGCATACGAATTCTAAAACATAGAAAATAAATAATGCTAGAGCATAACACATAAAACACATATACACAGAGATTTTCCCCTGGATCCCAAAACTGGGACTACTAGCTTGATTTTTCATTATGTTGCTTTCAATGTTACAATACATATTTATACATGCCGAAACATCCAATACCATGGACTGAAAACCATCACGTCCAATACCATGGATCGAAAACCATAGCGTCCAATACCATGGATCGAAATACCATCGCGTCCAAAAAACATGTGTGAAAATCATGCATAAAACCATAGGTGGGTCTGCCCGACCTAACATAGGGTTCAAAACCAAAATTTTCGAGGCGCTGCCCTGGACACCATAAAATAGGGTGACGGGTACACCTCAAACCCCCTGTGACCTCCCCCCCTCTAACCCCCGGTTAACTACGTGGGCTAGTCGTGGAAAGAATATAACACATCCCAACAATATGGCTTAGGGAAACCCTTCCCTACCAGACTTGGTCCATTTTCTAAAAAACAATGTTTTAAATCCCATTCGCGATTATGCCCTATCCAAAGCGCGTGTACATGTGGGTCAGCCTATACCCAACCCGCGTATATGTGTTAAAACATTAAAAAATATATAATCTCCCTTAATTCAGGCGGGTTTTACGAGTTTGACCGGATACCAACCTACTATATCTCGTGGCCCAACTGTTTTGCAACTGAAAAAACTAATTTGGAGAAGTATAAATACATTTCCATGGGAAGGCCTAAGGGAGGGGAAAGGATTAGAGATTGATATTATAGTCGATTACATCTATGATCAAGTCTGAAGATATCTCTGTGCCTTCTGCACTCCCAGTCATAGGAAACCCCTATTTCCTTCTTGATATGTTCATCATCCCTTCATGACATCCTTGTGTATACCTATGGAGTAGGATTGTTGAGGCCTAGGAAGGACGGATCCGGAGGATGGTTTCACTTGGAGTTGACAGATGACTTAGGTTGTAGTTCTTCCATATTTTCTTTAGCTTACATTAATAAAGAAGTGTTGTCTTGTTCTTGATGATTATAGTCTTTATGCATTAATTTATGTCATGATTTTCTTATAAAATCTCACGTTAATGCTTATTTGCTTACATGCTTATATGATCTAACCTTGATATCGTGAACATGCTTTCAGCTATTTTTGGTGTATATGCTTTGCCTTGAATGAATTGCAGGTATTAAAGTGCAAGGAAGAAGCAAAGGGTTTGAACCCTACGGGAACAAACTCAAATGTAGGACCTATGGGTAAGACCTTCTGTACCAAGTTTAGTTGTTTATGTATTAGGACTACTTGTTTGTGTGTCTCTTTATGTTGTATGCCCTCCGCTCTATTGGGGTTCCGAACACAAGAGCCTAGGGTGATTCTACCCGAAACATTGTCCCACTCATGCATTATGTCTACACAATTGAAGTTTTCCTTAACAACTTGTCATTTTCCTTGAGTTCATTTTCAATGGACATGAGTGAGGATGTTATCTTCTGAAGTGTGATAAGCTCTTTGTACAGTCATTTCATGATGTCTTGTAGCACTTTGTTATCCTCTAGTGTTTCTCCTCATAAATATGTTCATGGGAGCTTGATACTAACAAATTTTGATTCTCTTTCTGAAGTCTCTCATTCTTCTACTGTGAATTGGTCAGATTCTTCTCCAGTTCTTTGACCTTGTTTAATAAATGTCTAATATTTCTTTCAGTAATGGAGGAGAAGGTTGATACTATTGAAGTGAGTGCTAAAGGATTTCCCATGGTATATGTTAATATATTTGTTTCAGTAGTCACTAATATTTTCTTTGTTGGTTTTTGGGCTAACCACATGCACCTTTCTTGAACAATTTTTCTTAAGCCATGGTCAAACTTGAAACTTGCAAGATCTAGAACTTGATTTTCTTCACTGGCTGATATTCCCATCTCTTCATGTGGCATATTTCCTACGATGAGTGGAACAGAAACTAAGATAGAAAGCTTGACATCCGTGTTGGCCACTATGACTTAAGCTTCCTTCTAGGCATGCTTCTTTTGTCTAATTTCTTCCTGTGCTTGTTTGTCAACTACCTCTTTTGCTAGTATTTCTACTCGTTTTCTTGCTTCCTCTTCTTGTTTTCTCTTTTCTTACTCCATCCTCCTCTTTTTTTCTTATTGAATCCTCTTTATTCTTCGTGCTTCTTATATTGTTCTTATACTTGTTTTCTTCTTTCTTCTTTCTTCCTCCTCCTTCTTCCTTTTCTCTTCTTCTTGTTTTCTCTTTTCTTCCTGTTTCTTTTTTTTCTCCTCCTCCATGGCTTCTTATTCTACTTTAAAATTACTTTGTCTCTTTCATTGTTGCCTCTTTCTACCTTTCTCTCTTTTGATAAGCTTCCTTGACCTTCAAATATTTTCCTTTGGATGATTTCTAATTTGTAGGTTTTGCACCATTCATTGGTTGAGAAGTAATAACTCCCTTAATCTAGGAATCCACAACCAGTGCAACATTGAAAAAGTTCTTGGTTTTTTCTTCTTCATAAATTATAGGTGTGTATGGCCACTTGTACTTTAGTTTCTTACAATGAGTTGCAACAATGCTTCTAGAATCATACATGTGGAAGCTAATCTCATCAAAACTAATCATTATAAGTCACTGACCTTTGCTTCTACTTCCTTATAACTTCTAACACAATAAGTTCCTATATAAATAAGGAAAAAAAGCCATAGTGTCTTCTTTGCGTGCACTAAGATGCTTCCCAACCTTATTGTTACTTGATATGATACTTCCTATAAGATTAATTTATCTATAACAAATAAAGGAAGTTGGTGTGGAGGCTTGTAGGCTCTGAATAATTTGACATAAGTAATGTCTACGAGTGTAATATAATCAACAATATCATGCAATGCTTCCCTTTCTTAGTCAAACATAACTGTTGAGACAATATAGAAGAGAATGTGATACAAGTGTGAGGTGAATCTATCAGTTATCTTGTGGTAAATTTCCCAATAACTAGTATCTGATAAGCTTCGACATTAGATATGTACTAGGGGAATTTCCAAAGCTAAAGTCCATCTCCATTATAATAACTCAAACTGACACCTCAAGCATATGACATCTAGTAGGTATGATTCCATGTAGAATTTAGGTTGTCTTCCTATAGGTGGGTTCTAAGCTTGTTTTACCCTTGTCTATATGGAATTTATTAGAATCTCCACCCAATTGAACATGTTTCCCTCTTGAGTATAGGTGTATATGAATGGTACCCAGGTTTCTTTGAATGCCTCTAGATATGGTTTGCCATACAATTGATAGCGTATAGCTACTACCATCTAGTATGCCCTTCTCAATAGCTTGTTGTTGTATATGTTGTTATATATCCCATTAGTTTCATGTCATAATTTACTTGGGTCTTACCACCAAGTCTTCATGACATCCTTGCTAGCAATTGAAAAACCTTTAAACCACCTTGTTGTAAGTGCTACTTGATAGTTATGCAACTTGTAATATTCGACAATGTGAGGATATATACACTGCTATAGATATGCCATTACTATATTGGATGGTCATGTCATTTGTGTCAATGCATTTTATTATCCATTCAATGGTGTTTGCGCATGGGATGACAATAGGATGTGATGCTACTTTATGCAACCAAAAATTGTTTACATTTTGGTACCCTTCATTATCTTCCTCATCTTCAGAATTTTCTTTGTGAGAAAACAACTGATATATTCCATACCAAGTCATTGGTATTGATTTATCAATGTAGCATGATTTATATGAATAGATTGGGGTTGAGATTATAGAACTTTCTTCTACCACTTATTAGACACCTTCAACGACCTCTTTGCTTGGTCTTATCTTAGGCAGGTCCATCTCTCCTATTGACAAAGAAATGTTGAGACACTCCAAGTCTATTGTACCTAACATTTAAGAGATGTTTATGGTGACAGGAAATGTTAGAAAATCAAAGTAAATTCAATGTTTTATGCAAGTGATTGGCCCTATGTATAGAAAATCACTGTTGTTGTGCAAGTAATGCTTGCATACTGTAGGTAAAGGATGCACTGCAAAGACGGTGTATTGAATGTAAGGTTATGGCAACACAATTAATGATAATTGTGATAGGAAAGGAGATAACACTATTGTCTAGGAATGGGGGATATGAAACTAAGGAAAATGCATTGTAGCACAAGGGAAAGGTGATTGGCGGCATTGAAAATTGTAGTAACTGGGTGGGGAGTGTTAGTGCATAAGGGAGATGGGTAATCTATTGAGGCATCATGCACCATTTCACAAGGATAAGGTTGTTGTAGGCACTAAAAAGTGTAGTAACAAGTTGGGATAAAGTGCACTGCTGCACTGGAGAGAAGGGTAAGCTGAAGAGGGAGATTATGTTGCTACGCGAGGGAATAGGGGAGCGTTAGGTCAAGCTTCGTGTCATAGTGAATCGGCAGATGGAACGATTTTTTGTAGAGAAAGGATGTTGGAATAATGAACCATAATGGAAAGAGAGGTGTAATATGACTCTATTTCAGGCTTGGGAGGATAAATAAGGAAAACATGTTAAGTGTGGGGGAGACGAGAGTTTAGAGTGCACAAAATAATAGAGGTTTGATCGAGAAAGTGTAGAGAAAGGGAGTTAAGTATCTATTCCTGTGTTTATAAATAAGTGTTCGGGAAAATGAAGGGTTGAGAATATGAAATGGTACATATAAAATGGAACTTCAAAATATCGGAAATGATAAAGGAGGTTGCAAGGACTTACCCAACACCTAGTGTACTTTTTCAGGTCATGGCGGAAACAACAATCATAGTAGGAGAGGTTCACGCTACTAGCCTTGAACATGCTGATGAGATAATGGCTCTTGCAACAAGAAAACATTGTATAAATGACTTGGGGCTCAACACTTTTCTAGGTTTCTCGCACGTGTGAGAGGATTTAATGCACATTAAATGTTCTTTCACAAGGAAACATGTGCATTGGTCAAAGGTGGTATACTAATCCTCAAAGGATGTGTTGCACCATGGTAAGAGGTAACTTTCTTCTGCATTAATGAATAATGTTGTGTTGCGTTAGGAACACACAATGCAGCGGAATTAGGGAGGTGTGATGTGTTATACCTTTTCTATAAATGTGCAAGTGATGTTATTAAAACACAATGACATATATTGATTGAAAAATAAAAGAGAAATGGGACTCCAAATATTAGAAGATGCCAACAATTTGGGGATGTTGTAGCCGCTACAACAATTGCAATTCATTGGTAGGACCTGAACATATCTAGTTTAACCCTTATTTATGGAAAAGCCTAATCATTAGGGAATTATTGATGTGAATCCATGGTCACCATTAGTTTAGATGTTTGGCCCCGATTATAAGTCTAGTATCTCCCTTAAAGATTCTCGGTCTCAATTTGTGACACATCAATTGAAATATGAGTTAGAAACCAAAAGATTTGATAGGGGATGGTAATATTATGTATGAAAATTTAATATGTTTAGAATTAAGTATGAGTCTATGGTTCTGATTTGTTTCCAGTGAATGTCTTTAGCCCCAATGGAGTCACTCAAGAAATCATAAGCATTGCTTCATTGCCAATGAACATCCATAACCCAGACGAAGCTATTTGCATCACCTCTCAGCGCAAACATAACTTCTCATGCATTTACCCTTTTGTTTATTTTCATGTAATTTTAATTATTTAGGAATTCTTTGCACCAAGGTGGATGAGGGATCCCAACTTATTTTATGGTCAAAGAGGTTTTTCCTTAGGTTTCAGAGACTTTACAATTTTTTGAAATGATTTTTCTCACATTTTCCATTTTTCTCCCCTTCCCTTCTCTAACAAGTGTTCTGACACATTCATGTGCATAATTTTATTGATTCAGGACCAATCAAGTCATACATATTCTATTAAAGATATGGGTTTTAAAAACTTAGTAGAGTTCCCAACAAGACTCAATTCTTATTTTTCATTTGGATGATATAGATTCATAAGATATTTAGGACTAAACCAGTGGATGGAGATATAATGTTAACCAATTGACGAACAATTAACACAGTCTTATTCATAACATTTGATAAAGCACCATTTATTTATGGGATAATAAAACTATTTATGTATAAGGCCATTTATTTATGTACAAAGAGCCTAACTGTAAATTGCAAGTTAAAAGTAAATTCGAAAAAATAACCAAAAATGGAAATAAAAAAAATAAGGAAAACATAAAACAAAATATGTACAAGAGGAATAACTCAAAGAGTTGTTATTTCAAATAAATCTTGAGAGCTTGGCCATTAAATGGGAGGGACTCAATATTCCTATGTAGGGTTTGAAATCTATAAGTGTTTAGACCAAGTTTCTCACAGATTAGGAATGAACTGAGCCACAAGGGTTGGAACTTGGTGTGTTTTCCCTTGTCTTCATGGGGTTTTTCCCATTTCAATACAAGGTCACCCACATAGAACTATTTATCACCTGAATTCTTTTTAACAAACCATATCTTAATATTTTGTTGATGGGAAACAAATTTAGAGTAGGCTTTCTTTCGTTCCTCCTCAAGCTTTAGAAGGGTATCAATTTAGTTTTGGATGATAGGGAAAGATATATCGCGGGAATCTTGAGAAATTTTCAAAGCAGGTAGATAAATTTTAGGGGGGAGAGTGACTTCCTATATACTAGCAAGTATGGTAAGTTTCCAAGGGAAGATTATAGTGTCACACGGTCAGCCCATAAAGCATTTGATAAAGCATTCTGCTAGTTACGATGTTAGGTGACTATTGTTCTCTTGATAGTGTGGATCAAATTATTGTTACTTGATTCTGCCAAACCATTTCCTTAGGGATAATAATTTGAATATTGTTTCAAAATAATCCCTTTTTCCAAATAATATTCAGGTAGTTTCAATGATGAATAATGGCATTATGAAAAAACAAGAGAGGTTGGAATGCCAAATCTAGTGATGATGTTATGTTCTATAAATTTCATCACCACTTGATCGTTGATTTATTTCAATGGAATGGATTCCACCCACCGCATGAAATAATACGTAGCCATTATTATGTACCAATGTTGATCCAAGGAACTTTCGCTTCTAGATGTATTAAATAATAACATGGATAAATTGCAACTTAACCGTAGAAATTTAATGTGCACATGAGAGAAGAGGAGAAACACATAAAAACATGAAAGAAGACAAGAGACTTGATAACAGAGTTCGTCCAATTTGGACTATGTCTCCGAGCCGTGCTCAAACAGTGAGGAGGCCTTCATTCATTAAGTGGCATGAGAAAGAAGAGTATAATCATCATTTACAAAAAGGAGTCTTATACCTCCAATTTGAAAAATGGCTAAAAAATGGAGAGCTCTGTTGCAGAAACTGGCATCACCATTGAGTTCTTGTCACTGAGAGGTGCAAAATTGATATAAAACTTGCCCAATTCTAACACTGGACCAAAACTGACCCTGTAGAAAATGTGCTCAGGCAAGGTTCCACCCCCTGTCACAGGTCTACTGATGGTTCCGCCACCTGCAAGTCAGCTGTGTCAAAATGCATGCACACTTCCCTCCTCAGCGCACTGTTTAAAAAGGCTGATATACATTTTGGTGGGAGGATAAAACAAGAATGGTGGTTTGGTGCATTGGTTAACTAAGGAAATCATTGAGGAGGGGTCGGGGGATCAAATCCCGCCCCTCCCATTTTTAACACATAATAGTTTGAGATTTTAACTGTTAAGCAGTGGGTCCACTCTCTTGGTGGTCTGCGCCCCCTTTTTTCGCCGGTGGTTACATAGGGAGGTGAGGTGGAGGGGTGGCAGGGTTGATAGCCAGCGCCCCCCACCATATATTTAATATGGTGCCGTTGTGTGGACTCGAGGGGTGGCGGGGTCATGGCCACCCACCCCAATTTATCTTGACTTTTGGTTATGGTTCCGGGGGCGGCGGGGTCATGGCCACCCGCCCCTTTTTTTTAAATCTATTTTGTTGTGGTGGTTCGGGGGGTGGCAGGGTCATGGCTTCCCATTCCATATTTTGATATATTTTTTATTTAAAATTAAATAACCACCCCTATTTAAAATTTTTCCAAAACCTTAAGAATATTAGACAAATTAACGGATCCACAATTTCACCTGGAAAATTGGACGGGTTCCAATGCTAGATTCTTGCCAAATTGCGCCCTCCTTAAGTGTTGTGGGGAAAAATGCCTATGCAGGACGATCCTATCCACCTAAGGTGTGACAGTGCCTTAGCAACAAACAGAGACAGCTATTCTAGTATTCTTCCTTTATGAATTAAGAATGAAGAGAGATGGATGGACTAACCGGTGTCTTCCGTTTGTCCCTCGATCCGCTTTCTCTTCTCTTTGGGAGTTCCCAGCTACTTGCCTTCTCGCTCGCCCAGCTTCAAGAGGTTTCTGCAATATCACAAGAAGATAACACTACACAAAGACATAGATTCATATTCATAACTAGTTCAGGATTAGAAATAAACTAAACATACTAATGCAATCATACATCAAAGATACATCAGTATATAGGAGAAACCAAGATAGCTTTATTGATGAATAACAAGGTTCAGGAAGAGATACAACCCAGAGGGCTCCAATCCAGCATCTCCTTCCCAGCAAATGAAATTCCTATCTTCACCTTCCTTCAAAGCATTAAGCACCCAATGATTCCAACCTCAAACCAATAGCAATTCTTTGCAATAACAAAATTCCAGCCTCCAGATCTCATGGAGGAGAGATCCATATATAGATGTTTGGAGAGAGGATGAGTCAGCTTGAGACCTGACTAGTGTCCTCTCCCTCTGTCAGTTCTTGCTTCCACTTGGAGGTTCTTGCTTCCACT
Source organism: Pinus tabuliformis (assembly GCA_031772625.1). Classification (NCBI taxonomy): domain Eukaryota; kingdom Viridiplantae; phylum Streptophyta; class Pinopsida; order Pinales; family Pinaceae; genus Pinus; species Pinus tabuliformis. The sequence goes on along the minus strand of CM062820.1, from coordinate 729,053,698 downwards.
TGGAGATTGAGAACCTCTTACTCATCACTAGTCGAATTCACTGAGGCAAGTGTCATTGAGGAAGATTTTGGAAGCTTCCAGGGTCTTGACACCTTGTTGAATGAACTTGCCATTTGTCAATTCCCGCTCAGCGCACCCTGGTAGTGCTTCTACCTGCGTTGCAGTGCAGGTAGCCAGTGTAGACTTTGCATTTCAGCGCAGACAGCTAGTGGAGCCTTTGAATTGATCCTGAATTGACTTGTTTTTGAGCAGTTTCTAGTGGAGAACTTCTGTGAATTGCTGTGGTTTGTTAGCCTTGTTCCTCTAGGGGTAGGAACAACATGTTTAGGGACTTTGGATCCCTTAGATTATGGACATTTCATGCTTATAGCTGTAAGGCACAAAAATGTCTATAACAGTTGCCCCCTAAAGTATGAGGCCGTTTATCGGGTGAAATGCTTTATCAGGAGGATCCGAAGTTCATTCATTGCTGGGAGGAGACCTGTAATAAGATACAATACAATACATTATTTTTCATACTGCTTTCATGATCTAGCTGAGGCGGGCATTCCCATGCTCAGCTTTATAAATTCATTTTTTTTGTACATAGAACAGACAATCGTCTGATGGTAGACTGATAATTTTGATGAAATTATCATCCTTTGGGGTAGGATGATTATCTGCTGCAATGATGTACATGTCAATGTCTTTATTTTTTCTGAATATATATCGCAGACCGGATGGATGAAACTAGATCCGGGGTCTTCAAACTCGTTCGATCTTCACTCTAAGTACAAGTCGATCCATGTGAGAATTGTTCTGAAGTCGAACATGGAAAGACATCGCTTGATTACCGGTCAATGAGGTAAACCGTTAACAAGCGCGAGAGGAATCACCGATAATGATAATGACCCTCAAGGTACTGCAGTACAATTCACGTGGTGTGAATAAAAGACTTGGCGTCGAACACCACACAAAATCTTTCGGTCGAAGGTCATTGATGTATACCTGTCGCCGGAAGTGAGAAACTTGCCATTAAGGCATGCAAGCTTCAAAGTACTGAAGGGGTGTTCCTAGATCAACTTCTTGGATAATGAGCTGATGTCGACAAGAAGTGATCCGTCAAAGGAGGGCCTTAATGTATCCCACATCAGTGACACGGAACGGAGCAAATGATTTTGATGGAGGTGAAAACGATCTGATGATATATGATTCAGGGTGGCGGTCATGAAAGGATGAAGGATAATGTATGGCAGTGGATGGCACACGGTTGACTTCTCTGAACGACTTCTCTTGAACATATGGCGACACTTATGCGATGGATCGGTAGCATTACCCCAAATATGGATGGTATGGTGAGACCATGGTGATGTGACCGGTGAATGAAACAACCCAACCCGATTGTGGTACGGAGGAAAAGTGTCATGTTCAAGAGCGACTTGCTACCATCAAAGTTTTCTTGAGTTTCTCCCAATTTTTCCCCAGTCATTGCTGACCAGTACCTCTTTATTTTTGTCAAGCTTGAGGAGGATAACATATGCTTGTTCTATAACTTGCCCTTCGGGCAAGCCTAGCGATAGTGAAACTCGTTCTCGTCTAAAGACAAGTTCGTCGCTATTTAATGCATTTAACGAGTCTAACGACAAGGATAACTTGGTCCTTTTCATTTTTAGAGAGTCTGAAAAGGTACGTAAAGTCAACTCCGGAAGTCCTTTTTCGTCATCTAATCCCTTAAGTCCGAAAAAGTATAAAACAATACAGAAGGGATGAGTTTTCGATAGTTTTAACGAGCCGAACAAAACAAGCGCTCGATCTTTTTGTGCAATAATCCCTCAGGTCCAAAAAGATTAAAATCTAGAGGAGGGATAGCTCTTCCGGTCGCTTTAACGAGCTGGAAGGCCAAAACTCGGCAATCTTTTCATATTTTACGAGTCAGATGAAAAGAGCTTAAAGAAGACTCGTCTTTTGAGGAACGAGTGATAAAACGGGTTAGCAGCTGATTCCAGGTATGGGTTGGAATTTTCCAATCACGGCAGTGTCACAAGGATGGCTAGTGAAATCACTCTTCGCAGCTGTTCCTCAAAATGGGTAAACAATCATATGGAGGTGAACGATCGGCCAATGGAAAAGTGGAGGTGACGGTGCAAACACGACCAAGGCTTTAATGGCTGATAATTTACATTCGCAGTGGTTATTTACCGGAATAGTTCATTTTTTAACGAGCTTAAACGCGGGTGGAAACATTTGCTCGGCCTTATGTTTATTTTTTAACGAGCATACTATGTGCTAAATCTGCTCGGATCTTGCGTTTATTTTTTAACGAGCATGAACTGTGTGTGCTGCTAGTCATATGATAAGAATGTCTCATTAAGATTCTATTTTTTATGGAGCTTCATCTTACAAAGCTTTGCTCCGGATCCTTTCGTTATGCAAGTTTGGAAACGACTAATCCTACGAGTTGAAAGGGTTAGACCTACAGGTTTAAAGGGAGGACCTAAAAATTTAAAAAATAAATAGCCGCCCCTTGCTTGCACTCCAAAAGGTTTGCATGCCCCCAGGCATAAAATATGATTTCAAGGTTACCCTTACTTTGTCCGCCAAAACATTTGTTTAAGCAGGAAAGGCCTACCTCTTTCAGGCTACCCAAAGATTGTCTCGTTAATCTTTCAAACAAAACACTTCTTCGGCAATATCTACCGAGATAGACAAAGGTGAATGACCTTAGTGCCAAACACGTAGCTTTGACAAGAGAATCTTATTCTAGAATAACCCCTCTCCAGAAAGGGCGGGGTACAGACTAGTCATATTCTCCCGCGGAAACCTACTCTATACCCAAAGTTTTCCTGCCGAAGCAGACCAGGACGCATGCCCCCTGGGTTCCAGTCATATCCTCCCGGATTACTCGCGCTCATCAGGAGGACGGACCGTGGGTTGAGACATTTCTTGCGTGAAGAGACCATTTAGGGATGGTATATGACTATTTGCGATGCGTGATCCGGGAAATGAAAGCTGGTCCACGAGCTTGACCACTCTTCCTTCGTGCGGAAAACACATTACTCTAAAGAGTGAGGAGACGATGGCTCCCATGCAATATATATAGTCTCGTCCAAGGAGTAGGTTATAATCCAAGGGTCCTTGAACGACCATCACGTTCATTTGAACGGTCTTCCCTTTCAATGTGATAGGCACATTAGGGAGGATCCCTAAAGGTCGACTGGTTCCTTTATCAAAGCCTGTCAGATTTCTCATTTCAGGCAAAAGCGCTGGCGAACCAAGCGCTTTCCAAGCAATAGAGGAAAGGATACTCACAGATGCCCCCTCATCAATGATGGTGCCAGCCATTACCATTCTATATATTTGAACGATAATCCTGAATGGTATGCTTGCTGGAAAACGGGGTCTGCCTAGTTGGTTCCAGTCGAACGAGACAACTAGGTTGCTTGGTGGTGGGACCGAATAGACGGCCGGGTATGACTCTGATGAAGTTCCTTCCTGCGATAAAGGAATGGGCAAATTGCCCCCTTGTTCGTCGGAGTCTGTGTTGATGAAGAGAATTTGGACGGTGTCGTCTTTATTCTCCTCTGTGATGGTATCATTCAAAGATGGAGCTTCTGAAGGCAAAACCGGGTCAACTGCCGCCTCAACCTTTTGACTTTCGTCAGGTATGGATTCAGACGGTTCATCCACAATGATAGGTGCTTCGGCTGACCACCTGAGCGGGCCAGCCGGGTTCTCAACTGGTGAAGGACTTGGCAGGAGTTTTTGATATCCAGGAGGAAGTTGCACTGGTAAAACCGGGCGATCTTCCAAAACTCTTTTAGCCTCATCTAAGAAGGGACAACGGTGGATGGCATGGCCGCCTTCACACAGTTTGCAGGGAAATCTAGCTTTCCCTCTCTGTCCTGTGACTTCACTTTCACTAGTTGACGGTGAGCTGTCAACATGGCTATCAGAGGTTGACGCCACTGAATTGTGCAGACGGGGAGACCAGTCCCTTAGTATCCGAGGGATGCAGGGACAATCTCTGTGGAAGTGGTCTCCCTTGCATATGACACATGGCGATTTAGGCCTAGTCAGTGCTGTGTGTGGATTTTTGTCAGAAGCCACTTGTTTGCCCCCAGTCGCTTTTGGCTCCTTCTTCTTCTTCTCTTTCTTCTTCTTTTCCTTCTTCTCCTTAGGAACTTGGTTTTTTGTTTTACCAGTTCCGTCAAGCGAAGAGGAAGGAGGAGAGGAAGAATTAGATGAAGTAGAAGGCTGGTGGGTAACTCTGGTCTGGTCTAACTGTTGATTCGACTGTTCAGGAATAGTGGTGTTCTGAACGACATTGGTTGAGAAGAGCCAGACCGGCAAGCCAATTGTCAGTCCTGGAAGCGACAATGTGGCCATGTGGGGCGCACCAACATCTCCCCAAGAGGAGAAGGGACTAGGATTTCCACCAAGGGGAATTCCTTGGTTGGTGTGCTCCATTTTCTCAACCTAAAGATCAACGCAGGAAGAAGGGGTGATTGTTCCGTTTAAAATAAATTTTAACGACGCTTTAGACACAACTTGCTTTTTCAATTTTAAAGAGTCGAGAAAAAGCTAAAGATGACTCTAGTCTCCTTCGATGTTTTAACGAGCCCGAAGTGACAAATGCTCGGATGGACTTTTTCCGTTATAGAGTCTGAAAAAGGCCAAAAGGAACTGCTCTGGAGTTCTAGGTAGAGGGTGTGCCAAACTTTTCGCAAAACCGCAGAATACTTTTTAAGGTACGGGCGGTCGATCTTCCTGAATGCTGTGTTCAGTGCATTGCGATCAGTAGGGCGGCCGACACGGCTTCCTAAGGATAAAGGTTTTATGCCTATAGGGGTCTCCCAATATATACGCGACGGTACGTGGGAGCACAATCCGTACTGGCGCTATCGTCCCTCAGGAGGAGTCACCCACCATCAGCGAGATCGACAGTCACCAGGCTTTACGACGCCGGAACACGTCTCTAGCCTAGACCTCTATGTTGTGCATTATGTTGCAAAGCGTTGTTAAGTTCATTCAATTTTTTAGGTTGATCTTTTTAGAAGTTTGCCTTTTGAGGTTCACCACGAGATGTATGATACAATTCCTAAATGCAGTCTAAAGATGATAAGCAAGCTTTATATCTTTTTCAACTATGAAAATCCTAGCTACAAAGGGAAAAGAAAGACACCATCTTTTCTCAAAGAGCAATCAGCACACTCTAATGCACTTTTCCTAAATCAAACATGCAAACTATCAAGATGCAAATGCACAATGCAGGTGTTTGTTTTCCGCTTTCTTAATATTGATGCCTAAAAAGAAAGCTTTTTGTACAACTTTGAATTTGCTTTTAAATGACAAATACAAACAAGTTTACTTTTTCGAAATCAGAAAGGGTAGAAGAGATTACAACACTTAACGATTTTCGAAATGAATACTTGTTTCGACACTTAAAAGAGACAAACTCAAACCAAAAGCAAAAGTAAATGTATAATCAACTGCAAACAGCCAATGAACTCTCTCCTAAGATCACAATCAACAGATCTGAATCAAGGGCTACAGGATGATTATTTCACTCTTGCAAAGGAAAACTGTAAATGACGCCACAAACACATAAAAACACTCACAGTCTTTTTGTACAAAAGGAGGCGGAATTTAAGCAGAGAAAAGGAGTTATCAGACAGGTACCTATGCTGGTTATAGGCTGCAAAAAACAGAGATCAAAACAAGGCAAAACAGAGCATAGAACTCCAGCTGCACAAGGCCTAACTGGATCAACGCACCCTCAACACAGAGGTTTTGACATTCAGCGCAGGTAGCCTTCACGGGACCTGCGTTGAAATGCAGAACCTCTTCACAAGGTCTGCGCTGAAGGAGAAACGAGAGTTTCTCACTGGGTTCTGGGTCACAGTTTGCTGATTAATCTACGGTTTCAGGCCAAATAAAAGCAACAAGCAAGGTACAATCAAAGGGATGCTTTGAGGAAGGGCTAAGATCTATCACAAAGGATCATCAAATCATTTGTGAGTCCATTGTTCAGATCATAGACAAATCCAGTGATTGGATCAAAGTAGCAGCTGTCTACTTTGCATTTGAGAAAAGCAGATGCAGTTCGATTGTTGCTGTTGAGTCTATGAAACAAACAATGATGGAAACACAAATAAAATGACTAAACAGATCTCCCCAGCGGAGTCGCCAATTTGTTGTGGGGAAAAATGCCTATGCAGGACGATCCTATCCACCTAAGGTGTGACAGTGCCTTAGCAACAAACAGAGACAACTATTCTAGTATTCTTCCTTTATGAATTAAGAATGAAGAGAGATGGATGGACTAACCGGTGTCTTCCGTTTGTCCCTCGATCCGCTTTCTCTTCTCTTTGGGAGTTCCCAGCTACTTGCCTTCTCGCTCGCCCAGCTTCAAGAGGTTTCTGCAAGATCACAAGAAGAGAACACTACACAAAGACATAGATTCATATTCATAACTAGTTCAGGATTAGAAATAAACTAAACATACTAATGCAATCATACATCAAAGATACATCAGTATATAGGAGAAACCAAGATAGCTTTATTGATGAATAACAAGGTTCAGGAAGAGATACAACCCAGAGGGCTCCAATCCAGCATCTCCTTCCCAGCAAATGAAATTCCTATCTTCACCTTCCTTCAAAGCATTAAGCACCCAATGATTCCAACCTCAAACCAACAGCAATTCTTTGCAATAACAAAATTCCAGCCTCCAGATCTCATGGAGGAGAGATCCATATATAGATGTTTGGAGAGAGGATGAGTCAGCTTGAGACCTGACTAGTGTCCTCTCCCTCTGTCAGTTCTTGCTTCCACTTGGAGGTTCTTGCTTCCACTTGGAGATTGAGAACCTCTTACTCATCACTAGTCGAATTCACTGAGGCAAGTGTCATTGAGGAAGATTCTGGAAGCTTCCAGGGTCTTGACACCTTGTTGAATGAACTTGCCATTTGTCAATTCCCGCTCAGCGCACCCTGGTAGTGCTTCTACCTGCGTTGCAGTGCAGGTAGCCAGTGTAGACTTTGCATTTCAGCGCAGACAGCTAGTGGAGCCTTTGAATTGAACCTGAATTGACTTGTTTTTGAGCAGTTTCTCGTGGAGAACTTCTGTGAATTGCTGTGGTTTGTTAGCCTTGTTCCTCTAGGGGTAGGAACAACATGTTTAGGGACTTTGGATCCCTTAGATTATGGACATTTCATGCTTATAGCTATAAGCACAAAAATGTCTATAACATTAAGCCTACCACATGGGTAAGTCAACCCACAACTTTGAATGCTTCTATATTCTTCATACAGACTTGGATTGGAGTGTCATTTGCACCATTGGAATCAGGGAAATGAGCACTTTGATCTGATGTCAAGTTAATCGAATTTCCACCACTTTGAATTTTGAGCCTTTTCCATGCCACTGGTGTCTGGAGATCCACCTGGATCAATCCTCCCCATTGAGGAGCTTTGGACCGCCAAAAGCTTTACCAATCAATTGGCAAGTTAGGGAATTATTCCCTTACTCTTTCTTTTTCCAACCATTTTGCCTTGCTAGGGTGCATCCATTTTAAACCAACTCGAAGGTATTCCACATCTCCCCGTCATGAAGTCCCGGTTCTTCTGTCAAGGATGATATCATCAGGCAACTCATCGAGATACTCTGGTGCAAAATCATCAACTATAGGAACTGATCCCACCTCTTCGATGTCCATAATAAATGGTGGTTTATAAAGCTTTAAGTTTTCCACATTTAGTATGGAGTACATTTGCATATATGTCAGCAAATCGAGACGAAAGGCATTGTCTCCAATCTTCTCCAAGATGGTGAATGGACCATACCTGATTGGTCGTAACTTCTTCCCTTCTCCCTTCATTCTATCCTTGTTGATATGGAACCACACTTTGTTGCCCACTTGAAATTGATGGTCGACTCAGTGTTTTTCATTTCGAGCCTTGTATCAGGCTTGACTTTTCTCCAACTGCTCTTGTACTGCTTGGTGAATCAATTGGATCCACTGAATGAACCGTTGCGCTTTGTCCCTGTCATATTTTCCACTGGAGTCATCTTCCCTTCCAAAGACCATATCAAAGGGATCTTTGGGTAGGTAGCCAAAACATGTCTCAAATGGTGAACAATGCGTAGATGAGTGCACTGCTCGATTGTAGGAATGTTTCACATATGGAAGATGCTCATCCTGCAACTTAGGATGTTTCCCACAATATCCTCGCAATAAGTGTACCACGGTGCAGTTGACAACCTCTGTCTTTCCATCGGTTTGTGGATGAAATGTTGTGCTTATTTTCAACTTGGTGTCCATCATCTTCCACAAGCTAGTCCAAAACTCTCCGAGAAAGTGAGAGTCCTGATCTGACACAATTGATGTGGGAAACCCAAAATGGACCCAAACATGATGAAAGAAAAGATAAGCAATCTGCTCTCGAGTGATCTTCTTTTTACAAGGCATTAAAATAAAAATCTTACTAAAACAGTCAACGACAACATACAAATAGTCATGACTTTTTCTAGACAAAGGCAAACCTCCTACAAAATCCCTTAACACACTTTCCCATGGATGATTTGGAATAGGGGGTGGTGTGTAGAGCCCGAGTTTTCTATTAGAGGGCTTTGAAATAGAACACATCACACAACCCTTTACATAGTGAGTCACAATATTCTTCATATGAGGCCAAAAGAAAAATCTTTGTACATGACATAAAGTTTTTTCAACACCAAAATGACCAGACACAAGGGAGGTGTGGGCCTCCCGGATTACATGTACCCTTTCTCCTGTGGGTATGCACAATTTACCAAGGTGATACAACAATTTCCCCTGCAAGTGATAGTTGTCCACCTGTGAACCATGGGTTAGTTTTGCATAAATCTCCTATGTCATCATTGTTAGCATATTGTTCAACATAACTTTCAAAAGATAACGAAGCATTATGCAAAATAACAGAAGCCGAAATAGGAGGGTGAGATAGCACATTGACCACTTTGTTGCTAGTGCCCTTCTTATACTTTATTACGAGATGAAATTGCTGAAGAAAACCCATCCGCTTGAAATGACGAACTTGCTGCAACTTGGTTTGTGACTAAAGATACTGCAAGGGTTGATGATCCATATGGATGATGATCTCCTTGCGATCAGGTAGTGTTTCCACTTTTTCACACTCTGGACCAAGGCATATAACTCTTTTTCATAAGTGGGATAGTTTATCACAGCCTGAGAGAATTTCTCTGAATGGTAACATATCGGCTTCTTTTGTTGCATCAATACAGCTCCCATGGCATATCCGCTGGCATCTGTCTCGATCTCGAATGGTGGTTGTAGATATGACAAGGCCAAGACTGGTGCGGTGCTGATCTTTTCTTTCAATGATTCAAAGGACTTCTGTTGCCTTCCTCCCCATTGAAAGATTTGCTTTACACTTGTCAGTGTGTGTAAAGTTGTGGCAATAATAGAGAAATTGGCAATAAATCTCCTCCAATACTATACTGCACCCAAAAAGTTGAGAACCTCGGTTACACTAGTAGGCTTAGGCCAATTTACAATTGCTTTAACTTTAGAAGGATCAGTTTTTAACTGACCATGACCAAAAATATGACCTAGGTAAACCAAAGAGGTTTTCCCAAACTCACGCTTTGACAATTTTATATAGAGTTTTTCTTTTTTCAATACATCAAGCACTTTCTTTACATGGCATACATGTTCATTCCAATTTTTACTAAAGGCAAGAATATCATCTAGATATACAAGAACAAATTCATCAATGAAAGGCCTAAAGAGATCATTCATGACCCTCCTGAAAGTGGTTGGAGCGTTGCAAAGTCTGAAGGGCATCACCATCCATTCAAACAACCCCTGTTTGGTCTTGAAGGTGGTTTTTCACACATCCTGCTCTGCAATTCGGACCTGGTGATAACCACTACACAAATCCAATTTGGTGAAATAGATAGCATTCTTTAATTGATCTAGTAAATCATCAATGTGTGGAAGAGGGTAACGATTTTTCACCGTGATTTTGTTTAGTGCTTTGTAATCCACGCACATCCTCCATGTGCCATCTTTCTTCAGCACTAAGACAATTAGTGGGCCACATAGGGAAGTGCTCAGTCTGATGACCCCTTGGTTCAATAGTTACAGCACCTTCTTTTTTATCTCCTCCATCTCAATAGTCGACATCTTGTACATGCTAATATTTGGTAATGGAGCGTCATGTTGCAAATGGATCTCATGTTGGATTTTACTCTTCAGAGGTAATCCCCTTGGTTCCTGAAACATCTCATCATAGTTAGAAATTAAATCACATAATTCCTTTTTATGCACATGATCACAAACATGGAAAGCATCGGATAATTATGCATCTTTCCCCCTTACAACCATAAGCATGCAAACCTTACTGGAATTCACCAACCTCTTCATTTGTCTTGCACTTACAAGGTTGGAATTGATTTTAGTTTGATGAGCCCTTACAATATATTCTACCCCATCTTTTGTGATTTGGTATTTGTTTTCATGACGAAAGAAGATTGCTTTTCTATCATATAGATATGGACTCCCTAACACCATGTGAGATATATCCAATGGTATCACATCAATTTCTACCTTATCCACTAACTTAGAAGCGATCACAAATTTAACCATGCATTGCTTAGTTACATTCAATTTTTCTTTATCATGTATCCATCCAAGCGGGTAAGGTTTTGGATGTGGTTTGGTTTCTAAGCCTAGCTTTTTTACCAAGGACTCTGAAATTAAATTTTCTTGGGATCTGGTATCAAATAGAGTTTCCACTTTTGTATGATATATGAAAACTCTAATATGAAATAACTCAATTCTGTTTCGTTCATTAGGAAGAGACTCATCTATTGAACTAGTGCCTTCATGTGATTCAGAATTAACATGAGGTGTAAGAGTGCCTTTTTTTCTTGCTGTTGTGATCAATGCTTTGTCTCCGGAATCAGATCCAAGGTCTTGCTGCACAGTTGCCACTGTCTTTTGCTTCCCTTTTCCTCCATACTTCTTTGGTCTCTTTTCTGGGTACAATTTCCAATAATGATCGTCGTCATGAACTTCCTTTTTACAGTGAGTGAAATAAGGCCTTTCTCCTTCAACTTTCTTGGTTGATGTCGTCCTCTTCTCCTTTCCCTTTCCTTTCACTTTGGGTTTGCCATTTGGAGGTTTGAAAGATGGTTTCTTGGAATGATCATCTCTTTCATTTTTTCCCCTATTCTCAAGATGAGTGGCCTTTACACTGGCCGAGTCAATAGTAGTTGGTTCAAATAATAATAACGAATGTCTAATGTAACTATGTAATGATACAATATACTTAGTTACTACTTCAGGTGAGTCAAGTGCAATGCCCAAATTAAGTGCTTGTTTTCTAAACTCCTCGGTAAAGCTTTGAACATCCTGACCTATGCCTTGCCTTAAGTATTGCCAATCCATTAAGTATTTTTTCTTATAACCCAAGGGAAAAAATTGTTCCTTTAATGCAGAAATGAAACTAGGCCATGAGGAAAGAAGATTACCCACACTCTTACTTCTTCACAATATTCTCTAACACCAGGCGAGAGCGGTGCCACTCAGCTGAAGAGAGGCCAGCTGAATCTTTGCCTCGTCCTCTTCGATCTGCTGAATCCTACAGTAGATTTCAATCTATCTAATCCATTTATTGAGCTTTTCTACATTACTTTAACCGTTATACATGGGAAGATCAAGTTTGATATCTAATTTAAAGAAAGGCTTCTTAGATGCATCCCTTGAATTTCTATGATGATGGAGATGAGAGGAAGAATAACTTTCACTCGTGGAGGGAGAAGGAGGGGGTTCTTCTCCACCGTTTCCATGCACTGAACCTTGCTCTTCTAGATTTCTCTCTTCTTCTTTCTCTAGCCTTCAAAGCAACTGATCGACCTTTTCTGCCATTGTATAACAGGTTTTGCGGTAGTTGCGCTCCTCTTCATAATGAGCCTCTTCATCTGCCATGTTTCTCCTTCAATGTGCACGCCCCGCTTCGGGATTGAAAGACTTTAGCTTCCCTTCACCTATTCGGAGCTTGTTTCTTGTTAGCATACAAACATGAAATTCACATCTACAAATACCTACTCTGATACCACTTGATCCAAGGAACTTTCGCTTCTAGATGTATTAAAGAATTACATGGATAAATTGTAGATTAACCATAGAAATTTTATGTGCACATGAGAGAAGAGGAGAAACACATAAAAGCATGAAAGAAGACAAGATACTTGATAACAGAGTTCGTCCAATTTGGACTACGTATCCGGGCCCTGCTCAAACAATGGGTAGGCCTTCATTCATTAATTGGAATGAGAAAGAAGAGTACAATCATCATTTACAAGGAGTCTTATACCTCCAATCTGGAAAAAGGCCGAAAATATAGAGCTCTGTTGCAGAAACTGGCATCACCATTGAGTTCCTGTCATCGAGAGGTGCAAAATCGATATAAAACTTTCCCAATTTTGACACTGGACCAAAACTGACCCCCTGGAAAATGTGCTCAAGCAAGGTTCTGCCCCCTGTCACAGGTCTGGTCACGGTTCCGCCACCTGCAAGTAATTTGTCTCTAAATGCATGCACACTCCCCTCCTCGGTGCACTATGAAAAAAGGCTGATATACATTTTGGTGGGCGGATAAAACAAGAACGGTGGTTTGGCGCATTGGTTAACTAAGGAAATCGTTGAGGAGGGGTCAGGGGATCAAATCCCGCCCGTCCCATTTTTAACACATAATAGTTTGAGATTTTAACCGTTGGGTGGTGGGTCCGCTGTCTTGGTGGCCCACACCCCCTTTTTCCACTGGTGGTTACATAGAGAGGTGAGGTGTAGGGGCGGAGGGGTTGACAGCCGGCACCCCCCACAATATATTTAATATGGTGCCGTTGTGTGGACTTCGGGGGTGGCGGGGTCATGGCTGCCCACCCCAATTTAACTTCACTTTCGGTTATGGTTCAGAGGGCGATGGGGTCATGGCCTCCTGCCCTTTTTTTAAAATCTATTTTTTTGTGGTCGTTCCAAGGGCAGCAGGGTCATGGTCGCCCGCCCCATATTTTCATATTTTTTATTTAAAATTAAATAACCACCCCTATTTAAAACTTTTCAAGAACCTTAGACATATTAGACAAATTAACAAACCCAAAATTTCTCTTGGAAAACTGGTTGGGTTCCAATGCCAGATTCTTACCAAATTGTGCCCTCCTTAAGCCTGCCACATGGGTAAGTCAACCCACAACTTTGGCTGCTTCTATCTTCTTCATACGGACTTGGATTGGATTGTCATTCACATCGTTGGAATCAGGGCGACGAGCACTTCAATCTGATGTCAAGTTAATCGACTTTCTGCCACTATGAATTTTGAGCCTTTTCCATGCGACCGGTGTCTGGAGATCCACCTGGATCAAATGTTGCTTAGATGAATGAAATTTTTTTCGTTGATAATATCAAGCCCCCATTGTCGGAATGGTTCTTCAACTTATATTGGTTACAGTGGGGTGACCACTCTCTTTTCCCTTCCAACACATGGTTGCCAAATGTGAAAATTCCTGGCATATGCAAATGAATCTTTGAATAAAATCATCCAGTAGTAACCTGCACAAATAATCTTGTGTGCCATGCTTTTACTAACAAAGTGACCTCTAGTTGGTTCATCACGGAGTTCTGCATGGAATTTATCTACTTCAACCAACTCTAAGCACCACATTAAGAATCTGTTATGATACTTTCTAAACATAATGACATTGGTTAGTTGATATTGTGTGGACATGCGTTTGAATGCATGATTTCGTGTTGCTGAGGGATTTGCAGGAAAAGTGTCCTCTTCTAAATATTTCCTCAATTTGGTATACCACAATGGTTATGAAGTGAATCTATGCAAAAAATATGAGGATTACATCTTAATTTCATTATCCCAATATATTTTATTTTCTATTTTGGGATCCACAACCTCTGCAACTAATTTACATAATCCGTGGCCTTTAATATTATAAGTTAGCTTAACTTCGATGTCATATTCTTGTAATGACGTCATCCAATTTCCTCTGCGTTCCCACAATTCATTTTCTAAAATTAGTAATCTAATTGCAGGATGAGGGAAAATCACCTTGACATGGATCTTCAAGATATCATGCCTGAAGTGATTTACTACTTTTTATATGGCTTAAGCTTGCTTATCGATATCATGATAGTTTCACTCATATCCTTGCATTCTTGTACCAATGAAGGATATAGAGCGTTCATCTCCTTGATCATCCTTTTATGTGTGTATTTTCGTGAGTGAAGATTCACTTGCAAACGTATAAAACCTAAATTATTTATCAAAATTGGAACTAAATAGGGTTGTGGCCGTAGTGATTACTTCTTTGATATTAACGAAGGCCTCTTTTTCTTCTTGATTCCACTTGAATATTATGTCTTTCTTGATCATGTTTTGTAAGGGTTTCACAATTTTTTGTGAAATCATATCTAAAATTTCTGACAAAGTTTATCTTTCCCAAGAAACCACATGGAGTTCTTCCCATTATGGTATGGAACCAGTGTGATTATTTTTACTATTTCATAGTCGAAAATGATTACACTCATGGTGATGTGTCCTGAAATATTTCCCTCGGATACCACAAAGATACTTTTCTTGGGATTGAGTGAGATCCCTTATTTTTGAGAACACTCGAAAATTTGTTTTAGATAACATACATGATCCGAGCGCATTTTGGAAAAAATTGTCACTTAGTTGAGATACACAACCACATTATGCCCAATTAATCCCCTGAAATCCATATCCATTGCCCATTGGAAGATGTCCCTAGCATTTACCAGCCTGAAAGACATTTGTTTATATGCAAACATACCCCACTAGGTTTTGAAGGTTGTTTTTAGCTTGTCTGGTTCAAATTCTAAAACTTGGATATGACTAGAAATCCATCAAGTAAATAAAACATTTCAGAAGCTAAGGTCATCTGAAGAATATGTTCCATGGATGGGATAGGTTAGTTATATTTATTGAATGCACAATTAAGATTACAAAAGTATTCACACAATCTTATCTCACTCGTTTTATTTCTGATATGGACCAAATTAGAAACAAAAGTTGAACGTTGAAATTTAAATATAATCTTGGAATCCAACAACTTCTTCAACTCATTCAGTATAAGTGGTTCCAAGTTTTGATGTAATTTTCATAACTTCTGTTGAAATGGATTAACACCCTCCTTTATGGGAATCACGTGTTGGATGATCATGATGTCATAAGTCTTCAGATCATTGTACGTCTAAGAAAAAACATCTCGATAATGTTTGATAAGTTTCATAAATGATTGGTGTTCATTTGGAGTGAAACACATATCGAGATTCACAAACTTAGGGTCCTTCTCTGTATTCAGATTTATTTTTTCATAAATCAATGTCGAGCTCGATGGGGATCAAATATCCTTTCCACAATTTTGCTTCCTCCTCTAGATCCTTGTCATGTTCTTCTTTATCAATGGTTGCATCCTTAAACATATCCAAGTTAGTGAGGAACTCTAATATCTATTCATTGTCATTGAAAACACAAAATTTAGTCACATTATTTGGGATTGTGGGTTTATAAACTATTTCAATTGAAAACCCATCTCTAACAAGAGTAAATCGCGTTGTTTCATTTTCAAAGGTGTCAACTACAACATTCTTAATTCTTGTCACTGAGATTATATTAAAAACATTAAATGAAGAAATGAATTTCCATACCTCTTCTTGGTAGTAATTTAGATGAGGAGAAAAACAATGAATTTTAATACACACCTGTCTAGTGATTATTTTAGAATCACTAATAAATTTTACGCATTCTACCTATAGATTGATGATTTTATTTAATCCAAAAATTAGTGCCTTGTATTCTTCTATGTTCTTTGTACATTCAAATTCTAGGTAACAAGAAATGAACATCTTATTCTTTATCGGATCTAGCAAGATGCAGCCTACACTAGATCCATCTTGGGTTTTAGATCCATAATATAGAGTCCTAATTTTATTATTTACATAAGTGCTACTATTTTTACTAATGATAATTACATCTATAGTACAATTTTCATTTGCACTAGTTAGAATACAGGGAAGGAGTTCTAACTTTTTGTTTTATGGTATCAATGATGGTTGTGCTATGTAGAAACCAACCTTTGGTTCCAAAAAGAAATTCCCCACCATTTCATGAGAAAAACTAATGGGCTCATTGGGTCCTTCCAATTCCGTCATGGTATACTTCATGTGCAGCTCACTATCCACTCTTATTTGATTATCCTTTCATTTATATGGGAGCCACAAGCAACACCAATCAATAGAAAAATATCCCTGAAGTTTATTGGACTAGTATCTACTCAAAAGAAGACCATAGGCTTCACGAATTTAAACTACCAATAAATCTATGACTTGGACAACTCTCAAATCTAATCATAATCAGATGAGTACATCGTTGAGTTCACCAATTACTTGCACTTCACTCTATTCTAGCTGTATAATTTTGGAATTAGTTTTCTTTGGAGTGGCATTGATATTTTTACAAATTGGCCATGGCTTAACATTAGTTGAAGCACCATAATACACTAAACAACTATGCACACTATTATTAGATATCTCAAAAGTAAGTAGAAAAGACGATGTTTGCAATCTAGAATGAACTCCAATACTTGCTACGTTAATTAGAACCTTATTAGATTTTATATCCTTGTTCCGAGCAATTGATGTAGTATTACCAGAATTGGTGGATGTAGAACAATGCTTACTTGGCATAACGGTTTGTTTGAATGTTTGGATTATTAACTCTCTTTGTTCAAGGAGTTGACCCATCTCATAGAGTTATATTTTCTTGAGTATTATTCATAGCCTCAACAATGTTGTACTCCATTGCACCAATTTCATTCTTAATCTTCGTTGTGTGGGTTGCAGGTGTGGCTTGAGAAGACTTACTAGATGCTTTAGGGGACTTTGGATTTTCTCTAGTAGATCCTGATGCATCTTTGGTTGGTTGACTACTTTTGTGCTGAGAAGTTGAATTTTGATTGTTGTTTCTTGGAGGAAGTATCTGTCTCAACAATTTTTTACCCTTCGACTAAGAATTAGATTCAACTATTGGCGCTTTACATCATAAGTTCTAAGATTTAGTGGTGTTAGCTGGTTGTGTGTATTTTATTGATATTTCTTTAACTATTTGTGTCTCTCTATCAACCACCACATCCTACAATAACATAGTTGAACCCGTAGTGGACTCATCATTAGCCAAGGAGGTTTTTCTTTTACTGGATCTTCTGATTAATCTTCGATAGAATGTTGTTCTAAAATCTAGTTAATCACAAGGGTTATTGAGCTAATCCATTGTGGATAAAAAAAAAATCCGAGTGACTTGCTTGATGATATGAACATAAGTTGTCCATACCCAATTCTACAACATTTAAATTAATGTTAGAGCTTTGAGAAAATTTAGCTTGGGGGTTGTTGTTTCATTTAAAACATGCTTTGAAATATTTATTCTTGAATAACTTTTACCAACATTCCTCTTCAAATCTGAAACTTTGTTGTTTAAATTATTCATCATTTTAACGACATCCTCCAAACCACTAGAAACTTTCTCAGTGGATATATTCTTGGTTGTTTGAGGATTATTCTCAATGGCATTTGAATCTTCTTATATTTGGTATACACCAATTGTGAGCATATCCTTTTCGACCGTTAATGTTTCAGTAAAATTTTCTACTAACGTTTCCTTATTATCCTTTTTTACAAACATTGCTATGTTAGCATGTAGGGCTGATGTATAATATTCAATGGCTACTAAATCATGAAGAGGTTTATCGACACGGAATTTATTCAATATCATGGCGAATTGTTGGTTAAAATATTTGACTTTCTCTTTTTTCTCCATTTTCAACACACTTAGCTCTCTTGATAGTGTAGACTATGTTTTCTCTTCTCCAAATTTACCTATAAACACCTTTTGAAATTTCTCCCAATTGGTAATGGGGCATGCCTAAAGATTATAATACTAGGTGGTAGCTTTGTTCTCAAAACTATGAGGAAATAATCTAAATGCCACATCCTCATATTGAAAATTCATTAATCTTAAGGATAGGTAAAAATTATGAATATGATCTTCTGTGGAAGTTGATTTCTCCAGGTCAAATTTTGGAAGCAACTTTTTTGGATGTTGGGGAAAATCATGTAAGGGACCCTACAGGTTCGAATCCCATTGAACCATCAAAGACAATTGATTACCGACCATATTGTTTGTAGTTGTTCTTCTTCACTTTTTGAATTAGTACATTCTTCTTCATGCTTGATGTTTTCACGACATTCTTCTTCATGCTTGATGTTTTCACCACCTTGTGGCCCTTCATATTCCTCATTGGAGATACCAAATAATTATGGCTTTTCAATAGATTATACTAGATAAACCAAATAAGTGTCAACCAAATATTTAATAGAATCGATTAATACACCACGACTAGTGGTTGGTCTCCTTATTGCGTGCTTTTGAGGTAAAAGGATAGAAACAAGGAGTATATCAATCTACATTGTGTAATCCTGTGTAAAAGGTCTGGGAGATCTTAGATATACTCGTGTGATTTTGTATAACTACTCAGGACTCTTGGGAGGGGGTAATATTTAAGATAATGCTCCTCAAATGGATTAGGATTAGATTGAGGGGAAGCAAGTTGATTTCTATCTTGATCTAGAACTTTTGAATGACATGAATGAGAGAACCTATCAACCATGCAATGGAAACCCTCCTTCTAGTGTCAAAAACCATTGACGAGGTGAAATGCATTGCCAACATTTAGGGGATCTCTTTGGTATGAAGTCCCAATTAGACCTCACACCATTTTGGGTAGGAGACCCATTTAGAATGTTGGTTTGAATTCCATATAGTGTTTAGTGAAACTATATCTCAGATTTAGTGAGGATGAAGAAAGGGATCCCAAATAAGAATTTCGATGAAATGAAAGTTAGAACAACTTATGGAAGTACCTTAAGAAAGAGATAAAAAGAATATTAAAACAGATTGGAAAGTGGACATGAACCTTAAGTAAAGAGTGATAATTTTTTTTAATTAAGATGCATGAATAAAGAAGTATACTAATTATCAATTGCAAATTAGTTCACACTTAATAACAAATGTGAGAGCATGTAGAAATAAAAAAACAATTCCAAGTAAGATATAAGTTTCCAATTAACAAAATAGTTCATTAACTTTCAATACATGCACAACAATCACATACCATTAAATAACCACAATAATATTCTTACAATGCTTAACAACATGTGAAATAAATGCTAGACTCAACCCAAAAGAGCTTCTCAATATTGGTACTAAAATATCCCATGCACTTTTACACAAGGTAACCAAGAGACCTAATAGTGGGAATGCACAACTGTCCCTTAATATTCGAAAGTAATATCCAATCTTTCCCTTTCAAAGTACTCTAAGGAGTCCAAAATTGAAAGTCCTTTCTAGCTAGACGTGAGGGTGTATTTATACAAAGTTAAGTGACTTTTAAGCAATCATGACTTCTCAAATATCCTCATGGCTTTTCAATTTCCTTCATGACTTTTCAACTTAGTTTACATATAATTTCTTTTTCACTTTTAATTATAATTATAATTTATTTATATAATTACATGAAAAAAAAAAACATCTTTCATGGCCCCAATTCCAAAATAGCCAAAGGTATAGTTTGAAGTTGCAATTATTGAATCAGTTAAGTATGCCATGCTTTGTAATTAGTGGCTATGGATAATAATTTTCTAGATATTAGGCTCTCATAATCAATCTTACATTGAAAGGAATGGGGCACTATTGTTTTCATGTATGCTTCTACTTGGTGGAATAGCATTGTGAGCAATGTATGCAACTTTGTTGGTTCCGCCACATGTTCCACAATAGCTTTTGTGGTGGGCTTGAGATCATTCTTATTAATAGCCATCTTCTATTCATCTATCATTTCCTAAATTTTTCATTGGAGTCCTGCTCTGACCTTACTTCCCCTCGTGCCTCGATGGGGACAATTCTGTGAGACCTGATAAAAATTTTATTGTGCTACGAAATTATCGATAGTTGCTCATTATCCTAACTACATATTTCCCCATTTTCTCATGGGCTTGGATGATCAACCTAATTTTTGGCTTAGCCCTTTCCCTGGACATTTAATCCTTTCTTAGAAAATTAGCTGGGGAATTAGGGTATTTTGTGTCCCACTCATGCATTATGTCCATGACAGTCGAAGTATCCCTTCAAAACCTTCATTTTGCTTTGAGTTCATTTTAAATGGCCATGAGTGAGGAGGCTACCTTTTGAAGTGTGATCAACTCTTTATACAATTGTTTCATGATGTCTTCTAGCACTTTCTTCTCCTGTAGTGCTGTTGCTCGGAAATCATCTTAGAGGATAAGGCTTACATATTTACTTTAAGGAATTGAACACTCGAAGCCTTTATAGATAAAGCCTGAGGGAACTTGATGTTGGAAATAATACTAAGAGGGGGGGGGGTGAATCAGTATTATCAAGTCAAATATTCCCTTTTTCAAATTCAGATGATATACGCTACTTCAGTTAATTAAACCTGCGTATATACGCAACTATGTCGAAATAAAACCGCGTATACAATGCAAACTTATAATTTACTTTATCTGTCAGATGTTGATTGTTAATCTGTGTATCAGAATCAATTAACCAGTAACCAGGAACAGTAAAAATAGAGCAGAAGACAATCACACACAAGAACACAAGATATAAGGTGGAAACCCAATGTGGGTGAAAACCACCTACTGCAATTCGTCTATATCTTCTCTTTAATTAGAAACTTCTTTTTACAATTGTATTGGTGCAATCCTTTACTAGTACGCAGGCTGCAACCTGCAGAGAGCTACAACCCTCTCTCATTTTCCAGCTTCTCCTGGAAGGGAGCTACAACCCCTTTAGCTCTTGCACTAGCCAAGATACTAGTACGTAGGTGCTGGCCTACAGAAGGCTACAACCTTCTCTTTCTTTCAGGGACCACGTTTCATGAATTTTCAGACTAGATCTACAAATAGCATCAATCAAACATCAAGAATTTCTGCATCAACCAATCACCTTTTCACCAATCAAAATTGAATCAAAATAAACACTTCTCTGACGACTGTACCCAGATCACAGTAACAGTAACCACACACCAAATCTGAACCCAGAACACTGCAGCAATAAATAGAAGCATCAAGATCACAACTCAAAATATATACGCTACTTTAATAGCCTAAAACCTGCGTGCATATGCTTCTGCGTATGGAACAACCTGCGTATACGCTGTTTTACTTCACTGAGCCAGCGTGTATATGCGCCTTCGCTTCACTAAACCTGCGTACAGATCTATAAAGGATAATTCACTCTTTCATATGTTCAGACACTAATTAACCCAGATTATCATTTTTATAGAACAAGCAAGCGCCACATATAACAGATCAAAATCATACAAAGATACTATCATTCAAGCTTAAGGATTATGATCCATTAATAGAACTTATCCATCTCTTTGCGCTAAGTTTCCTCCTTCATTGAGATCCAGATCTGCACCATAACCCAATTACCAGTATTCCAGATCTAGCACTTTATCAGATATTCAATAACAATTCAGATGATCCCTTGCCACATGATCTCCTTCCTCTTTTATAGTTTTAGGCCTTCCACAATACCACAGTCCAAAACCATAATAAACCAATACCACGGACCCAATACTTGGGATCAACACGTCTGACGAGGTACCATGGTCCAAAACCATAGGTTCAAATACCAAGGACTAACTACCACGGACCAAAGGTAAGTTCTCCAACATATACGCACTTTTCCTTCCATGAAAGTGCGTGTATACGCACACGCGCCTTTGAAACAACTAACCCGCGTGTATACGCGTCTTCGTCTAGATGAACCTGTGTATATGTCTTTTCCTTCATTCTGAAAGCCTGAACTGAGATCTGTTACCAAAGAGAGTTGCCATCAAGGACAACACCTGTGCCATAGCTCCAAACCTGTGCCATAATGCCAACAATCTCCCCTTTGGACTTGATGGCAACCCAAAATCCTCAAAGTCATTTTCCCCCTTTGTCATCAAGGGCAAAGGGTTGTGCTCCCCTTGAGTACATGCTGAAATTTCTGCCCTGTTGTGCTGACCATGCTCCCCCTGACTGTAGGCAAGATCTGCAAAAGATGTTCTTCAAGAAGAACCATGACTTATACATCATAAAAGACCTTCCTATCACCAAAAGACTCAATACATACATCCATCACCCAACCAAGTGGGGATACATCAGAAATTTACATATGACAACCAAGTTCATTACATGTTCATCCCAGGTATAGTGGGGAAACCAAAATAGGTCGTTACATGACCTTGACACCATAAAAGAGATACCACAAAAAAGATACATGACATAGAGACGAAATATCTAGAACAAGACTTATGAAAGTCACCAATAACTGATAGCAGCAACATCTGTCAATTACCATTCAGATCAACAACCAAGATTTCCTTCTGTTCTCCCTCTGCCTTTGTTCCACCTGAAACCAATAATAGCTGAGATCTAGAACCAAAAGCTTCTAAGATAATGCCAACAATGCATTATTAGAAGATTATCTGCTCACCCTGAACTTGTGTCGGATGGTCTTTGTCAGATACATATCAGAATATCTTCAACCAGAGCCTGTCCCTACTGATATCCATCAAACCTCCATATACACGACTGTCTCTGCACAAACCGGCGTATGTATGCAGATCCTCCTCAGGAAACTCGCGTACACCCATTTTTTCTGAAACAGACAAGTTTTAACAGCAAGATGATGCATCAACTACTCCCAGCTTCTGTCTGAGGTATTCAAATGTCTCCCTAGGCAGTGGTTTGGTGAGAATATCAACAACTTGTTCCTTAGAAGGAACATACTCCAATTTGACCTTTTGTTCCAACACTTTTTCCTAGAGAAAGTGATACTTGATCGGTATGTGCTTGGTCTTTGAATGCATGACTGGGTTCTTTGAAATGCTGATTGCACTTGTATTATCACACAAGATGGAGATAGGTGGTGTACAAGTGATTTGAAAGTCCTGCAAGGTTTGCATCATCCAAAGAAGTTGAGTGCAACAAGATGCAGCAGCCACATATTCCGCTTCAGCTGTAGATAAAGCAATCGAACTCTGTTTCTTGCTAAACCAAGATACTAATCTGGAACCCATAAAGAATGCACCACCACTTGTGCTCTTCTTGTCATCCACGCTTCCAGCCCAATCTGCATCTGTATAAGGATGATGAGTGAGATCTGTATCTCTAGGATACCATAAGCCATAGTTTTGAGTTCCTTGAAGATACTTGAAAATTCTCTTTACTGCCTGAAGATGAGTTTCCTTTGGATTTGCCTGAAATCTTCCAACTATTCCCACTGCATGCATGATGTCTGGTTGGGTACCTGTCAAGTAAAGTAGACTTCCAATCATAGATCTATAGGTTGGTTGATGTACTGTTGTTGATTCATCATTTGCGCTGAAACTGCATCCTATAACCATAGGGGTACATACTGGTTTCGAATCTTCCATGCCATACTTCTTCAGAATCTGCTTGAGGTACTTGGTTTGAGACAAGAAGATACCGCCTTCATTTTGTTGGAATTGCAATCCAAGAAAGTATGTCAGTTCTCCAAGCAAGGACATTTCGAATTCTTTCTGCATCACCAAGGCAAAGATTTGACTCATAGCTTCTTCATTGCTTCCAAAGATAATATCATCTACATACACAACAAGGATTAGCAATTTGTCATTTTCAACTTTTATATAGAGATTGCTATCTGCTGAACCTTTTGAAAAACCTTGTTGATGAAGATATTTGTCCAAGTGGTAGTACCAAGCCCTTGGAGCCTGTTTAAGACCATAGAGAGCCTTTTTTAGTCTGCATACAAGATTTGGATCATTCCCAACAATGAAACCATCTGGCTGCTCAATGTATACTTCTTCTTCTAAGTCTCCATTCAGAAAGGCTGATTTCACATCCATTTGAAATACTTTGAACTTGTGAAAGCTTGAGAGAGCAAGGAACATTCGGATGGCCTCAAGTCTTGCAACAGGAGCAAAAGTTTCTTCAAAGTCTATTCCTTCTTGTTGAGCATACCCTTTGCAAACAAGTCTAGCCTTGTTTCTAATTACATCCCCAGTTTCATTCAACTTATTTTTGAAGACCCATTTTGTCCCTATGACATTCTTATCTTTTGGTCTAGGAACCAACTCCCAAGTGTTGTTCTTTTCGATCTGCTCAAGTTCTTCATCCATTGCCTTGACCCAACATTCATTTTTGCATGCCTCTCTTACATTTTGTGGTTCAGTGGAGGAGAGTAATGCCAAATAGCTTGAAGCTTCTGCAATTGTTCTTCTTGTTTGTACACCTGCCTCTTTCTGCCCCAAAATTTGAGATTCTGGATGATTCTTCTGAACATACCTGGATGGAGTCTTCTCTTCTATTATTATCTGTTCCTCTAGTGCCTCTTGAGGTTCTTCTTCATCATCTGTCTGATTTCAAGAGTAGTCTTCATCCTTTTCGATATTTTCATAATTTACTTGCCTAGGAATGTATCCTTTTTCATCAACCACTACATCAATGCTATCAACAATTGTTCCAAGTATTTTATTGTAGCACTTATATGCTTTGTTGTGGGGAGAGTACCCAAGGAGAATGCCTTCATCTGCTCTAGGTTCAAGTTTGCCAAGTTGTTCATCATTATTCTTAATATAGCATTTGCTTCCAAAAATTTTGAAATGCTTTACGGAAGGAGTCTCACCATACCAGAGCTCATGAGGAGTTTGAGTGATGTTCACTCGGACATTTGTTTTGTTGAGAATAACAACCACAACAAATGCAGCTTCACCCCAGAAGGTTGTGGGAGTTCCAGACTCATCAAGCATAGCACGAGCCATTTGTTGAACCATTCTGTTCATCCTTTCCACCACTCCATTTTGTTGAGGAGTCCTAGTTGTAGAGAATTCCCTTCTTATTCCATGTTCTTCACAGAAATCGAAAAATTCATTTTAGGTAAACTCCCCACCTCTGTCAAACCTGAGACACTTAATTTTGTGATCTGATTCATTTTCAGCTAAGGCTTTGAAAGTTTTGAATTTTTCGAATGCTTCGTCCTTGTGTTTCATAAGTCCTAACCAAACCATCTTGGAGAAGTCTTCAATGAATAATATAAAGTATTCTTCTCCTCGAGGTGACCTTGTCCTAAATGGACCACATACATCTGTATGGACTAGTTCAAGAGGCCTGCTGGCTGAGCCTTCCTTCTCAAGGAAGTTGGTTCTGGTTTGCTTACCAAACTGACATGATTTGCATATGGTGTTGTCTGGAATTTTGATATCTGGGAGACCACGAACTGTTTGATATTTGCATGCTTTCTTTATTTGTGAAAAGATTAGATGCCCCAACCTCCGGTGCCATAACCAGTGTTCATCATCCTTGCTCAAATAGCATTGTTGTTGTCCTTCTTCAAATATGTATAAGTTATTTGGAGTTCTTCTGCCTTTAATCATTGTTTTTCCTGTATCAAGATCACGAACACTACATCCATTTGATCGAAATATTACCTCGGTTCCTTGATCGCACATCTGACTGACACTTAGGAGATTATGCTTCAAGCCATCAACATACAAAATGTTTCCAGCTTTGACCCTTTCTTTCAAATGAGCAGTGCCTTTTTCTTTTATGACTGCAGGGGTATCATTTCCAAAAGAGACTTTCTTTCCCTTTTCTAAAACACTATATGATTCAAGTTTTTCTTTATCACCTGTCATATGCTTCGAACATCCACTGTCGATGTACCATAGATTTTCCTATCCTTCTGCATAAAAAGCTATCCCACATCTTTCTGTTGTGGTTCCTTCATTCTCCATCTTCTGGCATTCGGGGTTTGTTCCTTCTGAGTTGTCTTCCGAAACCTACTCCTGCATTCAGACTCTTCATGACCGAAGTTATTACAAATAGAACATTCAATTTCACTTTCAAGGGCGGAAAAATTGTTATAGGTCCTCTTCGTGATTCCAGACATACTTCTTTGTTTTTGAGCTTCTCTAGTCATGATTGTCTTATAGGCAACACATTGAGCTGCTTTGTGACCAAAGTTATGGCAAGAGAAACATTGCCCATTGAAGAAACTTCTATGATTATCAAATATATCATCCAACCGATTGTAGTTTCTACCAACATCCATTCTTGAGGCAAATTGGGAAGATTTTACTTGTGGCTGGTTGTAGCTTCTGTTTGTCCTTAAGGTAGTTTGCCCCCGATTTTCTTGATAGTCTTTGTTCGTTCTTGAGGTAAACTGTCCCTGATTTACCTGATGATTTCTATTAGGCCTTTGCTCGCTCCTCCTTGCTACATCAAGATAACTTTTGGAGGTGGAAGCTTGAGATGCTTCTCCATTATATCCCAGACCTGTCTTGATTAGTGGAGAACGCTGCACATTGATAATCTCATCCAGAGTTTTAGATCCTCTAACAAATTTAAGATTAAGAGCTTTTGTTTTCTCAATCTCTTTTCTAAGACCAACAATTTCACATTCTAATTTTTCAAGATGTTTTTCCCTTTCAGCCAGTTGACATTGCAGAGAATCAATAATCACATTTTTCTCTTCTAAGAAAATTTTGAGATTAGAAATCTCTTCATAAAAACCTTCTTCATCTATAGCATCCATGTAATCACCATCTTCAAAAGCCATTAAAAGTTTATAATCATTACCTCGTTCATCTTCATCACTATTTGAAATTCCATCACTATCTTCATGAGTGTAATAGCTTTTCTTATTTGCATTCTGTTTCTTGTTCCATCTAATAGGTTCCTTCCCCTTGTCAATCTTATCCTTATGAGGACATTTGGCAGCATAGTGACCGACTCTTCCACAAGAAAAGCATTTGAAAGGTAACTTACCTCGGAATCGTCCAACACCCCGTTGAAGATTTTTGACAAAATTTGATTCTTCTTCTTCTTCTGACACGTGTCCTGACTCATAGTAATCTCCTTTGCCGGAAGCCTTGAAGGCAGCTTCTCTCTTGTCTGATGGACCTCCTTTTCTCATTTCATAAGCAGTTAGAATTCCATGCAGCTGTGACATTTTAAGGTTTTTTATATTCTCTTTTTCTTCTATTGCAGAAACTTTAGATTTAAATCTAGGGGACAAAGATCTTAGAACTTTTTCAACCACAACAGCCTCTTTTGTTTCTTCACCCAAGTTTTTGTTAAATTGGCAACTAGGGCCAAACTCCATGTGGGTCGGTTTATTTATGGCAGCTGATATTTTTATTGGATCCCTCTCGTCGAGAGGTGTAGGATTGATCCAAAGATCATCCGTTTTTGATAAGTATTTATGGAAATATGAATTTATTTTGTTTATGTAATTATTATCAAGCCGACCAGCTCTTATGTAGGCTCTAGAAGCCCAACCAACGTGTCTATTCGTCATCCTCGTTGTGGTATAAATAGATGAGGATTTGATATCATTTACACACAACTCTTGAGTGATCTCCTCCTCTCCACGTCTTGGGTTTTTGGGAGGAGGAGTGAGACATCAAGAGAAACACACGCTGGCCCATTGATGATGCCCTACCAATGCATGATGATGCCCTAAATGGAGAACACAGTCATGAACTGATTCGATGTTTTAAGCAGCCCTAAAACAACGATGTCTATGTTAATGTTCTGCCTGTAGTGTGAAGGATTGAACATAATAAGGCGTGACCGTAATAATACGACTGAAGGAATGGTTCTGAGCATAGACTTGATCTGGTTATGAAGGTATCTCGGGTTCGACGCGGGGCCTGAGGAGCTGATGTGAGTCCAGCAAAACGGTCTCCACGATTTGGGTGGACGTTGAGATTTGGTCTCACGTCAAGTTCAGATCCAAATATTTCAGAGATTGGAACTGACAGGAGTGGTTAAAAGATTGCTTTAGCCTTATTGAGATATCAGTGACATTGGTTCTGAGATATATCAGCCAACGGCTCTATGACCATGGCCATCGAATGGCATTCATATAAAACATGGAGAGCCGACCAATCTGATAGCACATGGAGCACATGAAAGAATCCATATGATACAACTATGATTTGATCTTAGGAAAGAATACGCATCAAGTTCATGGATGATCATATAGGAAAGTTCGATATTTAGATGTAAGCAACCATCGGTTCTAGAAATAGACACCTATGGAGAAAGTATTGGCACATAAAGGACCGATCTTTGAATGTATATCACATAGGTATAGAGCCGCATGCATATATATTATAAAGGTTTAACATATGCATGACAGGAGGATGCAGTCTCGGCATATCTGGAAATGAAGCGACACAGTCTCGGATACTCCTGATTTGTTTGGAGAGCAGTTATTGGATGAATGTCCGTCCACTATAATAATCAGTCAAGGGAATGAAGCTGCAGGCAAGATAGTGAAGCCACAGTCAGGTTGTCAAAGCCGCAGTAAGGGTAACGATGTCATAACACAGTCATGGAAAGTATACATAATATATACGCTGTCTAACATATCCTCTGTCATAAGCAAATTCTCTATACATGATGTATGTGTAACGTACTGATATAAGCTTCAGAAGCATGGATACTATACATGATATATGCAGACATAAAGACAGTTGTCAAAGGTAAATGATATTTGCATCATGGATAGCACAATGTTGCATGAACCATGGACAGCATCATGATGAATGTAGGCATGGGCAACATGAAGCTTGATATGATGCATAGGCAGCATGGGCAGCATGAAGCTTGATATGATGCATGGGCAGCATGGGCAGCATGAAGCATGATGAGATCATGGGTAGCATGGGCAGCATGAAGCATGATGATGGATAAGATCATGGACATGGGCAGCATGATGATAATCATGATTAGTATAGCATGGTGTAGTGTGCAGTGGTGCAACTATAAGACCAAATGCAGCATGATGATAGGTGAAGGAGTCACCTTGAGAATCAGTTGAAGCAGAATGTCTTCAACTGATCTCATCGTTATACGAAATGATCTATGCTAGATCTAGATAAGTCAAAGTGTTGACTTCTGTTGTAAATGTACTATCTCTCTCTCTCTCTCTGCTGAACTTTGAAGAACATAAAAGAAGAATTGATCAAAGGGTTTCCCCACACATTGTGGGGTTTGTCCCTGGCTCGCGCCACATCTTGTGTCCTCTTGTCTTGGCTTGTCTTCTGCGATTTATAATTGTGTTTTATCTGCAGTTTATTTTAATGCTGATGTGATTGCTAACTGTGAAAATTTAAATAAATTGCTTTAGCATAGAACATACCTAAAATTAACATGGTATCAGAGCTGAGGTGAAGTCAATGCCCAAGCAAGAGTGAAAGAGCAATCACCGAAGACAGTTGGGACAAGACAGAAGGATCAATGGGTTCCTCATAATTCACCTAGGGTGAAGTCGAAGCAGAGAATGTTATCAGAATGGTGGCATAGAGGAAGTTTCTGATGACCCATCTAAAGATCACTTCATTGGGAAGTTCAGATCTAAGGGTGGAAGGAAAGGCAGATGCCTTGTTGAAATAAGTTCGGCCATTATCCGAATGGCAGAGACACATCTCTTGATGAAGATAACAATCATTCCTAGGACATCTTCAATGATCAAAAGAATGACTGGTTGTATCAAGTTGCAGGAAGTCCACTGGGGACCATGTCCATTGACTCAGCACCGGAGGTCTGTGAGTCAAATGGTGACTAGGATGCCTGAATTCAAAAAGAAGCATGAAGGTACATGTCTGAAATGTACCGAAGGAAAATATTATAAGGGGACCATTCCCCTCATGTAGCAGGTTCACAGGTTTGGAACAACCCGAGGAGTTTGAGAATCATGATCAAGGAATCTCATGTATACAGGTGGAAGAAAGCCCTCTATGGCTTGAAGAAAAACACCTCGGGCATAGTATGAGAGAATTGATAGCTGTCTAATGTAGCTGAGATTCACTAGGAGTGAAACCGATCCAAACCATTACTCAAAGGTTGTGGATGATAAACCTCTCATACGGGCACCTATGTCTGACAGGTGCAGACCCTCTCATTTATAGGAGACAGAGGGAGTTGGATTCTGAATGTGGGAAGATAAGCTGCAAGCTTGTGACTGCCTTGAGGATCTTAACTTTCAGAAGTTATATGGTAATGATGTCGGACCAGATTTGGGAAATGCCTCTGAGTTTCATAAACTCATTCGCGTTGATGTTCTTGGAGAACCTCCGTCTAGACATCTGTGTTGCAGTTAGCATGGTGAGCTCATATTTGGTTGAGCCTCACTAGATTGGTGCCAAGAATCTTCTAAGATATCTTCAGGGCACAATCTCTCATGAATTGAGATACACTGCCAGAAATATGAAACCACATGATTATTTGAATGATGAGTGGGCAGGCAGTATGGAGGATCACTAGAGCACTTCTCAGTGCTGTTTCTCTTTGGAATCTGCCTCGATATCCTGGATGAGCAGGAAGTAGAAGTTGATGACTCTGAGCACCACCAAGGCAGAATACATTGCTGATAGTATGGCCTTCTGTGAGGCAGTCTGGTTGCTGAAGCTCTTCAGTGAGCTATTTGTACACATGATGAATACCACTGTGATTCTCTGTGACAACCAAAGATGGGATTCGATTATTGAGGAATCCCGTATTTGACAATTGCTCCAGCAGATAGACATCAAATACTGCCTTATCTGGGATATGGTAAGTCGATGATCAAGGAGGCTCCATCGCACTGAGATGATGTATAGGACAGAGCCCTGAGGAAAGATCAAATTTGTGATTTTCCCGAACGACTTGGAGTCGTCAAGAGACCTTTGTAAAAGGGTCCTGCATGTTGCATACATTGAGCTCTGGGAGCTTTGGGGGGCTTGCAGTTCTATTGGAGAAACATACGATCACAGGGTGACTCACCCTCCCCTGGTGGTGCGCACTGAAACAAGATGATTCGCTCTCTTGTGGAACAGGATGATTCGCTCTGCTGTGTAGTAGGATGATTAGTTCTTCTGTGAGGCCTGGATTGATGTGTTCTCCATGGCAGCCTGGATTGATGTGTTCTCCACGGCAATTGTAGCAGGATTGATGTGTTCTCCTGTGAGGACAGGATTGATTAGTTCTCCTGTCGAGGCATCCTACCCATGTAGTCTGGGACTCATGGGAAGTACCTCTCATCTGATCAATGAGTAGGGAAATGAAGTTAGGGACCATAGTAGTACCGATGGACGCATCGTTGTATCTACCGTACTCCCTACGCTAGGATGACCTCCATTGATCTGGGATCAATGATATTGATCTGGGACCAGTGGTAGGAGTTGTACCGTACTATTATGCTGACTTCGGGTCGGTTGAGACTGGTCTAGGACCAGTGGTACATACTCCGAGACTGACTTCGTGTCAGTGCAGGACTAGTCTGGGACCAATGAGAGTCGTACATACTATGACGCTGACTTCGGGTCGGTTGAGACTTGTCTGGGACTAGTAGTACACTCTCTGAGCCTACGATACTAGTCTGGGACCAGTGGTAGGAGTTGTACATACTATGACGCTGACTTCGGGTCGGCTGAGACTGGTCTGGGACCAATGGTACATACACTGAGACTGACTTCGTGTCAGTGCAAGACTGGTCTGGGACCAGTGAGAGTCGTACATACTATGATGCTGACTTCGGGTCGGTTGAGACTAGTTTGGGACCAGTAGTACACTCTCTGAGCCTATGATACTGGTCTGGGACCAGTGGTAGGAGTTGTACATACTATGACGCTGACTTCGGGTCAGCTGAGACTGGTCTGGGACCAGTGGTACATACTCCGAGACTGACTTCGTGTCAGTGTAGTACTGGTCTAGGACCAGTGAGAGTGGTACATTCTATGACACTGACTTCGGGTCCGCTGAGACTGGTCTGGGACAAGTGGTACACTCTCTAAGACTGTGATACTGGTCTGGGACCAGTAGTAGGAGTGGTACCTACTATGACACTGACTTTGGGTCGGTTGAGACTGGTCCGGGACCAATGGTACGCACTCTGAGTCTGACTTTGGGTCAGTGGAGAATGGTATGAGACATTCTTGATCAATTCTTCTTCTTCATAGTTCAGCAGAGCTGAGCTGAGCAGAGATAGCAGAGCCAGCAGCGCTGAGCAGAGGTGAGTAGAGCAGAGCTAGCAGAGCCAGCAGAGCTGAGCTAGCAGAGCCAGCAGTGCTGAGTAGAGCTGAGCAGAGCAAAGCCAGCATAGCTGAGCAGAGCAGAGCTAGCAGAGCCAGCAGAGCAGAGCAGAGCCATCAGCGCTGAGCAAAGCTGAGCAGAGCAGAGCTAGCAGAGCCAGCAGAGCTGAGCTGAGCAGAGCTAGCAGAGCCAGCAGCGCTGAGTAGAGCTGAGCAGAGCAGAGCTAGCATAGTTGAGCATAGCAGAGCCAGCAGAGCAGAGCAGAGCCAGCAGCGCTGAGCAGAGCAGAGCTAGTAGAGCCAGCAGAGCTGAGCTGAGTAGAGCTAGCAGAGCCAGCAGCGCTGAGTAGAGCTGAGCAAAGCAGAGCCAACATAGCTGAGCAAAGCAGAGCTAGCAAAGCCAACAGAGCTGAGCTGAGCAGAGCAGAGCCAGCAGCGCTGAGTAGAGCTGAGCAGAGCCAGCAGAGCTGAGCATAGCAGAGCAAAGCCAGGAGATCTTAGCAGAGTAGAGCAGAGCCAGCAGAGCTGAGCAGAGTTGGGCAGAACAGTGCAGGGCATTGATGGCAGAGATAGTACAGTCGGACTTATGGATCAATGGATGGAGTTCTTCCTAGTTGAGAGGGAGTGTTAAATTGGCAACTAGGGCCAAACTCCATGTGGGTCGGTTTATTTATGGCAGCTGATATTTTTATTGGATCCCTCTCGTCGAGAGGTGTAGGATTGATCCAAAGATCATCCGATTCCGATAAGTATTTATGGAGATATGAATTTATTTTGTTTATGTAATTATTATCAAGCCGACCAGCTCTTATGTAGGCTCTAGAAGCCCAACCAACATGTCTATTCATCATCCTCGTTGTGGTATAAATAGATGAGGATTTGATATCATTTACACACAACTCTTGAGTGGTCTCCTCCTCTCCACGTCTTGGGTTTTTGGGAGGAGGAGTGAGACATCAAGAGAAACACACACTGGCCCAAAGATGATGCCCTACCAATGCATGATGATGCCCTAAATGGAGAACGCAGTCATGAACTAATTCGTTGTTTTAAGCAGCCCTAAAACAACGATGTCTGTGTTAATGTTCTACCTGTAGTGTGAAGGATTGAACATAATAAGGCGTGACCGTAATAATACGACTGAAGGAATGGTTCTGAGCATAGACTTGATCTGGTTATGAAGGTATCTCGGGTTCGACGCGGGTCCTGAGGAGCTGATATGAGTCCAGAAAAAAGGTCTCCACGATTTGGGTGGACGTTGAGATTTGGTCTCACGTCAAGTTCAGATCCAAATATTGCAGAGATTGGAACTGACAGGAGTGGTTAAAAGATTGCTTTAGCCTTATTGAGATATCAGTGACATTGGTTCTGAGATATATCAACCAACGGCTCTATGACCATGGCCATCGAATGGCATTCATATAAAACGTGGAGAGCTGACCAATCTGATAGCACATGGAGCACATGAAAGAATCCATATGATACAACTATGATTTGATCTTAGGCAAGAATGCGCATCAAGTTCATGGATGATCATATAGGAAAGTTCGATATTTAGATGTAAGCAACCATCGGTTCTAGAAATAGACACCTATGGAGAAAGTGTTAGCACATAAAGGACCGATCTTTGAATGTATATCGCATAGGTATAGAGCCGCAGGCATATATATTATAAAGGTTTAACATATGCATGACAGGAGGACGCAATCTCGGCATATCTGGAAATGAAGCGACACAGTCTCGGATACTCCTGATTTGTTTGGAGAGCAATTATTGGATGAATGTCCGTCCACTATAATAATCAGTCAAGGGAATGAAGCTACAGGCAAGATAGTGAAGCCACAGTCAGGTTGTCAAAGCCGCAGTAAGGGTAACGATGTCATAACACAGTCATGGAAAGTATGCATAATATATACGTTGTCTAACATATCCTCTGTCATAAGCAAATTCTCTATACATGATGTATGTGTAACGTACTGATATAAGCTTCAGAAGCATGGATACTATACATGATATACGCAGACATAAAGACAGTTGTCAAAGGTAAATGATATTTGCATCATGGATAGCACAATGTTGCATGAACCATGGACAGCATCATGATGAATGTAGGCATGGGCAGCATGAAGCTTGATATGATGCATAGGCAACATGGGCAGCATGAAGCTCGATATGATGCATGGACAGCATGGGCAGCATGAAGCATGATGAGATCATGGGTAGCATGGGCAGCATGAAGCATGATGATGGATAAGATCATGGACATGGGCAGCATGATGATAATCATGATTAGTATAGCATGGTGCAGTGTGCAGTGGTGCAACTATAATACCAAATGCAGCATGATGATAGGTGAAGGAGTCACCTTGAGAATCAGTTGAAGCAGAATGTCTTCAACTAATCTCATCGTTATACGAAATGATCTATGCTAGATCTAGATAAGTCAAAGTGTTGACTTCTGTTGTAAATGTACTATCTCTCTCTCTCTCTGTGCTGAACTTTGAAGAACATAAAAGAAGAATTGATCAAAGGGTTTCCCCACACATTGTGGGGTTTGTCCCTGGCTCGCGCCACATCTTGTGTCCTCTTGTCTTGGCTTGTCTTCTGCGATTTATAATTGTGTTCTATCTGCAGTTTATTTTAATTCTGATGTGATTGCTAACTGTGAAAATTTAAATAAATTTCTCTAGCATAGAACATACATAAAATTAACAGTTTTTCATACAATTAACAATCTCATCTACACGAAGAAAATAGTTAGCCACACTTTCATCATTGTACATTCTGAGATTTTCATACTGAATTCTGAGGGTTTGAAGTTTTTCTCGTTTTACCTGATCATCTCCTTCATAGCTTAGTACAATCTTGTCCCATATTTCTTTTGCATATTTAAACTGCATAACCTTGACAAATTCTGATTGAGATAGGTATCCTAATAGAGTATTGACCGCCTTTGCATTTGTTTCAAATTTCTTCTTCTCAGCCAGATCTGTAGGAGTTGTTGATGGTAAAGTATACCCTGTTTCTATGATATTCCAGACTTCTGTACCAAGAGATTGAAGATAGGCAGTAACTCTTACCTTCCAATATACGAAGTCTGTCCCATCAAAAATCGGTGGCCTGATTGATGCTTCCCTCTCATAGTTGCTCATGATGAACGATCTTCCTTCAAGCGATCAAGCTTCTTCTGAAGGACCTCCTCCAATACCAATTGTTGGAAATAATACTGAGAGGGGGAGGGGGTGAATCAGTATTATCAAGTCAAATATTCCCTTTTTCAAATTCAGATGATATACGCTACTTCAGTTAATTAAACTCGCGTATATACGCAACTATGTCGAAATAAAACCGCGTATACAATGCAAACTTATAATTTACTTTATCTGTCAGATGTTGATTGTTAATCTGTGTATCAGAATCAATTAACCAGTAACCAGGAATAGTAAAAACAGAGCAGAAGACAATCACACACAAGAACACAAGATATAAGGTGGAAACCCAATGTGGGTGAAAACCACCTACTGCAATTCGTCTCTATCTTCTCTTTAATTAGAAACTTCTTTTTACAATTGCACTGGTGCAGTCCTTTACCAGTACGCAGGCTGCAACCTGCAGAGAGCTACAACCCTCTCTCGTTTTCCAGCTTCTCCTAGAAGGGAGCTACAACCCCCTTAGCTCTTGCACTAGCCAAGATACTAGTACGTAGGTGCTGGCCTACAGAAGGCTGCAACCTTCTCTTTCTTTCAGGGACCACGTTTCATGAATTTTCAGACTAGATCCACAAATAGCATCAATCAAACATCAAGAATTTCTGCATCAACCAATCACCTTTTCACCAATCAAAACTAAATCAAAATAAACACTTCTCTGACGACTGTACCTAGATCACAGTAAGAGTAACCACACGCCAAATCTGAACCCAGAACACTGCAGCAATAAACAGAAGCAGCAAGATCACAACTCCAAATATACACGCTACTTTAATAGCCTGAAAGCTGCGTGCATACGCTTCTGCGTATGGACAACCTGCGTATACGTTGTTTTACTTCACTGAGCCAGCGTGTATATGCGCCTTCACTTCACTAAACCTGTGTACAGATCTATAAAGGATAATTCGCTCTTTCAGATGTTCAAACACTAATTAACCCAGATTATCAGTTTTATAGAACAAGCAAGCGCCACATATAACAGATCAAAATCATACAAAGATACTATCATTCAAGCTTAAGGATTATGATCCATTAATAGAACTTATCCCTCTCTTTGTGCTAAGGTTCCTCCTTCAT
Source organism: Pinus tabuliformis (assembly GCA_031772625.1). Classification (NCBI taxonomy): domain Eukaryota; kingdom Viridiplantae; phylum Streptophyta; class Pinopsida; order Pinales; family Pinaceae; genus Pinus; species Pinus tabuliformis. Next base: position 729,017,198 of record CM062820.1, on the reverse strand, counting down.
TCAGATCCAGATCTGCACCATAACCCAATTACCGTATTCCAGATCTAGCACTTTATCAGATATTCAATAACAATTCAGATGATCCCTTGCCACATGATCTCCTTCCTCTTTTATATTTTTAGGCCTTCCACAATACCACAGTCCAAAACCATAATAAACCAATACCACGGACCCAATACTTGGGATCAACACGTCTGACGAGGTACCTTGGTCCAAAACCATAGGTTCAAATACCAAGGACTAACTACCACGGACCAAAGGTAAGTTCTCCAACATATATGCGCTTTTCCTTGCATGAAAGTGCGTGTATACGCACACACACCTTTGAAATGACTAACCCGCGTGTATACGCGTCTTCGTCTAGATGAACCTGCGTATATGTCTTTTCCTTCATTCTGAAAGCCTGAACTGAGATCTGTTACTAAAGAGAGTTGCCATCAAGGACAACACCTATGCCATAGCTCCAAACCTGTGCCATAATGCCAACACTTGAGGCTAATAATTTTTTATTCTCTTTCTAAATCCTCTCATTCTCTTGTTATGAATTAGACAAATTCTTCTCCAAATCTTTAACCTTGTTAAGAAAATGTTCAATATTTCTTTCAATAGTGGTGGAGAAGGTTGATCCTTTTGAAGCAATTTCTAGAGGATTCCCCATGGTATTTATCACTATGTCACTTTCCGTGGTCACTGAAATTGGATTTTCTAGTTCTCGATCTAAGCATCTATGCCTTTCTTGAACAATTCTGCTCAAGCCATGGTCAAACTTGAAACTTGCAAATCTAGAACTTGATTTTCTTCACTGGTTGAGATTCCCATTTCTCCAAGTGGCAGATGTCCTTTAGTGAGTGGCACAAAAAATGGAGTGCATAATTAACATCCATGTTGGTCACTATGACTTGAGCTTCCTTCTGGGCCTCCTCCCATTGTCTAATTTCTTCTTGTGCTTTTTTTACAACTGCCTCTTTTGCTAGTACTTCGACTTCTTATTTTTTTCTTCTTCTTCTTTTTTTATCTTTTCTTCCTCTTTCCTCCTCTTTTATTCTTCTTACCTCCTCTTTTCTTCTTCTTGCCTCCTATTTTCTTCTTCTAGATTCTTCTACTCTTCCTCAACTTATTTTCTTATTTCTTCCTCGTCCTTCTTCCTTTTCTCTTCTTCTTATTTTCTCTTTTCTTCATGTTTCTTCTTTTTCTCCTCCTTCTTGGCTTCTTGTTCTTCTTTCAACTTTTTCTATCTCTCTTTCCTTGTTGCCTATTTATCCCTTTCTCTCTTTTGGGAAGATTTCTTGTTTTGGGTATATTTTCCTTTAAATTATTCCCTGTTTGTGGGTTCTACACGATTTGTTGGTTGAGAAGTACCAGTTCCCTTATTCTGGGCATGCATAGCTAGTGCAACATTGTAAAAGTTGTTTTTTCTTATTAATCATCAATGTTAGGTGTCTATAGCCACTTGTAATCTATTTTCTTATAGTGAACTACGATGATGCCTCTAGAATCATACTTGTGGAAGCTAAGCTCTCCAAACTTGAAGCATTCTAAATAGTTGGTTTCCACTTCTACTTATTTATAACTTCTAACACGTTATGTGTCTATATAAATCAAGAAAGAGGGTCATGGTTTCTTGTTTGTAAGCATTAACATGCCTCCCATCCCTGTTGTTACTTGATATGCTACATCCTGAAGGATTACTTTATCTGTAACAAATAAAGGAAGCTAGTGTGGATGCTTGTAGGCTCTAAATACTCTGATGTAGGTAGCGTATGCCAGTGTAAACCAATTAATAATATCATGCAATGCTTCCATTTCTCATTATATCATACAGGGTGAGTCAACATTGTAGAGAATGCGATACAAGGGTAAGATGAATCCTTCAATTATCTTGTGGTACATTTCCTTGTAACTAGTATCCCATAATTTATGGCAATAAATATTTATTGGCGGTATTTCCGAAGCCAAAGTCCACCTCCATCCTAATAACCCAAACTAACACCTTGAGCATGTGGCATCTAGCAAGTATGGTGCCATGTCGAATTAAAATTGTCTTCCTATAGGTGGGTTTGATATTTTTTTACTCTTATGTGGATGGAGCTACTAGAATCTTCGCCTAGTTGAATATGCTTCCCTCCTGAGTACAGGTGTATTTCAATGGTACCCAGGTTTCTTTGAATGTTTGTATAACTATATTTCCATCCAACTGACAACACATACCCACTACCATCCAGTATGCCCTTCTCAATAGCTTAGTCTTGTATATCTAATTAGTTATGTGCCAAAATTTGCTTGGGTTTGGCCACCAAGTCTTTATGACATCCTTCCTAGCTAAGGAAAAACCTTCAAACCACCTTATTTTAAGTGCTACTTAATAGTTAGGAATCTTGTAATATTTGACAATGCAAGGACGTGATTGAAATTGTAGCAAGAAAAGGATTCATTTGACTTGTACCTTAGTTAAATGGAGAAATTCGATTTTCCACATTAGCAGGATAACTTGGATTGCAGTTAGTTGGAGTGACATGGCTTTGTCTCCTAGTTAAAACAGTAAATTCAAGTTATAGGTTAGAAGTAGAGTTGTGAATGGATTGATTTCTAAAATCTAGCAATCTAATGGAGTTATTGTTAGTTAAACTCAGTTAACTGAGATCTAGTCTTTAGTGGAGTCAGTAGGAGTTCAGTTGAGTAGTAATAACAATTGTTAACTCACCAATCTCTCACTTAACTGATCAATTTACTAAAAATAGTCATATTCATCCATGGAATTCAAATTGCCTAAGTTGAGTGGAGGAAAAGGCACATTGTAATTGTCAATTATATACTAGATGAGTGTATAGGTTTTACATCGCAACAGGTGATCAATTACTTAAGGATTTTCACAAGGAAATAGGAAATTATCCTATTTTTAAGGGGATAATTCCCTCAAGGATTGTGCAAGGAAATAGGAGGAAGGTTGAGGCCTATTTTGGTTAAGTGTTGGTGAGAGAAGGTTAGTGAGTAGGAGATCAAAATTGCAGTGTAGGGTGTGCTTCAGGATTGAAGCAAGACATTGTAATTGATCCATATTCTCATATGAATTAATGAAAAGAAGCAGAGGAGTTTTTCCCAATTGGGTTCCCCTATAAAATCATTATGTTCCTTGTGTTTTAATGGTTACATGCTATTGCATGTGTTTCTATTGTATGTTTTCCTTTCTGCAAAATAGTAGAAGAAAGTTGTGTCTCTTGATTTCAGTTAGATTTCAATAGCAATAGAAAATTTCTTGCAATTTCTACATGGTATAGAAGCTACAAAAGACTACATAGAAACCTTATTCCATATCTTCTCTAAAAAAAAATTCGTTTTGCAAAGTTTTTTGGTATAGACATTCTTAAGTTCAGAAACAATGTCATTATGTGGATTGAGGCTTGAGTATGCATTGTAGGGCACCTCAATTTTTTGTGCTTGGATAGACATGATGGAAGCTATCCTGAATGAAAATGGAGTATGGGAATATACACAAACTGATATTCCAAAACTAGCAACATCAGATGCATAAGCACTTGCTTAGTGGAAGAAAGACACAACAAAAGCCAGGAGGATTATTCTAAAAGGTGTTAGAGATCATGTGGTTTTGAACTTGCATGGAAATGAGAATCCTTTTGAAATATGGAAAACTCTCATAGATCTATTTTAGAGCAGTAGTGACTCTAGGAAACTAGCATTGAGAGACAAGCTCATGAACATTTACATGCAGAAAAATTAAACCAGTCCTCAATACCTATCTAGATTCACTCAGGTTGGAGATGAACTTAGAGTAGTAGGAGAAAATGTGGCATCATATAAACTTGTGAGCCTAGCACTCCTTGGCCTTTCGAAGCCTTGGCAACATTATCAAGATTTAGTAAATGGAAGAGACAAACTACCAGATAGGGAGAGACTTTGGTATAATTTGGTGTAGGAGGAGATTACAAGAAACACTAGATATGGTGTCACATCTAGATCTAATGAGGAAGGATATTCTGATCTAGTTGGAAAAGGAAAGAATGCCAAAGGCAAGAAGGCCCATGCCGAGGCAGAATCCAATTGGAACCATGGAAAGAAGAAAGACCTCAGTAAGATTAAATGCTTTCATTTCCATGAGTATGGGCACTATGAAACCAAGTGTCCATAAAATAAATACAGTAAAGAGCCTGTAAGAGGAGTAGGACGATATGATCTTGCATCACAATTCGAGTTGGATTTCACCCTCATTGCTTGCATGGAAAGCATAGTAAGAGGAGTGAGTGGTACCTAAACTCTGGTTCCGCATATCATCTGACTTGAAGTAAGGATTTCTTCAACAGCCTAGAGGAGAAGGACTTACAATTACACATAGAGCTTGGAGGTGATGGAAGGTATACTACCAAAGGGATTGGAACTATCACTTTTAAGAAGGAGTTAGGCTCCCATATTCACCTAAATGATGTAATGTATGTGCTTGGTTTGAAGAAAAATATAGTCTCTGTATATGTACTTGAAGATGATGGATATGATGTGATGTTCAGTAAGGGGAAATATTTTCTAAAGCATGTTGCTACTGGACAAGTAAAACAAATTGGTGTTTGAGTTAAAAATATCTACAAGCTAGAGGTAGACTTCGCCATGCATGCAACTATACCTCCAAAAGTGAGGTGGGGTGATGTAGAGCCTTAGTCCCATAGTTGCAAAGATTTGGGCAAGGTCCATAGCAGAGAAGTAGAAATTGCAATATACTCTAGCAGAAGGATCAATGCTAGTTGATGCACTCAAATATTGAGATATCGTTGTAGGTCAGTAGTAATCAGAGACTCAGGAGATAGTTACATCTCAGAGACACATTTGATTTAGTATTTTCGATGCTTCTTAGTTGTACCTGTTGCAGTAGAAACAACAACACTGAGAATGAGTGTTAGTTGTGTTATAATACATTCCACTGGAGTAGGATAGGGGTGGTGCATAACCCTTTTCTTGCTAAGAGGGAGTGTTGAAATTGTAGCAAGAAAAGGCTTCATTTGACTTGTGCCTTAGTCAAATGGAGAAATTTAATTTTCCACATCAACAAGATGACTTACATTTCAATTAGCTAGAGTGGCATGGCTTTGTCTCCTAATTAAATTAGTAAATTCTAGTTATATGCAAGAAGTAGAGTTGTGCATGGGTTGATTGCTAAAATCTAGCAATCTAGTGGAGTTATTGTTAGTTAAACTTTTTTAATTGAGCTCTAGTTTTTAGTGGATTCGGTAGGAGTTCAGTTGAGTAGTTATAACAGTTTTTAACTCACCAATATCTTAGTTAACTAATAAATTTACTAAAAATAGTCCTAAACATGCACGAAATTCGAATTGCCTAAGTTGAGTGGAGGAAAAGGTACATTGCAATTATCAATTATATACTAGCTGAGTGTACAGATTTGGAATTGCAGTAGGTGATCAATTCCTTTAGGATTTGGGCAAGGAAATAGGGAATCTATCCTATTTTTAAGGGGATAATTCCCTCAAGGATTGCCCAAGGAAATAGGAGGAAGGCTGAGGCCTATTTTGGCTAAGTGTTGGTCAAAGCAGGAGATACAAATTTCAATGCAGGGTGTGCTTTAGGATTGAAGCAAGACATTGTAATTGATCCATATTCTCGTATAAATTAATGCAACGTAGCGAAGGGGTTTTTCCTTGTTTGGTTCCCTTGTAAGATCATTGTTTTCCTTGTGTTTTAATGGTTGCATGTGTTTCTATCATGTGTTTTCCTTTCTAACGAATAGTAGAAGAAATGTGTGCCTCTTGATTTCAGTTTGATTTCATTAGCAGTAGCAAATTTCTTGCAATTTCTACATAGTATCAACGCTACATAAGACTACATAGAAACCTTGTTCTAGATATTCTCTCAGAAAATTTAGACTTGTAGAGTTTTTTGGTGCAGATATTCTTAAGAGTAGGAACAATGTCCTTCTATGGATTGATGCTTGAGTATGCATTGGAGGGCACCTCAAATTTTTGTGCTTGGAAATAATGGATGCAAGTTGTCTTAGACGATAATGGAGCATGGGAATATAGACAAACTGGTATTCCAAAACCAGCAGCATCAGATGCTCAGGCACTTGCTCAGTGGAAGAAAGACACAAAAAAAGCCAGGAGGATTATCCTAGAGGGTGTCAGAGATGATGTGGTTTCAGATTTTCATGGAAAGGAGATTCTCTTTGCAATGTGGAAAACCCTCACAAATCTATTCCATAGTAGCAGTGATGCCAGGAAACTAGCATGGAGAGAGAATCTTAGGAACATTCACATGCAGAAAAATGAAACCATTCCTCAATACCTATCTGGATTCACTCAGGTTTTAGATGAACTTGGAGGAGTAGGAGAAAATGTGGCATCATCTACAATTATGAGCCTGTTGAAGCCCCAAAAATCGGGTCTACAATAAGGGGGATACCCACCCGGTCAGGACCTTGGTTAGCAGCTCCTTTTCCGTTTGGTATAGTGGGTCCGACTGGGGATATGGGACCAATTTCCCAATTTATGTGTGTGTGTGAATAATTGATATTTCCTTTCTAAAAGTTCCTAAGTGAGATGTTCTAATTCTAACTCTAATCTAATAACATGCAAATTGTATTCTAATAAACAGAAATATCTAAGTCTACACTAACCTGGGGTGTAATCCTTCTGTTATGCGATCTAAAATGATTTCAGATAACAATCGGTAATAAATATCATTCAACTATTATGAGAAAAGAATTCAATAAAGATGAACCACTTCGTATAAAAAGTTAGACGAAACAGTTGTGAAAAACATATCACATAATAAGCTACTCATACATTAAGCATAAATAAATAGTTATCACCGTACAAAAGTGCCAAATGATAACTCAGGCATTCACACATCAATATATAAATAGCTGAACATGAATATCACTTTTAACACAAAGGCAGAAATAATTAAGAGATAGAAGTACCATTTATAACTAGTCCTACTCATGAGCTTCAAGCGATAATGATTTATCTCTTCTTAATCCAACATCCACTAAGAGTACATAAGTGCCACATCAGTAGCAGATATTAAATATAGATATCAATAAATCTTGTTCCATTCATTCGTCAAAACCTCCTCAGAGGGTACAAAAGTGCATGTTCTGGGGATAAGTTTTTGATAAATTTCAGGACCCTTCTCTAAATGCATGAGAAGGGTTTAAATACTACTAACTAAATCTAAAAATAACTTATTACAAAAATGTAGGATGCGGTTTAAATGACCGTCTTCATTTCTGGCAAAAATAAAACTAAATTAAAACTAAAACTGAATCTAAAATTAAAACTACTAACTAATTATTTTTGTATCTGCTCCTTGAAATCACACGCGTTCAGCATTTGTTTGAGAAGAGTCGGCTGGCCGACTTCCGATTTTAGTTGTGCTGAGAAAACAGAATCGGCAAGAGCTGGCGCCATCTTCTCGACATAATTGATGATACACTTGAGAGTCATGCACTAGCTGTGTGGTTTTACCAAGTATGCCCAGTAATAATCCCAATTCAACTTAGTTAATCTTTGGATTGATTCTGCCTTTTCTTGAGCTTTCTGTCTCCAGCCTATTTGTAGTTGCTGTACTTAAATGCATACCATTTTGAAGATGTTTCTGACAAATACCACTGGTTTTAGGATTCAAGTTTTACTTTTTTACCTCTAGCGTTACTTTCTTACAAATTTCTGGGCTTAAAGGTGATTGAGCAATTAGAAGCTTTCCTTTTCAAGAAGTTTTTCCCAGCAATGTGCGATTAGAGCTAGGCGCTAATCGCGCATCGGAAACTGCCTCTGTTTCTTGATCCGGGCTTCCTTGGTGCATTTTTCGCCTTTTGGGCGTTTTCTTTTAGCAAATATAAAGCTCAAATTTTGTAAAAATAATGATTTTGTAAGCTCTTGACCTTGAGTTTTAAACTGTCTATTTTTTATATCAGCGTTGTCCAGTATCCATTTGATCATGTCCGTGTATGGAAGAATTTTGGGCCTCGCCGCTATCCTGTGTAAGAACGAACAGGCTAGCTCTGTAATGGATGCCTCAGAAGAACTATGAGAGCCAGCAGTAGCCTCAACCTCCATCACTTTAGGATTCTCTTCCTCAAGTAGACTATACATGCCTTCCCAAGTAGCAATACCAGCCTCTCTGTTATAGGTGATGTCTGTATACAAGGGTGCCATTTCTTTTTCTTCAGAGCTCGGGATTTTTCCTTTCTTTCCCATGATATCCTGTGTATTGCTTCGTATATTTCTTTGCTCTTTGTTCCTGCAATTTACAAATGAAGTGAGAATAATGATAAGGAAAGGCGAAGGGAAAGTTTTAAATGCCAAAGACATATAAATACACCACCTTACGTGAAATGGCTCCTTGATAAGCGCAAAACCATATTCCATTAATGACTGGCAACTAACTCATTAATTAGCATTAAAGCGCATAACCAAGTCTCGATTTATGGAAAATATTTTTTTTTTAACAATGAGCCGAAAGATCTGCGATGAAGCGATTTTAGGATTTGCTTCGCAATATCGCAGATCGAAACATCGCAAGATCATTCTATCGCTTTATCGCTTGCTCGCTATATCGCAATGTCGCTTTGCCGCTCTATCGCAAAATCACAATATCGCAATATCACAACATTGCAAGATTGCTAGGTTACTATATCGAAATATCGCTATATCGCAAATCGCAGGAACACAATATATGTCAATCGTTTGTTAATTATTTTTTTGCGAAATGCGATTTGCGATATGAGCCATCGCATATCGGTGGTTCAAGGTTTTTTTCAGCGTAAATGATTCTTTGGACATGCGATGCAATAAATGTTTTCTTAATGTGTAGTTTCGCATTGCGATCTTGCAATCTTAGAATTCAGCTTGCAAGGAGGTATTTATTATCTTTTTGCGATGCGATATTTCCTAAGGAATAATTCTACTTTATCATAAAACTTAGGGTTTTTTTATTTTTCAAGGGTATTTTGCTAAGTTTATGATGGTAAGTTTTATTAAAAAGGAAATACATGCACAAATTAATTTTTAAATTTTTGACTAAGGGTCCCCACTTATTTAGTATTAGGAATAACATTAAATAAGAAGGGGGGTTGTTGTTGGCCACAACAATTGGCGATTCACTTGGAAGAACCATTTATCTCTGCTTTTCTTTTGAATTTTCTAAACTTCCAAAATAGAAAATTTTCCAGAAAATTAAACTTTATTATAGAAAGACAAAGTACATTATGCTTTTACCTATCAATGATATTTTGTTTCTTCTATTTTCAACTTTTATTATTTACTCCCTCAAGCTAGTCCTTGTATCTACATCAGTCATTACTTGGTTTATAAAGATAAAAACAAAGCCTTTTCTGTAAATCAGTTTTGAATATGCTCATTTGTCATAAGTAGAGCCTCTGCTGCGAGCAGGCGTTTATAGCCTCGACAGGATTACCTGTTACCCAGCAATGATCCTGTATCCTACTTAGAGAAATTTACAACTTTCAAAGAGAAATCCATATCCACACTTATTGCTTTCATTTTTCTTTTTACCCTTAAGGAACAATGTCTTGGTTTGATAGCCAATTTATGACACAGTCATTCACTTGATTTATAGCTTTGCTGAACAAGCTGGCTCGTAATGAGACCCCTTGTCTTTTGATTGAAACAATCTTGAGTCATTGCCCTGTTGTGGTATGCAGTATTGGCAAAGTCAGCAAGCTATAATATCTATGATCATGATAAGTCGGCTCGTGATGAGACCTCTTACTCTTTAAGTTAAAGTGTATCATTGTATCATTCTCTGAACATTGTAGTTTCCTAGGTGGGGAGGAAGTCATTGTTTCCTTAAGATAGCTCTGGACGACAGTAGTAGAGTTTTTGGAAAGAGATTTTCTTCAGAGAATCTTCGTTTTATTATTGATACCTTTCATTGGACTGATACAAAACAATTTCCCACTAAAGGTTGCTTTTTATCAAAATTTACAAAGTCGAAACTAGTATCATTTCTAGGCGTAGAGCCTTTAATTGTATCTTTCAATAATAATGATAAATTTTCTAAAAGAATTCCATTGATACAAGTGAAAAAACAAAATCTAAAAGAGAATTTGTGTCTTTTTCGTGAATCTCAAATGTAACCATTTACAATTGGTTTTATTATGAAACTAAAACAACTACTCTACAAAATAGAAGAATGATCTCCTATGGAAAATATTTTTTTAGGATCTGTCCGTTAATAGGTAAAGAATCTCTTTTTCCTATTAAATCCTGTAACATAAAAGTAGATGGACCTATGACTTCTACGATTTGAAAAGGGCCAAGCCACATTCGTTGAAATTTTGTATGTTTCCCTTTTTCTTCATGAGCCTTGTCCCATTTTAGAACTAAATCTCCCATCTGAAAATATTTTATGGATATCATGGTCGAATCAAAGGAAGCTTTCACTAATGCTTGGTGATGAGCATGAGTTATTTTAGCCTGTTCTCGTTTTTCTTCTAACTTAATTATTTCCAGTTGCCTTAGTTGTAAGGAAGAAGTTGGTGCTTCATCAATATATTGAACCAAGGCTAAAGAGGGAATTTCCAAATGAGTTGGAAGGACCACTTCTTTCCCATAAACTAAATTAAAGGGAGAAGTACCGATGGAGGCTTTCTGCGTTATCCGATTTTCCCATAAAGCATATAGTAAAGACTTATGCCAATTTTTATGATTTTGATCAATGGTTCGCTTAATGATTCTGATTAAATTCTTATTTGTAGATTCAGCTAACCCATTCCCTTATGGGTAATAATTGGCAGAGTATTTAAGCTTGAAACCTCTTTTGAGTGCAAATTCAGTCATCGCATTACCAGAAAAATATGATGCATTATCAAACATTAAAGCAGAAGGAAACCCAAAACTGGTGATTATGAATTGATCTATGAATTTGATGATATGTTTAGCATTAGCCGTCTTGAGTGGAACTGCTTCTACCCATTTAGCAAAGTAATCTGTTGCTGTAAGGATATATCTATGCTGTTTAGAAGAGTGAGGAACGATCTCACCTATTATATCCAATCCCCACTGATCGAAAGGTTGTTCAATTTTGATTAGGTTTTAGTGGCAAGGATGGTTTCCTTTGGCTCCTAGCAGCGGTTTGACAGACTTGACATTTCCTCACGTAGTTATGTGAGTCTTTGAATAATGTGGGCCAGTAATAGCCTGCACGTAAGATTTTATGGGCAGCAGTGTCTCCAGCATAGTGTCCGCCTACTGGCCCATCGTGAGTTCCTGTAAGACTTTTTCAACTTCATATTTCTCAAGACATCTAAGGAGAACAACATCATAATTTATTCTAAAGAGAACATCGTTCACTAGCTGATATTGTTTGGCTTTCTGTTACACTAAAAAATGTCACCTTGACTACTTACAGTTAGTATGGCTCAAATCAACAGTCATGCTACCCTCTTAGGAAAGTCTCATGCCTCTGTTATCCATCTCAAACTCAAAGAAGAGAGAAAGTCTTGTAAAAACTATCTTTATCTCTGGGGTCGCAGGTTCTCTCTAGCCTTACCTGCGGGGACGCTGACCATGTTCACAAAATCTGCGTCCATGGACGCTCTGTATGTTAAGGGACAGGTGCGTCCCTCTGTAAAAGGCAAAATGCGCGAGTTTTATCTTGAAAAAGTTACTTGTGGTTACTTCTAGAACATTCTAGAGGTCGGTTTGATGAAATGGATGCGCCTCCAGTTGGTTCATGTATCTCTATTAAGGGGGAACTTATCCCATCAATAAGGGAGCTATCCCACCCAAAGAGGGGGATGATCCCATTGATAGTGGACCTGAATAACCTCTTTACAGCACTATAAATAAAGACATTGAGCCAGAGGGAGAAGAGGTTGGAGCTATACATTTTCTTTGGGTAAATGCTGCAGGATTTAGGTCTTCCATTAGAGCCTTTGTGAGGAGAGATTGTCTTCACTTGATTCTACTTGGGAGAGGGTGAGCTTTGTCAAAGTAGAGGAAAACCCTTGATGGACCCTGGGAGGAACTTGCACAACACCAAGGCCAGGTTGTAAGAGTTTCTTTGTTTCGTTATTAATACAAACTGGTTTATTTTTCTCAATAGCTTGTGTTAATGAGTTATTTCATGTGTTCCTTGGTCTGCATGTTGAATATATGTTTTATTATATGAAATGCAAGTGCTTGGTAATTGTTTGATTGTTTGTGGTTGCAGGAATTGACTTGAAGGAGGAGCTCATCCGGATCGTCAAGAACGGACTTCAACAACAGCGTTTTGGAATAAGGTAAGCCTAAACACTTGTAGTTTTCATGTTGTAAAAGGTGTATTTAGAGAAAGATCACTCCATTTTGTCTTGTTTGTCATTAGAATGTCTTAGACTTCTAGGAAGGTCAGTCGTGTCCGCACCCTTGACAGATTCCGTGTGACAAATTGGCGACTCCACTGGGGAATCCATTAATGAGAGAGTCTTTTCCTTTATATGAACTTTGCTTTGAGAAAATCATTTTTATTTTCTGGTTTTTGACTGTGAGAATTAGTATTTGGGTGGCTTAGCTGTAGATTTAGTTGGCTTTAGTTTTTCTTCCTTTTTCCAGAAGGACGCAGTCTCTGTGTGCTGCACAGTGCGTCCTTGGACGCGCTGTTGTCGACTGCACAGTGCGGGGCCGCACCTGTGACAACGGGTGGCCTGCGTCTTCCTGTAAAAGTTAAGAAAATTCCATTTTTGCTTTAAATTGCTTTTAGATTTTGGTTTTTCTTAGTGTTTTCTGCCCAGATCCTTTAGTACCCTGTCAAAAATTTTCACCTAAGCTTGTTCCTGCTCTTAGCTTTCATCAATTGGGTGTTTTGAGTCTTTTTCTTGAGAAATTCTTGATTTGATTTCCTTTGGTCATTACTTGGAGGTTTGTCTCAGTCTTTTCACAATTTTGCATCTTTTTGCTTGTGTTTTTGCAAAAAAAATTTCCCCCTCATTCGCCGGGGGGGGCTAAATTGTGTATGAGTGTTAATCGCCTTTGAGTGTTTTTATTTTATGATCTTTGGAACTCTCACCCAATTTTCTCGACTTGCACTTGATTGGTTCTTAGATTACATTAGAATCATCTTGTGTTTGAGAATTCTCTTGCATAGATCACATTTGCATAATTAGAGTTCTCAGTTTCAGAATATGAATGAAAAATGTGCGTAGATTACATTTGCATACTTTTCATGTGAATTGTGCATAGATTACAATTGCATAGTTTACATTCTGAAAAATCAATCGTAGATTTAGATCAGCTTTCTTTGATTTGAATTTACACAAAAATAAAAAAATAAAAAAAATTGGTTTGGAATTGATTTGCATTAGTTTTTCTTGATGAAATTAGTGCATTAGAGAATTTGTTAAATTTTCTCTTAATGATCAATTTTTTGCATTGTTGGAAGTGAATGGAAACTCTCTCCTTACTCTAGTTAGGATTCATCGAATTGAAAGGATTGCATTATCATATTTCGATTGCATTCAATTGAGTCGGGTCATAACACCATTGGTTTCATCTCCATTTACCCATTTGAGTAATAACAGCCTTAATAACACAACGCTTAATTAAAATTCATCTAGTAATTTTCACATTTCTAGGGCTCTGAAACACCAACATAGCTTAGGCTAGGGTCTTGGAGTAGGTGAGTACTTAACTCTCCAAGACTACAAAACCAAACAGATAGTCTATCTTGAGTAGAACAAATCCAATTGTTTCAGTTACATTCTGGGAAAGCTCCTCTTAAAGGAGAAGCACGAGCTCGTGTCCGAACCAGTGAGGGGATCATTCCTCCCTCGTTGGGAACGACGCCAGGCAGTACGTATTACAAATGGTAAACCTCGGATTAACCATTGTCGAGGAGCCAGGGGTCACTTATCGGTAAACCTTGGATTGTTGTCAAGGAGCCGGTAAGGGGATTGGAGCTTGCTACTCTGCCCTTGCGTGCTGTCGGAGTTTAGACTGTTCCCCCAGGTGTAATTGTTGTGATTGGTAACCTTAGTGGCCATAATATCTAGGATTCTACCCAAGGTGACGGTGGAGGGAAGGTCCCACTGTACCTGGAGCAGACGTCGGCTATACTCACTTGGATTTTCTGGGGGGTTCACTTCACTCGAGACGGTTAAAGTGGAGGAACTTGGTCCAGTCTATTCATTAAGCAGGTTGTCGGGGTAACTGTTCCACCCACTATTTCTGTACTGGATTCTGCGAGGTTGGGCTTAATCACCAACTAGTGTTTTCGGTCCGGAAGGCTACTGTTTGTGTGTGGTTTGACTCCTAGATTTGATAGCGCGTGTTAATTTGTTTGTTTTTACTTTTAGAGACCATAGGTGTGAATTGTGAATTTTAGTTGTTAGGTGTAAATTGTGAATTGTTAATTTTAGTTTAAAATTGTTAATAAAATTCACTGAAGTTGAATATAATGGCAAATGTTCCAGAATTTATCAACCTAGGAACCCCTCCTAATGAGAATCCTAGTACTTTTCCTTACTTTGGGAATGTTGGTCCTCCTTATATGGCTACTTTGTCATTACCTGGATTTACAATAGGTTTACCGATATGGTTATTTTCAACTTCGTTGGCCCAAAATACTCTAATTGTTCCATCTCAACCGGATGCTTCACCTCAACAGAGTTCACCATCTCAACATCACCAACCTTCTGTTGACCCTTTACCTTCTTCTCCTAATTTTTCTTCCTCCATTTCTTCCTCTTCGCCTGGTAAAAGCCTTGATGCTAGTAACCAGGAGGCTAAGAAGAAGAAGAAAGGGAAGAAGAAGAAGAAGAAGAAGAAGCAAGATAAGAAAGAAGTCAACCAACCAACCATGGCTGTAAGTGTTAGTGGTGTTGAGGAAAACTCCAACATGAAACGTAAACCAAAATACCCTTGCAGGCTTTGTAAGGGTGACCACTTCCTTGTTAATTGTCCTGGTATTCCAAAGGTCTTGGAAGTATGGTCAGAAAAATCTCATCAATTTTCCGTTGATCCATCAACCAGTAATAGTCAGGTTCCTGGGAAAAAGGGTAAAGTTAGGTTTCCTTGTAAGTTATGCAAAGGGAGTCATCAAACTCACATTTGCCCTCACATGGATGAAGCCTCAACATTGTTGGAAAAACTCACTGTTCCACAGCAAGAATTTCCAACTGGTTACCGTAAACTTTCTCCCAACCTGCCGTCAATTGACGGAGTGATTGATCTAAATTCAAATACAGTCGATCACACTCTCCCTTTGGAGAGTGAAACTCATGTCACTCAAGTTGATGATCAATTAGTTGATCCAGTGGTCGATTCAATTTCACATTCGGTCGATCCCACTTTCCATCTAGAGAGTGAATTTCATACCGCTCAGGTTCTTCTTGTTACATCAGATTCTTCTATGCCGGGGGGCATTTCACCTGTTCATACAGAACCCCCTCCAAGCACTGAGGTCTTTTCCTTTGATTGGAATAGACTGACAGAACCTCGTCTTCCTTCCTCCATCCCTTTCCAAATCATTGTCAAGGCTGGTGGTAGGGACATACATCGTACTCAGGTAGATGAAGGTGCTTCTGTTAGTATTTTATCCTCAACTGTTTGGAAAGCTTTGGGTTCCCCTCAGCTTGTGCCTATTACGCAGAATCTGAAAGCTTTTAACAGAACCATTAGTGAACCTTTAGGGATCCTTCCTAAGTTTTCTATTACCTTGGAAGGTAAAACTGTTTGTGTTGATCTTATGGTAGTTCGAGGTCCCTTGGATTTCAATTTACTCCTTGGGCGAGACTATGTTTATGCAATGAAAGCTGTCGTATCGACACTCTTTCGCGTGATGTCTTTCCCTCACAATGGCAGTATTGTGACTGTAGACCAGCTTTCGTTCCCTAGTCTCTTTTCAACTACCAATAATATGACACCCCTAAATGTTCCTGATTCTAAAGTGGTATCTACCCTGCCACGGGTTAATTATGTGGCAACCGGTCCCATGATTTCAGTTACCGATGTAAATGAGCCTCTCACTGTTGATTTAGATCCGGTAATTGACATGGAAAACTCTATGGGATTACTTGAACACGATGTTCTTATCCCTTTTGAGTCCCTTGACATGTGTTCCTTCCAAAGAACTGTTCTTCCTTCTGATGAAGATCTCTTGGAAGCCATGATCAACGTGTGTCCATTGACATGTCTTTCTTCCAGTTAGAAGCCATGCTCAGTGAGTACGAGGATAGTTTGTTCCTCTCTCAACCTCATTAAAAAATGAAATTGGATGGTCCGAGGAAAGTTCCTTTTACTGTGTCAACCTCGTTAAAAAATGAATCAGTGAGTACGAGGATAGTTTTTTCCTGTCTCAACCTCGTTAAAAAATGAAATAGGCTGTAACGAGGATAGTTTTTTCCTGTCTCAACCTCGTTAAAAAATGAAATAGGCTAGCATGAGGATAGTTCTTTTACTGAGTCAACCTCATTAAAAAATGAATCAGGTAGATTTTAGGATATGTAGGTAGAATGTAGAAAGTAAGGTTTTGAGGACAGTTCCTGTTACTGAGTCAACCTCGTTAAAAAATGAATCAGGTATGAGGACGGTTCCTGTTACTGAGTCAACCTCGTTAAAAAATGAATCAGGTATGAGGACAGTTCCTGTTACTGAGTCAACCTCGTTAAAAAAATGAATCAGGTATGAGGATAGTTCTTTTCTTGTGTCAACCTCCTTAAAAATGAAACAACTCCCTTTTCAAGTTAAATATTGAAAGTAAACCTTCATTTCATCCAGCCGGTTGAATGCAATGAAGCCTGGGGGGCATGTACCTCTCTTTTCGTCATTATGCTGGGGGCATGCGAACTTTTTGAGCATAGTTCCTTGTCTTGGGTCAAGCTCGTTAAAAAATGAAACAAGGGTAGGTTAAGTAGGTAGATTGTAGAGAGTAGTCATGAGCATAGTTCCTTGTCTTGTGTCAAGCTCATTAAAAAATGAATCAAGGATTTTAGAGCATAGTTCCTTGTCTTGTGTCAAGCTCGTTAAAAAATGAATCAAGGTTTTTAAAGTTAAGTTTTTGTTAGGTAGATTGTAGAGAGTAGTTATGAGCATAGTTCCTTGTCTTGTGTCAAGCTCACTAAAAAATGAAACAACTCCCACAATTCTTTCCAAGATTATGAAAGTAAAGCTTCATTCCATCCACCTCATTGAATGCAATGAAGCTTGGGGGGCATGTACCTTGGTTTGCATCTTTATGCTGGGGGCATGTGAACTTATAACAAGCATAGTTTTTCGTTTCAAGCTTGCATAAACATGAAACTGAATCCGAGCATAGTTCTTTTCCTGTGTCAAGCTCGTTAAAAAATGAAACAAATCCTTCTCTAATTGAGTCGAGAGTTTGACTAGACCTCATAGATGTTAGGTTGTACATTTAGGTTAGTTATTTCAGTTTTTGCATAATTTTCTTACAGTTTTAGGTCGAGTCTTTCAAATGATCTCGTTCATGAACCTTCATTTCATCCAACTGGTTGAATGAAATGAAGCTGGGGGGCATGCGCTCTAGCAATCATGCTTAGGGGGCATCAAGCACAGTTTTCTCTCTGTTTCGAGCTTGTGAAAAAATGAAACTACTTTGAAGCATAGTTTTTCTCTGTTTCAAGCTTTTGTAAAAATGAAACCTATCTCGAGTCAATTTCAGTTATTTTCAAGACTCGTTAAACTCATGAAAATACCGAGATTATTTTGCTATCTTTCATTCTCGTAAAACAAATGAAAAATGTCGAGTTCTTTCCGTCTTTTCCTGTTCGTAAATTAAATTGAAAGTCGGCCATATGAGTACATTTTTATCCCTTTTTTGAACTCGTTAAAACTTACGAAAAAGTGAAACCTTAGAGTCATCTTTTAAGCCCTTTTTTTTTTACTCTTAAAACATGAAAAGATTGCCGAGTGTTTCTTTTTCACTCGTTAAAACGGAATTAAAAGACGGTCCCCTTTTAGCTCTTTTCTGACCGTAAAAACAGGAAAAGATTGCCGGGTTTTTGTCGTTTCAAACTCGATACGGAAATAAAACGACGTGTCCTTGACCACTTTTTACTTTTCAGGTTAACGACACTATTATGAAAGTACTCCTTGGTCGCAAGATCAAGCGGTTCCCCCAGGTATTATTTTATACTTTTTCGGGCTTGAGGGACACAAATATACGAAAAAGTTCAACATGGAGTTTCCTTAAGTTTTTCAGACTCTCTAAAAATGAAAAACGCCGAGTTTCTCCTATACTGGGCTCGTTAAACTTTTACAGTAGAGGACCTGTTCAATTACAAACAGGAACGAACCACTCCTTCCTAGGGTTCGAATTTAAACTAGGTTGGACTCGTCCGAAGGATGAGCTTATAATCAAGCATATGTTATCCTCCTCAAGCTTGTTAAAAATAAAGAGGTACTTGCCAGAAATGGTGGGGGAAAAGAGAGAAGAATGAACCTGTTTGTCACCTTTTGTCTCAAAAGAAACTTTATTACCGCTCTTGAACAAATCCTTCTCTAATTGAGTCGAGAGTTTGACTAGACCTCATAGATGTTAGGTTGTACATTTAGGTTAGTTATTTCAGTTTTTGCATAATTTTCTTACAGTTTTAGGTCGAGTCTTTCAAATGATCTCGTTCATGAACCTTCATTTCATCCAACTGGTTGAATGAAATGAAGCTGGGGGGCATGCGCTCTAGCAATCATGCTTAGGGGGCATCAAGCACAGTTTTCTCTCTGTTTCGAGCTTGTGAAAAAATGAAACTACTTTGAAGCATAGTTTTTCTCTGTTTCAAGCT
This sequence comes from Pinus tabuliformis, assembly GCA_031772625.1. Taxonomy (NCBI): domain Eukaryota; kingdom Viridiplantae; phylum Streptophyta; class Pinopsida; order Pinales; family Pinaceae; genus Pinus; species Pinus tabuliformis. The sequence continues at coordinate 728,998,441 of CM062820.1, read as the reverse complement.
TTTGTAAAAATGAAACCTATCTCGAGTCAATTTCAGTTATTTTCAAGACTCGTTAAACTCATGAAAATACCGAGATTATTTTGCTATCTTTCATTCTCGTAAAACAAATGAAAAATGTCGAGTTCTTTCCGTCTTTTCCTGTTCGTAAATTAAATTGAAAGTCGGCCATATGAGTACATTTTTATCCCTTTTTTGAACTCGTTAAAACTTACGAAAAAGTGAAACCTTAGAGTCATCTTTTAAGCCCTTTTTTTTTGACTCTTAAAACATGAAAAGATTGCCGAGTGTTTCTTTTTCACTCGTTAAAACGGAATTAAAAGACGGTCCCCTTTTAGCTCTTTTCTGACCGTAAAAACAGGAAAAGATTGCCGGGTTTTTGTCGTTTCAAACTCGATACGGAAATAAAACGACGTGTCCTTGACCGCTTTTTACTTTTCAGGTTAACGACACTATTATGAAAGTACTCCTTGGTCGCAAGATCAAGCGGTTCCCCCAGGTATTATTTTATACTTTTTCGGGCTTGAGGGACACAAATATACGAAAAAGTTCAACATGGAGTTTCCTTAAGTTTTTCAGACTCTCTAAAAATGAAAAACGCCGAGTTTCTCCTATACTGGGCTCGTTAAACTTTTACAGTAGAGGACCTGTTCAATTACAAACAGGAACGAACCACTCCTTCCTAGGGTTCGAATTTAAACTAGGTTGGACTCGTCCGAAGGATGAGCTTATAATCAAGCATATGTTATCCTCCTCAAGCTTGTTAAAAATAAAGAGGTACTTGCCAGAAATGGTGGGGGAAAAGAGAGAAGAATGAACCTGTTTGTCACCTTTTGTCTCAAAAGAAACTTTATTACCGCTCTTGAACACGACATTTTTTATTCACCTGGGTTGGGAAATCTTTTACCTCACAGTTGACCAAACCACTTTGAAAGTCTTTAACCGGGTTCCGGGGATTAACTTTGAGTTATTCGTCACCAAGCCGTCTGTTGTGTCGTTATGTGTTCAAGAGGTCTGCAAGCAAAAACTTTCATCTGCAAAATACTTGTCATCCATTTGACCATCCCTGAGTCAGTCCTTACAGCAACATTTCTTCAACTTGAACAATGATTTCGTGTTGCGGGCTTGCCTGCAACGGGTCGCTTTCTATCGACATCGACACATTATCTAGAAAGATGACTTAGGAATCGACAGTACCTTGAAGTCTGCATGCATCAATGGCAGGTTTCTCGCCTTTGACATCAGTTTACATCATTGACTTTCGATCAGAGGATTCCGTGAAGTGTTCGACATCAAAACATCTATTCACATTTCACGGGTTGTGCTTGGTACTTTGAGAACCATTGACATTACTGGTGGTTTCTCTCACGCTTGTTAACATTTTACATCATTGACTGGTAATCAAGTGGTTTCTACCATGTTCGACATCGAATCATTTAATCACATGGCTAGAATCGTACCAATTCGGGAAGTAGAAGTGAAGACCCTGGATCTAGTTTCTACCATCCAGGCTGCGAGGAGTTTTGTATTCATTGTCTATGTAGACTTATCATAAACAGATGGCTGCGTCCATACTGTATCTACAAAAGTCTATAAAAATGATGTACTGCAAGATCATTCCTGTATCAGAATAGTTAGTCCATTAGTTAAAAGTTTTGAATCTGAGTATGGGAATGCCTACCTCAGTGATGATATAATCTTATCCATGTATTTTGTGTTGAAAATTGCAGGTTCCAACCAGGCCATCCACAAGGCAATCCTTGAAATGATAAAGCGCTTCACCCTTCCTAGAATTACAAAACCCTATTCTATTCCAGGCTTCGCACTTTAGGGGGCAATCTGTTACACTAAAAAATGTCACCTTGACTACTTACAGTTAGTATGGCTCAAATCAACAGTCATGCTACCCTCTTAGGCAAGTCTCATGCCTCTGTTATCCATCTCAAACTCAAAGAAGAGAGAAAGTCTTGTAAAAACTATCTTTATCTCTGGGGTCGCAGGTTCTCTCTAGCCTTACCTGCGGGGACGCTGACCATGTTCACAAAATCTGCGTCCATGGACGCTCTGTATGTTAAGGGACAGGTGCGTCCCTCTGTAAAAGGCAAAATGCGCGAGTTTTATCTTGAAAAAGTTACTTGTGGTTACTTCTAGAACATTCTAGAGGTCGGTTTGATGAAATGGATGCGCCTCCAGTTGGTTCATGTATCTCTATTAAGGGGGAACTTATCCCATCAATAAGGGAGCTATCCCACCCAAAGAGGGGGATGATCCCATTGATAGTGGACCTGAATAACCTCTTTACAGCACTATAAATAAAGACATTGAGCCAGAGGGAGAAGAGGTTGGAGCTATACATTTTCTTTGGGTAAATGCTGCAGGATTTAGGTCTTCCATTAGAGCCTTTGTGAGGAGAGATTGTCTTCACTTGATTCTACTTGGGAGAGGGTGAGCTTTGTCAAAGTAGAGGAAAACCCTTGATGGACCCTGGGAGGAACTTGCACAACACCAAGGCCAGGTTGTAAGAGTTTCTTTGTTTCGTTATTAATACAAACTGGTTTATTTTTCTCAATAGCTTGTGTTAATGAGTTATTTCATGTGTTCCTTGGTCTGCATGTTGAATATATGTTTTATTATATGAAATGCAAGTGCTTGGTAATTGTTTGATTGTTTGTGGTTGCAGGAATTGACTTGAAGGAGGAGCTCATCCGGATCGTCAAGAACGGACTTCAACAACAGCGTTTTGGAATAAGGTAAGCCTAAACACTTGTAGTTTTCATGTTGTAAAAGGTGTATTTAGAGAAAGATCACTCCATTTTGTCTTGTTTGTCATTAGAATGTCTTAGACTTCTAGGAAGGTCAGTCGTGTCCGCACCCTTGACAGATTCCGTGTGACACTTTCAACCTTAGAGCTCTTTTCTTGGTATGATCGAGGTTTGAAGGAGTGTATCCATTCTTTAGATAATAAATGATATCAGCATATAATGACTCAACATCGTTTAGGCTTACCTCATATATTTGTATCTCTGGATATGGAATTTCGGACATCAGCGATTCTCTTGCCAGCATTTTGCAAAAGCCTTGACCTTTTACAATACTTGCTGGTTTGATTTCTACGTCATATTCCTGTAAGGCAGTAACCCAATTGGCTCTTTTCTCACCCACATCCTTCTGTACTAGAAGATTTCTTACCGCTGGAAACGGTACTATGATTTTTGTATGTGTTTTGAGTAAAAAAGGTCTGAAATATTTAATTGCTTTGAAAACAGCATAAGCTTGTTTCTCCACATCTGAATAATTTAACTCAGCCCCTTGTAAATTGGAACTGAAAAAAGCAATTGGGGCTTCTGCCTTTTGTTGATTTTCTTGAGTGAGTATCGCAACATATGATCTATCATAGGCAAATGTATATAAAATAAAAGGATCGGAAAAATTTGGAGTTGCTAAAGATGGAGCATTAACAATTGCTTGTTTGATCAGATTGAATGCCTCATGTTCATATTGGCCCCATTTAAAGTTTGAGTTCTTTTTAATCACTGCTTGTAAAGGAGACACGATTCTTGAAAAAATCTAGAACAAATCTTTTTACAAAGTTAATTTGGCAGGGAAAAGATTGCATGGCTTTCTTGTTGTGAGGTAGGGGTACTGTGGAAATCTCCTTGATTCTGTCATGATCAATGTGAATTCCAGAATTTGACACTATGAATCTGAGAATTTTTCCCTCACTTAATGCGAAAAAGGATTTTTTCAGGTTAAGTGAAATTCCATACCTTTGACAACGTTGGAAGATTTGTTTTAAATCTCTAAGATGATATGCGTATGTGCCCCATTTAGTTCTGAATGTGGTTTTTAATTGATCATCGAGATGTACCAACACTTGATTGTATCCTGATAATCCATCCGAGAATGACATTAATTCTGACCCCGCAATTGCCTGCAGTATTTGTTCCATGGGAGGCAAAGGAAAATTATCCTTTTGGCAGGCTTTGTTAAGATTTCGAAAGTTAATGCAGATTCTAATGTTTCCATTTTTCTTTCTAAAAGGGACCATATTGGAAACCCATTTGGAATGTCGAACGGTAAAAATTATTTTGGCTTTCAATAACTTATTGAGTTCAGATTTGATCTGGTTTTCTAGATTAGGATAGATCTTTCTCAACTTTTGTTGGACAGGTTTTTCATCGTCTATCATTGGAATAGTATGTTGGATGATGGAGGTGTCGTACATTTTGAGTTCATCGTAATTCCAAGAAAAGACACTTTTGTATTGTCTCAAGAGACGAATATACGCTAATTTTTCTTCTTGAGCTAGACCAAGGCCTAGATTGATATTCTGTGGTTTGGTATCAGTTCCTAGATTTACTAATTCATAGTTCAAAGTTGAACTTTGGAGTTTTGAATTGGTAGATCTTTTAAACCGATCTTTCAAATCATAAAGGCCTTCTAACTTGACTACTGACTTAGGTATGGCATTGTTAGTGCTATCCTGTTGCAATTGTCGGTCATGTTGGTCTTCGTCAATTATTTGATTGGTGTAGGATCCTTCAGATATGAAGAAACTCACGATATCAGGATCGCCGTTGAAAATCTTCCAATTGGTAATGTTATTAGGAATAGATGGTCTAAAAATTAATTCAATTGAAAATCGATCAGGGCTAGAATCTTCTGAAGGAATGAGCTTGGAAGCTACGTTAGCTAAGAGGTATGTACTAGCATTCTGGAGTCTGGGAATTGATGAAATATTAAATGCTATAAAGTGTTCAATCAGATCTTGAACTAAAGATTGGTAATGTTTTAAATGACCTGATAAACAATGTATAGTATTACGTACCTGTCTGATTACAATTTCAGAATCTCCGAAAACTTGAAGGTATTTGACGTCTAATTCGATTTCTTTGTATAATCCTTGGACTAAAGCCTCGTATTCTGCGGTATTGTTGGTGCAATCAAATTCGAGTCTGCAAGTTAGCATAGTTTTATCTCCCTCTGGACTTATTAACATGCATCCTGCTCTTGCTCCTTCGTTAGACTTAGAACCGTCAAAAAATAATTTCCAAAATAAAGATTTATTTACAGGACTATCTATAAAATTAATACATTTAGAACTATCTGTTTGAGAGAAATTTTCTACTTGAGATAAAACAGAATGTTCTAAGTAAGGTGAAGTATGAGCATTAAAATTTCCTAGGAAAGAATCTACTGAGTAGTTGCCAATGATGTTATTGTTGTATGCTACTGGTTCATTTTCTCCCTCCAGTTCTGTTACTATGTATTTCTGATGTCTTTCCCGCTCAACTTTTATTTGATTTGGTTTACCATTGTAAGGGAGCCACATGTGCGACCAATCAGTTGCAAAGTATCCATGAAGTTTTTCTTACCAATATCTGCTAAGAATTAAGCCATAAAATTCCGGAATATCAACAACTAAAATGTCGATAACTTGATATACCTTTGGTTTGGATGACAGCCTTATGGTAACCTGATTTAATTCACCAATCACTTCGACTTGCGATCGATCTAATTGAACTATGCACACAACGGATTTTTGTGGTTGAACATTCAATTTTGAACATATTGACTTTGGTAGAATATTCAATGAAGCTCCAGAATCCACTAAGCAATTATGCAAATTTTTATTGAAAATTTCATAGGTAAGAAGAAATGGGGGAGTATGAGATCTCGATCTTCCTCCAATTAAGGCGATATCGTTTGGATAAGCTTTATTAATCGTATTAGTTGGAGGTATTCCCATGTTGTGGGAAGCTTGAGAGATTACAGCGGCGGGCAAAGGTGCAACGGGTATAGCATGTAATTCTTTCAAAAGTATCTTTTGCTAGTGTTTTAACTTGCTCAATTCGTAAAAAGTGATGTTAGCCCTAGTCTTTTTCATGTTCTATGATATTATACTCCATTTCATCCGAAACAATCAGTGTTTTAGATGGAGTTTATGGGTCTATTTTGACTGGGCTGGTTTGAGTCGCTTTAGGTGTCGTTTTCTTGGCTGCAACTTTATCCTTAGTCATTGAGCTTGCGCTCTTTGGCTTAGGTGTAGGTTGAGGAGGATCAAGTTGATTTCTACTGTGAGTGCTAACCGGGGATGCCTCTTGATCCTCTTCATCTAGGAGGATGAAATCCCACATACCTTGTAACTCTTCAACTTCTTCTTCATCGGTATGTTCCTTAGTAGCGATTTCCTCTTCTTCTTCTTCGGATTCAACACTTGTAATAGTGTTAGGGGGTTTGGAATCGGTCGAAGGGTTTATTTTAAAAGGTCTGTATGGATTTTTAGAAGAAGTTTCTGCCACTTGTTTCTTAATGTCAACCATCTCGTTAGACATGGTCTTCAAAACTTTTTGCAATCCTTCTAAATCAAATGGATCTTTCGATTGTTTTTTCTTGGGATCTTCTTTGAAAGAAACCTTCTTGGATTTTCGTTCTTCTATCGTGTTTTTCTTTTCTAGGGCCATAATACGTTTCTCTACTATTATTGCTTCTTTCATATTTTCAACTAAAGTTGTTTTGTTAGCCCTATCAACAAAGATTGCTATGTTTGATGGTAAAGCAGTGATGTACCATTCACTTTGCACTTCTTCGCTAGGCTTGGAAGCAGTAGGAATTTTGTTTAAGATTTTATTGAAACGTAAATTGAAATCTTTGATAGGTTCTTTTGACTCGACCCTAAAGTTATACAGGTCATTGATCAGTGTCGCCGTAGACCTGTCATCACCAAACTTAGTCAGGAATTGTTCTTGGAAGATTTCCCAACTAGTAATAGATCCAGACAGTAATGATAAATACCATGATCCGGTTGTTCCTTGCAGAGTATAAGGAAAAATCCGAACAACAGCGTCTTCGTTGGTAACTCCATTGAGATTTATGGATAGCATAAGTTTATTTATATGTTCTTCCACTAGCATGCCTACCTCAAGATTAAACTAAGGAAGCCATTTTTCAAGATGGGTCAGTATCTGACTCAAAGGTGCAGGCATTAAGACTGCCCCTGGGTTATTCCATGGAGATTGGGCCATCGCTGAGCTATTAACAGAGGAAAGTGTAGAAGATGATCCCTATGGTTGAGAAGATGAGGATATTGCGACTCCAGATGATTTAGAAGGAGATGTGGGAGTACTGGTGGACTGATGGACAATGATCTGAAGTGGAGGAGTGGATGGTTGACTTTGTGGTGAAGAGGTTGAGATGGATGATGATGATGAAAGAGTCTCGCTATCGGACTCTTTAGGAGATTTCCTTGCTCTCTTCCTTGTAGGTAGAGGTAACTCGATTGGCTGAACTCAAAAATTTTTGCTCTTTAATCTGGTAAAAGGGTGAGCAGGGTTATATTGCGAAGTCATGCTGCCTTGAGATTTATCAGATTTTTGAGGAGATATAGAAAATCACATAAGTTTGTGAATAAAAGATTCAACTTCAGGAGGTTCAATAGTAGATTGTTCTGAAATGTCAAGGTTTGTAGCAGCGGATGTTTCTCTCGCGACTTCTGGCTCTGGATTTAAAGATTCTAAATGCAATGGAGAAGTCAGGGGAGATGATGAGGGTGATTTACTCTCAGAATGGTATTTAGATTTAGACTTACTTGCCATTCACAGTTTGGGGCACTCCTTCTAGCGCCAAATATGTTGAAGCCCTGAAAATCGGGTTTACAACAAGGGGGATACCCACCCGGTCCGGACCTTGGTTAGCAGCTCCTTTTCTGTTTGGTATAGTGGGTCCGACTGGGGATATGGGACCAGTTTCCCAATTTATGTGTGTGCGTGTGAAGAATTGATATTTCCTTTCTAAAATTTCCTAAGTGAGATGCTCTAATTCTAACTCTAATCTAATAACATGCAAATTGTATTCTAATAAACAGAAATATCTAAGTCTACACTAACCCGGGGTGTAATCCTTCTCTTATGCGATCTAAAATGATTTCAGATAACAATCGGTAATAAAGATCATTCAACTGTTATGAGAAAAGAATTCAATAAAGATGAACCACTTCATATAAAAAGTTAGACGAAACAGTTGTGAAAAACATATCGCATAATAAGCTACTCATACATTAAGCATAAATAAATAGCTATCACCGTACAAAAGTGCCAAATGATAACTCATGCATTCACGCATTAATATATAAACAGTTGAACATGAATATCACTTTTAACACAAAGGAAAAAATAGTTAAGAGATAGAAGTACCATTCATAACTAGTCCTATTCATGAGCTTCAAACGATAATGATTTATCTCTTCTTAATCCAACATCCACTAAGAGTACAGAAGTGCAACATCAGTAACAGATATTAAATACAGATATCAATAAATCATGTTCCATTCATTCATCAAAACCTCCTCAGAGGGTACAAAAGTGCATGTTCTGGGGATAAGTTTTTGATAAATTTCAGGACCCTTCTCTAAATGCATGAGAAGGGTTTAAATACTACTAACTAAATCTAGAAATAACTTATTACAAAAATGTAGGATGCGGTTTAAATGACCGCCCTCATTTCTGGAAAAAATAAAACAAAATTAAAACTAAAACTGAATCTATAATTAAAACTACTAACTAATTATTTTTGTATCTTCTCCTTGAAATCGCACGCGTTTAGCATTTGTTTGAGAAGAGTCGGCTAGACGACTTCTGATTTTAGTTGTGATGAGAAAACAGAATCGGCAAGATCTGGCGCCATCTTCTCGGCAGAATTGATGATGCACTTGAGAGTCATGCACTAGCTGTGTGGTTTTACCAAGTATGCCCAGTAATAATCCCAATTCAACTTAGTTAATCTTTGGATTGATTCTGCCTTTTCTTTAGCTTTCTGTCTCCAGCTTGTTTGTAGTTGTTGTACTTAAATACATACCATTTTGAAGATGTTTCTGACAAATACCATTGGTTTTAGGATTCAAGTTTTACTTTTTTACCTCTATCGTTACTTTCTTACAAATTTCTAGGCTTACGGGTGATTGAGCAATTAGAATCTTTCCTTTTCAAGAAGTTTTGCCCAACGATGCGCGATTAGCGCTAGGCACTAATCGAGCATCGGAAACTTCCTCTGTTTCTTGATCTGGGCTTCCTTGGTGCATTTTTCGCCTTTTGCGCGTTTTCTTTTAGCAAATATAAAGCTCAAATTTTGTAAAAATAATGATTTCGTAAGCTCTTGACCTTGAGTTTTAAACTCTCTATTTATGATATTAGCACTGTCCAGTATCCATTTGATCATGTCCGTGTATGGAAGAATTTTGGGCCTCGCCGCTATCCTGTGTAAGAACGAACAAGCTAGCTCTATAATGGATGCCTCATAAGAACTATGTGAGCCAGCAGTAGCCTCAACCTCCATCACTCTGGGATTCTCTTCCTCAAGTAGACAATGCATGCCTTCCCAAGTAGCAATACTAGCATCTCTATTACAAGCGGTGTCTGTATACAAGGGCGCCATTTCTTTTTCTTCAGAGCTCGGGGTTTTGCCTTTCTTTCCCATGATATCCTGCGTACTGCTTCATATATTTCTCTGCTCTTCGTTCCTACAATTTACAAATGAAGTGAGAATAATGATAAGGAAAGGTGATGGGAAAGTTTTAAATGCCAAAGACATATAAAATATACCACCTTATGTGAAATGGCTCCTTGATAAGCGCAAAACCATATTCCATTAATGACTGGCAACTAAATCATTAATTAGCATTAAAGCGCATAACCAGGTCTCGGTTTATGGAAAATATTTTTTTTTGAACAACGAGCCCGAAAGATCTACGATGAAGCGATTTTGTGATTTGCTTCTCAATATCGCATATCACAACATCGCAAGATCATTCTATCACTTTATCGCTTGCTCGCTATATCGCAATGTCGCTTTGTTGCTCTATCGCAAAATCGTAATATCGCAAGATTGCTAGGTCCCTATATCAAAATATCGCTATCTCGCAAACCGCAGGAGCACAATATATGTCAATCATTTGTTAATCAGTTTTCTGTGAAATGCGATTTGCGATATGAGCCATCGCATATCGGCGGTTCAAGGTCTTTTTCAGCGTAAATGATTCTTTGGACATGCGATGCGATAAATTTTTTCTTAATGTGTAGTTTCGCATTGCGATCTCGCAATCTTAGAATTTGGCTTGCAAGGAGGTATTTATTATATTTTTGCGATGCGATATTTCCTAAGGAATAATTCTACTTTATCATAAAACTTAGGGTTTTTTATTTTTCAAGGGTATTTTCCTAAGTTTATGATGGTAAGTTTTATTAAAAAGGAAATACATGTACAAATTAATTTTTAAATTTTTGACTAAGGGTCCCCACTTATTTAGTATTAGGAATAACACTAAATAAGAAGGGGGGTTGTTTCTGGCCACAACAGAGCCTAATACTCCTTGGCCTTATGAAGTCTTGGCATAAACATTAGGATTCAGTAAATGGAAGAGATAAGCTACCATATTGGGAGAGACTTTGGTCTGATTTGGTGCAAGAGTAGATTAGAAGAAACATTAGAGATGGTGTCAAATCCAAATCTGATGAGGAAGAAGATTGTGCTCTAGTTGGAAAAGGAAAGAGGGCCCGTGACTAGGCAAAATCTAGCTAGGCCCATGGAAAGAAGAAAGACCTCAGTAAGATTAAATGCTTTCACTTCCATGAGTATGGACACTATGAAACCATGTGTCCACATAATAAATATAGTAAGGAGCCTGCAAGAGGAGCAAGAGGAGCAGGAGGAGATGCTCTTGCATCAAAATTCGAGTTGGATTTCACCCTCATTACTTGCATGGAAAGCACATTAAGAGGGAGTGAGTGGTACCTAGACTCTGGTGCCTCATATCATATGATAGGAAGGATTTCTTCAACAACATAGAGGAGAAGGACTTACAATTACACATAGAGCTTGGAGATGAAGGGAAGGTATAGTACCAAAGGGATTGGCACTATCACCTTTAAGAGGGAGTTAGGCTCCCATATTCACCTAAAGGATGTAATGTATGTGACTGGTTTGAAGAAAAATCTAGTTTCTGTAGCTGTACTTCAAGACTATGGATATGATGTGATGTTCAGTAAGGGGAAAGATTTTATGAAGCATGTTTCTATTAGACAAGTAAAGAAAATTGGTGTTCATTTTAAAAATATCTACAAGCTAGAGGTAGACTTCATCATGCACGTAGCTATACCTCTAGGAGTGAGATGGGGTGATGTACAACCTTAATCATAGAGTTGCAAGGATTTGGGCAGGGTCCATAGGAGAGCAGTAGCAGCTGCAATATACTCTTCTCATGGATCATTACCCTTCCTATAGGGGCCACAATATTTAGTAGAAAAAGGATTAATGTTAGTTGACTCAGTCAGATATTGAGCGACAATTGTAGGCTAGTAGCAGTAAGAGACTCAGGAGATAATTGCAACTCAGAGACACAGTTGATTCAATATTTTGAATGCTTCTTGGTTGCAGTTGTTGGAATAAAAACAACAAGAGTGAGAGTGAGTGTTAGTTGTGTTATAGTAAATTCCATTGGTGCAAGATAGGGGTGATGTAGAATTGTTTTCTTGCTAAGAGCTAGTGTTGAAATTGTAGCATGAAAGGTCAAAATGGAGAAATTCAATTTTCCACATCAGCATGATGACTTGGATTGCAGTTAGTTGGAGTGACATGGATTTGTCTCCTAGTTAAATCAAAAATTCGAGTTATAGGCTAGAAGTAGAGTTATGCATGGTTTGATTGCTAAAATCTAAGAATATAGTGGAGTTATTGTTAGTTAAACTCAGTTAATTAAGCCCTAGTTTTTAGTGGAGTTAGTAGGAGTTCAATTGAGTAGTTATAACAATTGTTAACTCACTAATCTCTCAGTTAAATGATCAATTTACTAAAAATATTCCTAGACATGCATGGAATTCGAATTGACTAATTTGAGTGGAGGAAAAGGCACATTGTAATTATCAATTAGATACTAGTTGAGTGTACAATTTTTGCATTGTAGTAGGTGATCAATTCCTTCAGGATTTGCACAAGGAAATAGGGAATTCTCCTATTTCTAAGGGGATAATTCCATTAAGGATTGCGCAAGGAAATAGTAGGAAGGATGATGCCTATTTTGGCTAAGTGTTGGTCAGAGTAGGTCAGTGAGAAAGAGATCAAAATTGCAGTGCAAGGTGTGCTTCAGGATTGAAGCAAGACATTATAATTGATCCATATTCTCATACAAATTAATGCAAATTAGTGGAGGGGTTTTTCCCAGTTGGCTTCCTATGTAAAATCATTGTGTTCCTTATGTTTTAATGGTTTCATGTTATTGCATGTGTTTATATCATGTGTTTTCCTTTCCACAAAATAGTTGAAGAAATTTGTGTCTCTTGATTTTAGTTCGATTTCATTAGCAGTAGCAAATTTCTTGTAATTTCTACAAATATATATAGCTATTATGGATATGCCATTATAAACTTGGATGGGCATTCCATTTGTGTTCATGCATTTTATTTCCATTCAATGGTCTCTACACATGGGAGGACAACAAGATGTGATTCTTCTTTATGCAACCATGAATTCTTTACATTTTGGTACACTTCATTATCTTCCTAAACTTCAAGAAATGCTTTGAGAGAAATCAATTGATATATTCCAGACCAATTCATTGGTATTGATTTATTAATGTAGCATGCTATATTTTCAAAGATTGGGGTTAATATTATAGAACTTTCTTCTTCCCCTTCTTGAACACCTTCAACAATCCCTTTGTCTGGTCTTCTCTTAGGTGGGGCCATCTATCATGCTGACAAGGAAATGTTGAGACACTCCAAATCTATTTTACCTAACATTTCAAAGATGTTCATGGTGACAAGAAATGTTATAATATCAAAGTAAATCAAGTGAATTCAACAAGGGATTGGATCTGTGTATAGTAGGTCAGTGCGTTTCACAAGGGATTGGCTAGGTGTATATCAGGTCAGTGCATTGCTGCGTAAGGAAGGCTTTCAAACTAAAGGTAAAGGATGCACCACAAAGAGGGTGTGCTTCATGTAAGGATATGATGGCACTATTAGTGATATTATTTATAGGCAAGGAGATAATGTTGTTGTGCATGAATGGAGGATAGGGAATTAAGGAAAATGTATAGCAATGCAAGGGAAAAGTGATTGGTAGTGATAACAATTGAAGTAGCTTCAAGGGTGGAGAGAATTGTTGTGCAAGGCAGAAGGGTAATACATTGAGGGAGTCTATGCCACTATGCAAGAAGAAGGTGGTTAACAACACTGAAAAGGGTACTAATGATTTGAGGTTAAAGGCATCATTATGTTGAAGGGAAGGGTAAGATGAAGAGGGAGATTATTCCGCTACGCAAGTGAAGAGGGAATCCAGAGGTCAGGCTTCATTCTATAACACATGGATAGATGGAAGGATGCATTGTAGTACAAGGATTATGGAATGATGTGCCATATCACAAAGAGAGGCATAATCTCACGATGTGATGGGCTTGGGAGGATAAGTAAGGAAAGAAAGTTAAGTGTGGGGGAGATGAGAGTTTAGAGGGTGTGAAAGAATGGATGCTTGACAGAGAAAGTGAGGAGAAAGGGTTTTAAGTGTATATTCCCGGTATATATAAGTGATTGGGAAATTAATATTTGAGAAGATGAAAGGTTGCATAAGAAATGGAACATCAAAAGATAGAAATTGACAAAGGAGGGATGGGGACTTACCCAACACCTAGGGCGATTGTTCGGTTCATGGCGACGGTTCCTATCACAACAGTAGAGGGTCACACTACTATTATTGAATTTGAACATGAGTTAATTTCCCTTGTGACAAGAAAACATTGTGAAAATGACTTGGATCTCATACCTTTTATAGTTTTCTTGCATGTGTGAGGGGCTTTAATGCATATTAAATGTTGTGTCACAATGAAACATGCATACCAGTCAAAGTTGATACGCTAAGACTCAAAGGATGCATTGTGTTGCAGTAAGAGGTAACTTTGAACTACCCTAATGAATAACATTGCACTATGCTAGGCACGTGTGATGTGCTAGGCTTAGGGAGTTGCAATGCACTAGACCTTTTCTCAAAATTTTCAAATGATGTTATTAACACACAAATATGCTTATTTCTTGAAAATAAAAGGGAAAGGGGATGCAAAATTTTAAAAGATGTTGAAAAATTGGGGTTGTTGTAGTTGCTACAACAATAAGGAACCCAATGTGTTTGGTATATGAAAAAAATCAAGTATAAATTATATTTTCTATTCTGAGCATATTTTGTTGGGCACTAAATCTGAATTTTGGTTCAAAAGAATCTAACAAATTGTATGATGTTATTGGAAAACCTCATTTTTTCCTATAAATTCAACATAAGGTAGAGTTTGGGAGAAGCCCTAGACAAGTAAGTAAATAATTTATCTTGTTAAGGTTTTGTGTCATTTGAAAACCTTAGTATTCTTGGTGTGGAGATGATAGAAGAAGATTATATTGCACAATTTGTGATGTTGGTGAGGGTGCGAAGGGGGATATTTCAGTTTGTTATAATGTTGTGGAACTTTTATAGAGCCAAAATCTTTAGTTAGGACATATTTTTTTAGGAGTTATAATATGAGGTTAAGTGTGGTGTTACAAGATGAAGGGTATCTTATTGGAGAATAGTGCTATGGTGAAAAACTCAGTAGTTTGTGTCAATGTTATCATGAAGATATACATGTTGGTAATGGCCTATAGTCGTCACCGCAAGGAAGACATTGAATTGTTGTGTTGGAACAAGAACGCTACATATGTGGAGTGTGTTATGCAACATGTGGAGTGTGTTATGCAACCAACTCACAAATAGATAGATCAACGACTTAAAAATTATCCTCTTTGAGGGGGAAACCTCCTTTACATTACATAAATGAAACATTATTGGATGATACAAATGCCAAGACCTCCTTTGTATATATGGGGGTCTAAGGGGTCACAAAATAATCAAAGCCTACATAACAATAATAATGTAAGGGCACAACAATAACAATAGTGGGTTTCTATGTGCTACAACAATAACAATATGTGGGTGACATGGGAACAACAATAACAATAAGGTGGATACACTAGTATTATAGGGACCTAACATGCCCCTCTCCTTCAAAAAAGTGGTGTCCTTAACGCTTGAGTAGTTATGGATGCTTTTATATAAAATTATCATCCTCCCATGTGGAAAATTTAGTGGGAAAGTTCTTCCACCTAATGAGATACTCTAAAATTTATCGATTCTGTAGTTCTCGGGTTCTTGTTTCTGTGACAGTTTCAAGCTCAAATATGATTTTTCCTTCTTCGTCAAGTTTTGGAAACACTGTTTGAACTAGAAGCTTGTCACCTATAACCTTATTTAAGCATGGAACATGGAAAACTGGTGTACTCAGGAAGCTGCAGGAAACTCCAATTTGTATGCCATAGTACCAATCTTTTGCAACACCTTGTAAGGACCGTAGTATTTGGGTGCTAATTTATTATCCTTCTTAGCTTGCTTGAGAGACATTTTTTTCTATGGCTGTAGCCGTAAAAATACCCAAGCACCTACATCAAAACTTCTTTCACTACGATGTTGATATGCCTATTGTTTCATTCGATTCTGCGCCAGAGTGAGTTTATCCTTTAAGAGTTGGATAAATTGTTGTTGATTCTCGATGTGATCTTCCACTGCTTGAACCTTAGAAGTTTCTCTTAAAGATGATGTGATGGATGGTGGATGGTATCCATAAAGTGCCATAAATGGGGTCATTTTTGTTGCAGTGTGGAAGGAAGTGTTATACCATCATTTAGCTATAGGTAACCACTTTACCCATTGTGTTTGTTTGTCAAATATAAATCAATGAAGTTATCCTTCCAAACATTTGTTCACTATCTCAGTTTGCCCATTAGATTGAGGATGATAAGATGAGCTATGAGCTAATTGAGTACCAAGATAAGAAAATAATTTCATCCAAAAATTTCCAGTGAAAATGGGATCTCTGTCACTTACTATAATCTTTGGATTTCCATGAAGCTTTTGAATTGTTTCCATAAATGCAGTAGCAATTGTGTTGGCTTTAAAAGGATGAGATAATGCACAAAAGTGTGCATACTTGGTAAGTCTATCAACTACCACCATGATGACACTCTTTCCTTCAAACTTGGGTAAAAATGTGATAAAATCCATTGATACCTCTTCCCAACACTGACTTGGAATGGCTAAAGGTTGTAGCAGACCTAGGGTCTTAACTGTCTCAACTTTATTTTGTTGGCAAACCAAAAATTCTGCCACAAATTTCTGAATATCATATTTAAGGCCATCCCAAAAAAATTCCTTCTTGACCCTATGGCAAGTTTTTAAAAATCCTTAGTTCCCTCTTAAGGGAGAGGTGTGCAATTCCAAAATAATGTTTTGTTTGAGTTGGGAATTCTTACAAAGATATAAGTGATCTTTGTACCACAATGAATCATTTTTCTAGCCAAATGTATCATATGTACTTGGATCTTGCTGCAAATTTTGAATGAGTGACCACATCTCTTCATCATTCTTCCATTCATCCCATGCTTCAGTTATCCACTCAGGTTGAATAATAGAAATGGCACAAAGAAATGCTTCCACATCCTAATCCTTTCTTGAGAGTGCATCTACAAAAACATTTTGCTTCCCTTTTTTGTAGATGATTTCAAATTCATAACCCAACATCTTTGACACCCATTTTTGTTGCTCTTCCGAAGATAATATTTGTTCCAAAAAGTATTTAAGACTATCATGATCTGTTTTTACCTTGAAGTGTCTTCCCATTAAGTAAGGTTGCCATTGCTTTAGTTCATGTAGTATTGTCAACATTTCCTTTTCATAAATAGGTTTGCGTAAATACTTTCCTTTGATTGGATGAATTTAAAAAGTAATGGGTCTTCCTTCTTGCATTAAAACAACACCAATTCCATTTCCTGAAGCATCACATTCCATAATAATTTTTTTGTGCAGTCTAATGTAGCTAAGACCGGTGCTTGGCACATTGCCTCTTTAAGATGTTCAAAGGCC
Source organism: Pinus tabuliformis (assembly GCA_031772625.1). Classification (NCBI taxonomy): domain Eukaryota; kingdom Viridiplantae; phylum Streptophyta; class Pinopsida; order Pinales; family Pinaceae; genus Pinus; species Pinus tabuliformis. The sequence goes on along the minus strand of CM062820.1, from coordinate 728,981,458 downwards.
TTCGTTGCTTTTGGAGTCCAAGAAAATGCATCTTTCTTCGGTAATGATGTTAGAGGTGCCGTTATTCTCCCATAATTCTTAACAAACTTGCGATAATACCCTATCAACCCTAGAAATCCTTGAAGATGCTTTATGGTTGTGGGATTTTCCATTCCTTAATGGCTGTAATGTGTTAGGGTCTACCTTAACACCCTCATGACATACAATATGACCCAACTATTCCACCTCCTGTACTGCAAAGAAACATTTGGAAGTTTTTGCATATAATTGTTTCTCCGCCAATAGTTTGAGAGCCCTGTCAATATGTTGAACATGATCCTTCCAAGACTTGTTGTAGATTAGTATAACATCAAAAAATACTAACACAAATTTTCTCAGGAATGGTTTGAAAATGGAATTCATCAAACCTTGAAATGTGGAAGGTGCATTAGTAAGGCCAAAAGGCATGACCAAAAAATCACAATGACCCTCATGAGTTCTGAATGTAGTTTTCAGAATTTCTTTAGTCTTCATTCTAATTTGATGATATCCTGAACGAAGATCCAAATTGGTGAAGTAAATTTATCCATGTAATTCATCCAACAATTCATCAATGATAGGAATGGGAAATTTATCTTTAATAGTGAGCTTGTTGAGCTCCCTATAATCTGGACACACACACCATGATCCATCCTTCTCATGCACCAAGACTACTGGAGTAGAGAAAGAACTTTGACTAGGTTGAATTATACCAACCTCTATAATTTCTGCAACCATACATTCAATTTCACTCTTTTGGGCATAAGGATATCTGCAAGGTCTGATGTTTGGAGGAAAAATTCCCGGAATCAAGTGAATCACATGATCCTAATCACTAATAGGTGGAAGGCCTTTGGCAGTCTCAAACACTTTGGAATGATTGTCCAAGACTTTTTCGCGATCTGGAGAAATAGATGATTTCGATGTTTGAACCCCTAGTGAGCATAATTGTGCAATTACACCTAGTTGTTCTTTCTTCATAAGATTTTTGATACCATTAGACCTGATTATCTTTCTTGGCTTCCCTGCGATACCCCTTAATTCAAATTCCTTTCCTTCCCAAAAAAATTCAAGAAAAGTTCTTGAAAGTTGAAAGTTATCATCCCAAATATTGTTACCATTGGAATCCTAGTACAACATCAGTACCACCCATTGGAATGGAAAGAATTGGACTATTCAAGACACATTCCCCCATGGTTAACTTGATATTATGGCACTTTCCAAAGCAATTTCTAGTTCCTCCATTTGCAACCATCACTTGACACTTTGGTGATGGATATAGGAAGCAATTCAATTCCTTAGCTATCTTACAATAAATAAAATTATGGGTACTACGTGAATCAACCAACGCTATTACCTTTATATTCTTGATATATCCTTCAATATTGAGATTTTGAGGAGTGGTAATTCTTGCGAATGCATTACAAGATATGTTCAAATTCGTTTCTTCTTTCTATGGGGTCGGTTCATGGTGTATATCCTCCTCTTTTGATGTTTTTTTTTCCTTTTCGTCCTCCTCTTCACAGTCTATGTAGAATAATTTATTCTTAGCACACTTATAACCTTTAGTGTATTTTCTAGCACAACTATAACAAATCCCTTTTGCTCTTTTTTCCTCCAATTATTTTGGTGTCAACCTTGTAGGTTGTGGAAGACTAGGAGCAACAACACTTCCATCTTTATAGTTGTGAGTGATAGACTTCCTTGTTGCCATAATTTTGCTTTCAGCTTTTCTAGCTACCCTGAATGCTTTCTCCAATGAATCAGGTTCCCAAAGGTGAACCTCATGTTGGATGTTATATTTAAAATTCCCTATGAAGACATCAATCCTATGCTCCCCTGGAATATCAACTACCATAATATTCAAATTTTGGAAGTCTTTAATGTGCTCCGCCATTGAACCCTTTTGCTTGAGATTCCAAAAATAAAGTGTTTCTCTTTGTATCTTCATAATGTGCTATCATTTCCTCCATAAAATTTGACCATGTGACAAATGGTTTACAAGAACAAAGCCATCTATACCATACAAACTGATTAGGTTCTAAATATAAAGATGCAATATGTACCTTTTGTGAGGGTTGCACATCATGTAGATCAAAATATTGCTCCATCTGTAGTATCCAAGTTACCGGATCGTTGCCATCAAACTTCCTCATATATATATTTGGAATTTGGTGGTTCTTAAACCCCACATTGGAGCCTCTAAAATCGTAATTGATATTTCTTTGTTCTTCATCATGATTTTCATGGATTGCCTTGTCACCACTGGGACACCTTTCTTCTAGAAACTTTTCCAAACCTTCCTTCAACCCCTCTATCTTGACATTCATCATTGCTTCCATGTCTGCTTTTAAACCATCATTAAAAACTCCCATGTCCCTTTTTATACGATCTATCTTAGCTTCTGTTACTTTTTTGTAGAGAGCGAAATTTTCGCACTTGGTCGCGTAATTTTGATATATCATATTGCATTTCTTCCTCTTCTTCATGTGTCATAGTAGAGATTTCAGGTTGCTTACTAGGTATTTCCATTTTCTTTCTTTGGGTCATCAATTAATGATATTTATGCTTCACTATTCCCTTTGAATCACTTCAAACTAATTTTTCAAACAAAACTTATGCAAATTTTAAAAAATACACACCTTTTTCTTGATTTATAGGATCTCGATATTGAATATGTTGTATCTCTGTAATTTCCAATCTCCAAGGTCTAAAATTTATTTATGTGGTAGCCCACTGAGTATTATTTCCAACCCCACAAGTCTGATCGAGATTGGATTCTTCAAGAAAGAGTTATGCCTAATCTCCCATGTTGTCCTGATTATAGAATGGTTCAGTAGAGCGAACTTGTACGGAGTGCCATGTGTCACTGTTCGACTTTCGGCTCTAAAAATGATACCCAAAAACTATAGTCCATCCTCTTTCTGTAATTTTTTACGAAATTTAAATCCAATGCTCAGAGAGAAAGTTATGACGATTTTCCCAAGGTCACTAGTTTGAGATGGAATTATGGAGCCTGCAAAAACCCCTAACTTCCTTGGATCATATCTCGGAAAATATAGCAAGGCAAGATCTGAAATTTTCACACAAGGCTCACCAACGTTTAGGCTCCTTGTGGTTTCATTTTCATCTTCTGAATCTTTGTAGAAAAAAATTATAGTGAAAATTCCATGATGACTTGTTTGAAGCAACGAAACCCTAGAATCGAAAGCTTTGATTCCAAATGTTATGCAACGAGCTCACAAATAGATCGATCGATGACTTAAAAATTATCCTCTTCGAGGGGGAAAACTCCTTTACATTTCATAAATGAACAATTCTTGGATGCTACCAATGAAAAATTATACCTCCTTTGTATATATAGGGGTCTAAGGGGTCACAATATAATCAGATCCTACATAACAATAATAATGTAAGGGCACAACAATAACAATAGTGGGCTTCTATGGGGTGCAACAATAACAATATGGGGGCTACATGGGCACAAAAATAACAATAAGGGGGATACACTAGTATTATAGTTACCTAACATAGTGAAAGGAATAATGCTACATGTAAACATATGACGAACTAAAAAGGGTGTGTCATTTGAAAACCCTAGTACCCTTGAAGTGCTTGATGTGGAGAAGATAGAATGATATTATCTTGTACAATATTTGATTCCAGTGAAGGTTACAAGGGGGAAATTTTGGTACATTATACAATCACATTGTGGATATTTCATGGATAAATAAACTTTAGTTGGGAGTGATTCTTTGCTATGAGATATAAGATGAGGTTAAGTGTGGCAATGAAATATGAAGTATATCTTCTTGGAGAATAGTGTTATGGTGAAAAATTAAATGAATTGTGTCAATGTTATCATCTACATCTACATGTTGGTAGTGACCTATAGTTGTCACTACTAGGAAAGTTTTGAAGTGCTTTGTTGGAACAAGGACTCTACTTATGTGGAGAGAAAATAAAATTGCTACATGTAAAGATATGAAAATCTATATTCCATCTAGGATAAATAGATATATCTAGTGGTGGAAGTAGGCATGTGCAATGTTGATTATGCACATTATCTTGATAACTATTCCCTAGTGAGAGATTTTGATGTCATATCACATGAGAGAACTAGTGGAATTTGTTGGATTTACAATTATACTCAGAGGTGGGAGGTGTGAATGACAATTTTCACTTATTTAATCATTCATAAACCATAAAGAACCAATCTCATAAACTAAACAAATAACACAAGATATACATGGAAAACCTTACAGCAGAAAATAAAAAAGCTTCTTTATATGAAAGATCTTATAGGCACCAACCTATAGGAGACGCCAATCCACTCTAATATTTGTTTTGTAAACTACTTCTACACTTCAATGGTCAACTTTGTAATATCATGTGCACAAGTCGTTGATATGATTTACAATATATTCTACAAGAGTCATTGATCCACTCTATAGTTTGTCCTTCAATTGTCACTCGCTTGCTTTGTTAGTTGTCCTGCAATGGTAAACTCTATTGCTATATTCCCTATCTATGTACATTTACATTTTATTATGTTACTATGAACAAGGTGCTTCAATTCCAAATAGTCATATATTCACTTTGATATTGTTAACAACTTCATGCTATCAAAGTAGGTGCTTCCTTTAGTCCCAATTACCAATTATTTGCGCTTAACACCAAGCACTTACAGTCTAACTCCCTTAGTCCAACCACATACAAACATGGTCTATTTTAGAGCTCTCACTGCTTTAAACCAAGTTTAAGTATTATTGAGTGTTCAACACTATAAACCATGCGTACACAAAATTTCACATTACTAAGCACTATGGAAAGGAAAACGTCAAATTTTCATGTTAATGGGAGGAAACCCTAAAATGTCTTAACACTAGAAATGGTTGCAAATCTAAGGTAATTTTGATAAGGATGATGACATCACTTTATATCTAAAGTTGTGAAATTTATCATCACTTGAAGATCCCAGGACACCAATATATTAGTGGAATCAAAGGATGCAACACTATCTGCAACAAAAAATTTTGGGAGCTAATATGTTAGGGCTCCTCAACTTAAAGCTATAACATAACACTTATGTGACAAGATAGCAAATATTGGGCACTTACCAGAGGTCAGGGTATTGAAAAATCTTGAACTCTTTCATTTTCCAAACCATTAATATGGAAATGTGTCAAGGGACCTTATGCTCTAGGTGTTGCAAGCATGCTCCTCTATGGCTAGGGGCTATGACCTAGAGCTTAATGGGTACCGAGATATCAGAAAGAAGAAAAAATGACATTAACCAACATGTCGATATATCAATACATTGAGGGATTAAGCCCTCGGGTGCAATACCTAAGTACCACGTGACTAAGAGTGGAAACTAGGGGCTACCTAATACCATATTTAAGAGAAAAGTTATGCCTTGCCTTAACAAATATGTTGATAAGTTGGTATGTTGAGGGACCTTTCCCCTTTGGTGCTACACCTTATCACTTTATGACTACAAGTTATGAATAGGGGCTACATATACACCGAAAACTCACCAAAACAAATAAGACAAGAGATACTCGCCAAATCAACCTGGGGCTAGTGGAACTTGGAATTAGCAATGTGATACTAGAATATCAATACATTGACCAAACCAGAAATACAAGGTCTTTGTTGCAAAAACACTGAGGCTAAAAATGGAACTTTATGGAGGAACCTCATTACCAAAGATTTGGATGCCAATATAATAGATGTTTATTGACAATGATTGTCCTCTTTGTTAAGTAATAGAGGGTGGACAAATTTTTTTTTTTTTGAGGTAAATCATAATATAATTTTTTTTGGTATTTTCCTAAAAAATTAACTTATGGTTAGTTTCGCATCTTGAACCCCCTACTCGGCCCTTTGTCGCTTGATATAAATTTTATGCTTTCTAATATGGCTCTATCATGACAAATATCATTCTCTACATTATGCATTCTTATACATATTCCTCATACTTCATTTATCTCCTATGTTTTTCAAATTACATGTTCGAGCAATTATTTAATGCGCACCAAATCTTATCCTCCCTCCATACACTCATAAACCAATTATTTATATAGATTTGGTTAGTCCTAAGCCAATATCTCCAATATAGGAATTCTATGGCTTGGGTTTGATATTCCATGGGCTAATATTGAGGACCATGTTGTAGCCCAATCTGAACCTCTTTAGAAAATAAAGCTATCTCTATAAATTCTTCCTCATGTTAACCTTCATCTAGGCTTATTGCTAGCCTTATTTTTCCTCCTAAATTCATATTCGATGTGTTAATGCACTCTTTATAATTAAAATCTAATCACAAGAAAAAGCTAATCACTGAATAAAATTCAACAATAAAGAATGACATTAATGATATAAATAATCTTATTAAAACAAGATCACATAGAAATATATGTATATTATTATATAATTATTTAATTTTATAACCTTATTATTAATTACATGTTAATGTATGAACACGTATGTTTAAGATCACCTGAAGCAATGCTTAACAACTAGTATACATATTAAATACTAATGGTGTCCACAAAAGTGGGGAAAGTGTCCATAAGAAGGTGGAATATATAAATGATGCATTATGATAAGCTATTTTAAGGACATCAACGAAAAGATAAAGCCATTCAATTAAGATCAAAATATTATTTAAGTATTCATGGGGCCCCACTTCATGTACACATAAATACCATCGAACCTTGAGTAAGGGATTAATACATACACCCATAGTTTCCCATCTGTTGTTAATGTCAACCGTTCATCACATATCATCTCCCGTAGATGAATTTCTCATTCTTCGTGATCTAATTTAACATCGTATAAAGTTATAAAAACAGATTTAATGGATATGGGTAAGAATCCACAACACGTGAATAATATAATCGTGTTAGGTGAAAAGGAGGGATAACTCATGATATTTATTCCAGTACCTTGATTAACTGGTTTATTCGCTTCACCTGTTAATGTGAATAAATTTTACATGTGTTTATTTATTTTTGTGATAAGTTCATTGAATACCATCAAAAGCCCTTTACATGAACTCGTTTTAGAATTTAAGGTTTTGTTATAGTTTGAAGAAATTACACTAGTTCACATAAAACATAAGGTAAGTAAATAGATATGTTTTGGGGAGAGATTTACGAGGTAAGAACATATATTTACTGCAGTTTCATCTAGAAATCATTGTGGTTTTTTGTTAAAACTAATTTTAATTTTCCATTTATGATGGAGGGAAATAAATTGCAAAGGGATTAAAAGATTTATACATTAATAATTCAACAAAGGGATAATTTACTTTGTATTATGTGTATTTAAGAGAAATAATTAATAAAATTTATATTTATCTAAGGGTTTCTATTGGGTTAGGAACATAATAGTAACCAACTCTCATGAAGATAAAGGGTTTTAAACATTCAACGAAGAGAAAATGGTTTTTTATGTAGAAGAAAGGAGACCTTGTTGAGGAAAAGATGTGGAGCCAAACTTTAATGGAGTAGATTGAGATCAACCTTTAACATTGTCTCCACCACACAAATTATGTTAATTTTGCTTTGTGATTACAAACTCTTCTTATGAATCCCAAATCTTTTTCTTACTTCTATGTAATTGCATATTTTTGTAATAATGAGTTACAACCATAGGTAATTTTAATGTTGGCATGGAATTCATGACTTTTTATTCAATGACTACCTTGAACATCATTTAATAAATTACTTTCTTAAGAATTTACTTCTTTATAAGCTTTTTACAAGTATGATATATACTATCACTCGTGTGTCTTGAAGATTGTAGTTCATAAATAATGAATATCATAATAATTTGATGATTTAGGGTTTTGAGAAATGATTTATTTTGGGGTTTTTATATGGGAAATGGTATATAGTATAGCTCATTAACCATAAATAATTTGTTTCTTAAATAATCCATGTTATAAAGATCTTCATTTATTGTGAGCCATGAAGTTTCATGGTTTATTTATGGTTTTCATGCATGCCATAGGTGATCCGGATCTCTTCATCTACCAGAATTAACCAAGATTTTTTACTTCTGCGATGTTAGCAGAATTGCATATGAAAGAGTATGAGAAGCCACACACGCATGCTTTAAATAAGAGGAAACATAATGATGACCATCAAATCAAAAAACACAAACACATTGATAACGAAGGTCACCCAGTGTGGGTTACGTCTCTGGGCCCAGTGTCAAGAGTGGGCAGGCCACTTCATTAAATGCTACAAAATGATGATGATGTACATGGTATATTCTTTGCCATTACAAGGATAAATTCCCTCAACTAAAGTGGCATGCCTCTCCACGAAACGTTCTCCTATAGGAACTCTCACTCAAATGGGCACTCCTTCATCATGGAAAGCTAATAAATTCTCACATGACGTGGCATACACATATCCTTCAACATAATGGTAACAAGGATCTCGACAACAAAATCATCATCTCAGCAAAACAAAAGAAAGACATGGCATAATTGCATCATATACCTCCACTTTCGGGGATGGCTTGAAAATGTGTATCTCTGCTGAAAAAATGGACCGCACCGTTGGATTCATGGCACGAAATCATGTCAAACGACTATAAACTTGGCCCCTTTCTGGCACCATCAAAATTTGGACCCTTGGGAATCTTGAAGATTCTCCCAAAGATTCCTTCCTAGAGATGGCCGAAAAATCTGCTCCTCAGATGAAAATTATGAGCACATCATTGCGCTCCTTGCGAAATTCTATGAAAAATGACTACAAAGTTGGCATCATTCCGCCTCTATCAAAAATCAACCTATAAGGGAATTTAATAGATTCTTCAAGCATAAAAAAGATTCCTGAAAATATTATGTCTCAAAAAATGTGCCATCAAGGTTCCATCTCAGTTCGTTTCCGATGCATTCAAGGTTCCATCTAATTCATGGCTCCAACACCGCGTACCATTCCAATGTCTCTTGGCTCGTGCTTGCTCGGTTCTGCCTCCTCCCCAGTCGAATGGAACATGAGGTTTTTATATATTTTGTCTGGCGAATTTAACAACATAGTGCCATTGGGCACTTGGTTGGCGGGTCCGTGGTTGGATCACTGACCTCGACGAAGATCGTCAGTTCCAAACCCACCCGCGCCATTGCTTGTTTTTAAAATAGTGTTTTGGTATAATTGTTGTTCGTTTTGACCATTGGCGGGTATAACATTTTTTTTAGCGTAATGTTATAACCGATTGGTCGGAAAGTCATTCAACGTTGGTGTTGAATGTTTTGTAGTGGGATTTTGTTTATGGTCTCCCTGCGTGGGCGAGCCACCGACTGGCACAGGTTCAAGCCCTGTCGGCCACGCGTTATGTGTCGTTTGGCTGGGCTATGGGTCAGGTCTTGGGTCAGAGCCGTGGGCCCCAACATTTGGTATATAATATATAATAACCGACCGAGGGTGGCGGGGGTGGCAGCCTGCCACCCCACTTTTAATAAATTTTTATTTTATTTTTAGAACAAATTAGTCAAAAAATTTGACCAGAAATTTGGGGTCACCGACAAAATTAACGAGGCAACAAATTCTTCCGTTTTGGCGACTAGAATCTGTGCACCGGGAAAATTCCAAATTGTTGCCTTGTTAGTGGCTGCCACTGGGCCTAGTTTGACAAAAACTTTGACGGTAAATATCTTAAGCATACAAACTCGGATTTGAGTGTTATTCACGTCGTTCTAATCAGGACAACAAGCACTACGATCTGGTCCTAGTTTCACTTCACTTCCATGATTTTGATTTTTGAGCTATTTCTGGATTCTGAGCATTCTTGGAGCCACCTAGATCATTCCTCCCCACTAAGGAGATTTTGATCCGCAAAAAGCATGAACATAATATGCAATTGTTGTGTTACATTTCCTGCACAACAAGTGTCCTGACAGGCCACACTTCCTTCTCCTTTACTCTTTTTCTTCGGAGCCATAAGTGATGAACCGACACTTGCATCCTCTACGAACCTGTAATACAATCTTTGCAAATTACATGATCAATCATGACCCAAGAATTCTCATACTTTCCAAGAGTTTATAAGACACACTCTTTGGTTAATTTTACATCATAATAGAAATAAATACCCCAACTATCAACAAAAGGCCAAAAGCATCATCGTTACTTTAATAAGCGATGGAAAACACATAATCACTTTTACATTTATATCACAACACATGATTTGCAAAATGCGGCTATGACAAGTTACCATATCTAGTAAAACCATATCTCACTCATGAAAGTGAATGGGTTATCATCTCCCTATGGCAGATTTTCTAGTCGAACAAATTTTCCAATTAGTTCCTGCACGGGCGCTTTGTCCTTGAGACGCTACTTTGGATGAAGCCTCCAACATGTGGCTCTTTGATTTCCACCTCTATTGCAATGATTGGAAAAAGTCTTATTCCTCCAGACCTGCTTAACCTTCTTCTTTCCTTGATGAGGAGAAGGCCTTTCACGCCTCGTCCTCTTTCTTGTTGCCATTCTCTTCTAGCACTCAACAACCACATGGTTATGCAAACCACAAAAACTACATGGTTTTTTATGCAATGATTTCGACTCATCATTAACAATATCCTTGTAATCAAATGAACTTTAGAACACTGAGAATTTTTATACCTCTCTTGACTGCCTCTGGTGTAATTCTGGCAATGAGAGCTTGCCTTAGCTCTTCCTCTACAATGTGCACTGTCATGGGAGGATTGTGATGTGTTTAAATCATCCTATTTCTCTGATGGCTTTGACAACATCTTGGAAGCTTTTTTTGCCTTTGAACACTCTCCTTCAGTGTACCCCAAACCTACAAATCAAGGTCTTTGTACAAATTCTAATGACCGAGTCATCCCTTGGCCATTAACACCAAGTCCTCCTCCTTTATACCCCATATTGGTAAGGAGTCTCATGCCAGTTCCTGAAATGGGTACCTCCATGTTTCCAGCATAAATAATGTCATGTGAAAATGAAACTGAAGAATGATCAACACTTTTTACCTCAGCTATCGATTCTGAAACATGTGATGATGACTTCACTAAGCCTTCGTTATGCTTCGATTTTGCCAAGGTCTCTTCCTTGGCTCATAACTGAAGCTGCAATCTATGCTTCTCCTCTTTTCCTTCTCATAGAAGTATCCTCAATTCATCATTCTATACTTGAAGGCTCTGATTGGTCTCCTCATTTCAATGATGAGAAGACAATGAAGAAGATGAATAATTGTAGAAATTCTCATTGTAGATTAAACTGATTATGCAATGTACTAAAGCAAAATACTTAATCTACTTCTACAATCAAACTTGCGGAAGATTAATAGATTTTGAGCAAGATCAAACAGAACACATATAACAAAGAAGAAGATTCAATCACACATGAAACACAGAAGAATACTCTGGGAAAGCCTCGGCTAAAAACCATGCTATCTACATTATCATACAAGTGGAAATATCTCAGGATTGCACAAAGCTTTAGCTCTCAAGCTATCTAGCTCTCAGTACAATCCCTCACTGCTACGCATAGACAAAATAGACAACACATATGCCTTCTCCTCTGTCCTCCAAGCCTCCTATTTCCTTGCGCAGTTTCTCCTGGGTCCTCCAGTTGCCACCTGTGTGATTCTCACCTCACACACTACTTTGACCTCTATAGTAACTGCGTAATCCTCAAGGAATGAATTCCTTTTGCATGCAAGAGATATTCTCATAGGAATATTCTAGCAACTGATAGTACACTATCCCTGCCTTTAATGTCAACTGGGTCTTTTTCTGAACTAACATGCATGAGTTATTTATGAGAGAATATTTAGTTATTTGGAGAACACTAGTTGCATGCATGCATACATTTACTGACTAAACTCACAATTAGTTCCACAAACTGTTTGGAACTAATTTAACTAGACTTAGCTTCGTTAACTAAGCTAACTAATTACCAGGGAAAATTTTAAGAACCCCCCTAAATTTATAAATATAATAAATGGGCGAATCTCCATGGTATATAGGAAAAATGGAAGGCGATTTTATCAATAATATAATATGTATATATAATTTTTTGGCGAATCTCTCACCAGGCATGGCGAATATTTTACTCAATTATAAAATCTTGTAAGATCTTGGCGAGTCTTTCACTAAATAATAAAACTTTGTAAAGTCCTAGTGAATCTTAGCATAGGCTACATGCTGGTTTAATTCCTCCATTTAAATAGGCTACATTCCAGGTGAATACCATGGGTCAATACCATGTGCCTTTTTGGTGAATACCATGGGTCAATACCATGTGCCATTTTTATTTTTATTAATTCTAATATTAGGGTTAATAATGGTTTTTTGCATGGTATTAAATCTAGTCCATGGTATTTGTCCCATAGTATTTTGGCCATAGGTTTCACCTAAATATAACCCATTTTTTGAGTGTTCGTAAATATAAGGTGACTTATGGAGTAAATATAAAAAAATGTTTTATTTGTGTACCATACCTCTCGTTTATTTATATTTTTATTAATTTATTTATTTTTTACCATACCTCTTTTACAAATATGGTATTTGGCCCATAGGATTCACTTAAATAAAACCTCTTTCTCGAGCCTTCATAAATAGAACGAGGGTTATGGACTAAATATTAAAAGAAGTTTTATTTATTTACGATACGTCTAGTTTATTTATATTTTTATTTATTTACCATACCTTTTGAGTAAGTATAAAAAGATGTTTTATTTATTTACCATACCTCCACTTATATTTTTATTTGTTTACATCCTTACATGTATATAAGGTGACTTATGGAGTAAATATAAAAAATGTTTTATTTATTTACCATACCTCTCATTTATTTATATTTTTATTAATTTACCATACCTCTTTTATAAATATGGTATTTGGCCCATAGGATTCACTTAAATAAAACCTATTCTTGAAAATGGGCAAATGGATTCACTTAAATAAAACCTATTCTTGAAAATGGGCGAATGGAAGGTTGTAAGTCCTAATTTCAAGGGCTAAATTTACCTTTTTTACCCTCTCCCTTAAAATAAGGTGGGCTATTTGAGGTGATTTGTAAAAATGTACTATGATACAAAATATTCGCCCACTAAAAATTTAAAACCCCTTAATTTCGCCAAAGGGCGAAGATTCGCCCCTAAAATTATCCTTGCTAATTACAACCCAAATACAACTCATCCTTATCTCCTTAATTAAGGGATAACTTCCTCAATCAAAGGGATAATTGTTGCATGACTTCACAAAGACTTCATGTTTGAATTTCACCAACTAATTAACTCAAGATGAATTAATTAATTATTTTTCAAACGACTGGTGAGACTAAATTCGAATTTTAATTCTCAATTTGAATTCAAGGACAAATTAAAATTGGAATATATCCTGAAATGCTATCTATAGCAATGCTAATTTTAGCATTTCTTGTTGCTATTTTCAACACTCCCTCTCAATAAGAAAGGGATTATCTGCCACCCCTATCCTATCTCTATGGAACTCGAATTTACACTTTGAGATGCCTTAGTCAAAATGTTGGCATCTTGCTCCTCGGTCGAAATATACTGCAAAAACATGATCCTCCTCGCCACATAGTCTCTAAGATGATGATACCGAATGTTGATATGCTTAGACCTATCATGAAATATTGGATTCTCAAAGAGTTTGATACAACTCTAATTATCACAATAGATCACAGTTGGATCCATCCTCTGATCAAACAAACCAACTAGAATTTTCCGCATCTAAATGGCCTCACATGCTGCCTGACTTGCAGCCATGTATTTAGCCTCTGCTAAGCTGAGTGCAACTAACCTCTGTTTCTTGTTGTACCAAGAAACTACAACTGAACCAATGTTGAAAATTCCTCCTAATGTGCTCTTCCGATCTGATGGACTCCCTACCCAATCTGCATTTGTGAAGCCCTGTAGTTTCACTCCCTCTAACCGTCTATACCATAATCCATACTGAGATGTGCCTATGAGGTATCTCAAACATGCTTCGTTGCCTTCCAAAACAACTTGGTAGGTTGAACCATAGCTTGACTCAACTGGTTCACCGCATAGCACAAATCTGGTTATGTGTTCACTAAGTACATCAATGAACCCACAAGCTGCCGATACACAGTAGCTTCTACTACTTCTCCTGAAGTAGCATCCTCCTTCCTCCAGTTACCTTCTAGAGGAGTCTGCATGCGCTTGCACTTCTCCATGTGGAATCTCCTAAGTATCTCATTGGCATACTTTCCTTGAGACACAAAAACTTCCCCATCCTTCTACCACACTTCCATGCCTAGAAAGTAGTGCATGAGACCCATGTCTTTCATCTCGAACTCTCTTACAAGGTCCTCCTTGCAAGACATGATCAACTAATCATCACCTGTCAATATTAGATCATCAACATAAAGAACAATGATCAACTGCTTACCTTCCACCATGATGTGGTACAAGTTCGCATCCGCTTCACTCTTTGTGAAGCCCAACCTGGTGAAGTATTTGTCGATCCTGGTGTACCAAGCACGAGGTTCTTACTTCAGCCCGTACAAAGCTCTCTTGAATTGGCACACATGAGACTCATGATTGAAGGTCTCAAAATCTTCTGGTTGTTCTATGTACACCTCTTCCTCAATCTTGCCATTGAGGAACAGAGTCTTCACATCCATCTGATGGATCTTCCAACCCATCTGTGTTGATAGTGCCAATATCGATCTGATAGATGAGTACCTTGCTACAGGAGCAAAAGTCTCATCATAGTCGATCCCCTCGACCTGTGAGAAACCACGGGCAACAAACCTTGCCTTATGTTTCTCCACACTACCATTAGTGGCATGCTTTACCTTGTAAAGCCAACGGAAACTCACAACTGACTTGTTCTCCAATCTTGGAACAACATCCCAAACACTCTTCCGAACTATGGAGTCATACTCCTCCACCATAGCATCAACCCAAACTGGCTGCTGCACTGCTTCCTCAAAGGAAGATGGTTCGGTCTCTACACATTCCCCAACAAGGGCCATGTAACTAGTGTACTACACAGGTGACCTCCTCTATATGCGCTGGGAAGATGGCTCTCCCACATTCTCTCTCACATCCATTAACAATCTGTTAGCCTCCCTTGTGCGTTTCCGCCCCTCTCTGGAAGACTCTGCATGAGTGGATGTCTCCACTCTGGAACCTCTGCATGTAGCTGCTCCGCATTAGTCTGAGGCTCCTCCTCTTTAGGAACCAAAAGTTCCTCCTCTGCCTGCAACTTGGGCTCCCTCTCAACGGAAACTCGCATGGCCTTTAGCTCATCGAACTTAAAATCTCTGCAAACCACTATCCTCTCACTGGTAGGAAAATACACCCAATAATTGTGGGGAGTATCAGTGTACCCCCCAAGTATCCCCAACTCTGCTGTCAGCTCTAGCTTCTTCCGTGCATCCTTGGTCACATGGCAATAAACCGATGAGCCAAATATCCTAAAGTGACCCACATTTGGTCTCTTCTTAGAGAAAGCTTCCTCTGGTGTCTTCATCCCAAGTATGCGATGCGGACTTCTATTCTGCAAGTAAACCGCTGTGTTGCATACCTCAACCCACAAATGAAGTGGTAGGCTTTGGTCATGTAGCATCACTCGAGATGCTCCCACAATCATTCTATTCTTCCTTTCGGCCACCCCATTCTATTGTGGGTTATGGGGCGTCGTCAACTCCCATTTAATTCCTTCTGCAACACAAAAGTCCTTAAACTCTTGAGAGACATACTATCCACCATTGTTGCTTCACAAGGTCCTGATCTTCTTTCTTGATTCTTTCTCAACCAAGGCTTTGAACTCACAAAACCTTGAGAAGGTTTGATCCTTCTTCTGCATGAAATAGATCCAACATCTATGAGAAAAATCATCAATGAAAATCACATAGTACCTTTGTTTAGAGGTGGAGGCTGTCGAGAATGGTCCACACACATCTGTATGAACTCGCTCCAAGATTTCTTCAACTCGACTGTCTCGATCATGGAAGGAAGATTTTTCATACATACCCAAGGTACAACCTTTGCATGTGTCCACTTGCTCAAGTTTACCTTTGGGAAGTCTGGTACAAATATGTTGCATTATCTTCAAGGCCCCATGATGCAAGTGGCACAACCTTCTATGCCATAACTCGCTAATATCTTGGCTTTGCACCAATTTTGATTTGGAACTTAATGCAGCACAATCATCTACCTATAGCTTGTAGAGATTCTTCACTTGAATCCCAATCCTCTTAGTCTGACCCATGGCTATGTGTCTCGGGAACGCCTTTCCTTTACTGAAGACTACATCATAACCTTTGTCTTCCAACATCATGACCGATACCAAGTTTTTCTTCAGTCTAGGCACATACTTTACATTAGTCAAGGTGAGAGGAGCTCCATGCTCCCTCTGAAACACAACCGTACCTTCACCTAAAACATGGTACTTTCCATCATCGCCCATCTTGATGCACATATGGAAGTATTTCTCCTCCAAGGTACTAAATAAACTCTTATCGTCGGTCATGTGGAATGAGGCTCCACTGTCTAGGTACCAAACACAACCCACCATTGATGAAACAATGCATGTGATGAGGGTAAAATCCAATTCGAACTGTGAGGCCAGTGCCTCACCATCTGATCCTTTCGAGGATCCCTTCTTGGATTTCTTCAATGGACAATTAGTTGCATAATGGCCCACCTCATGACAATTAAAGCATCTCATTTTATATTTGTCAATCTTCTTCCCACCATGGGAAGAACTCGATTTGGAATGGGAAGCCTTCCCTTTTGCTTTCCTCACCTTACCTGCTAAGGCTAGATTTTCTTCATCATCATGCATAGATGAAGAACCATCTCTAGTGCTTCTCCTGACCTCCTCCTGCATCAGATCTGACCACAGTCATTCCCAATCTGGCAGTTTCTCTCTTCCATTCATTGAGTCCTAGTAGCTATGCCAGCTCTTAGGAGACCGAGGAGAGCAAGACTCACCATATCATCATCAGTTGTCATGATTCCTACACTTACAAGCTCATCTATGCAGGTGGTGAGCTTGTTCAGATATGTAGAGATCGTGTCGCCCTTTTCACACTTGATTTTCCGAAGCTTATCCTTCAGCGCCAGCTTCCTTTGGTCGCTGATATTCTGATATAGATCCTTCAATGTATTCCACATTGAAAATGGAGTCTCCTTCCCATGGAGACTCGAGACAATATGGTCTCGAACTCCCTCTAGAAGAATCCTCCTTGCTCTTGCCACACATTTCTTCCATTCCGCCAATTCTTGGGCATTAGCTGTTGCTAGCTTGGGGACTTCTTGATCAATGAAGTCCTTCAAACCATTGTCCTCTAATACCGCTTCGATCTGATCCTTCCATGCTATGTAATTCGAGCTGCCATCCATGACATACTCGAGTTGTTAGATCCCTATACTACCAGTGTAACCACTTATTGTTATTAGTACAACCCCCTTATTGAATTGTTGTGCCCATGTAGTCCCCATATTGTTATTATTGCGCCCTTACATTATTATTGTTATGTCGGCTCTGATTATATTATGACCCCTTAGACTCCTATATACAGAAAGGAGGTCTTGTCATTTGTATCATCCAAGAATTGTTCATTTGTGTAATGTAAAGGAGGTTTCCCCCTCGAAGAGGCTTATTTTGAAGGTATTTATCTATCTTTTCTATCTTTTTGTGAGTTGGTTTCCTAACATTTGGTATTAGAGCTTTGGATTCTAGGGTTTTGTTGCTCCAAACAGGTCATCGTGGTATTTTTGCTATAACGTTTTTTCTGTGGCGTTTCAGAAGCACAAAAAAATCCATTTTAGACAAAATCATGTTGAACCTTGGGTCCGACTTTTATACCTTGTCTCGCTATATTTGCAGAGATATGATCTGAGGAAGTTATGGCTTTTGCAAGCTCCATAATTTCATCTAAAATAGGTCATCATGGAATTTTCTCTATAATGTTTTCACTACAAAGTTTTAGAAGCTAAAAACAAAACCCATTTGAGACCAAATTTTGCTGAACCTTGGGTCTAAATTTCAGATCTTGTTTCGCTATATTTGTGGAGATATAATCTGAGGAAGTTAGGGTTTTTGCAGATCCCTGAATTACATTCCAAACAGGTGACCTTGGGAAAATCGTCATAACTTTCGCTCTGAGCATATGATTGAATTTTCATAAGAAGTTATAGAAAGAGGACGGGCTGTAGTTTTTTGGGTATAATTTTCAGAACCTGAGGTTGAAACAATGACCCACAGCACATCGTACAAGTTCGCTCTACTAACCTCGTCTATAATTGGGTCATCGCGGGAGATTGGGAATAGATCTTTCTTCAGGAATCCAATTGCGCTTAGAGTTGCAGAGTTAGAAAGAGGACTCTAAGGGCTATTACAGACTGAAATTTCAAAACTTAAAGATTCGAAAGTACAAAGCTACAGTCGCTTCAAGATCGAGCTCCTAAAATCAAGAAAAAGTGATATGAGGAATTTTGATGGCAAGGATCGAGTAAATTGGATACTACATATGGAGAAATATTTTGATCTACATGGTGTACCACTGTTACAAAAGGTATGTATTGCATCTAATTATTTAGAACCGAATCAATTTTTATGGTATAAAGGGCTTTGTTCTCGTAAACCACTTGTCACGTGGTCAATTTTCATGGAGGAAATGATAGCACATTATGAGGATACAAAGAGAAACACCTTCTTTAGCCAATTGATAAATCTCAAACAAAAGGGTTCAATGGCAGAGTACATTGAGGACTTCCAAAAATTGAATATAAGGGTAAATGATATTCTAGAGAAGAAAAGGATTGATGTCTTCATAGGGACTTTAATGGATAACATTCAACATGAGGTTCATCTTTGGGAACTTGATTCATTGGAGAAGGCATTTAGGTTGGCAAGAAAAACTGAAAGCGAAATTATGGAAACAAGGAATCCCACCACTCATGACTATAATTATGGAAGTTTTTTTTCTCCAAGCCTTCCACAACCTACAAGGTTTACACCACAAAAATTGGAAGCAAAAAGAGGAAAAGGGTTTTGTTACAATTGTGATAGAAAATACACTAAAGGTCATAAGTGTGTTGAGAATAAATTATTTTACATAGACTATGAAGAGGAGGAAGAAAAGGATCAAGAAACATCAAAAGAAAAGGATATACACCAGGAACCAACCCCAGAGAAAGGAGAAATGAATCCAACCATATCTTGTAAGGCATTGGCAAGAATTACCACTCCTCAAACTCTCAAGATAGAAGGACATATCAAGAAGAAAAAGGTTCAAGAAGTCAAAGATCACATCGAGAAAGAACAAATTAATCCAACCATATCTTGTAATGCATTGGTTGGAATTACCACTCCTCAAACTATCAAGATAGAAGGACATATCAAGAAGAAAAACGTTCAAGAAGTGAAAGATCACATCGAGCATCAAGAAATGAATCTGACCATATCTTGTAATGCATTGGAAGAAATTGCCACTCCTCAAATTCTCAAGATAGAAGGACATATCAAGAAGAAAAAGGTTCAAGCAGTGAAATATCACATTGAGCATCAACAACAAGTTCTCCAACTTTTAAAGGATAACACCACTTTGGTGCAGAATCAAATGAAACAATAGGCAAATCAACATTGCAGTGAAAGAAGTTTTGATGTAAGTGATTGGGTATTTTTACGGCTACATCTTAAGCAAGCTATTTATGAGAAGGAAATATTGGCAATACTACATGCACTTAAGAAATGACGACCTTACCTAATGGGAAGACACTTCAAGGTAAAAATGGATCATGATAGTCTTAAATACTTTTTAGAACAAAGATTATCTTTAGAAGAAAAGAAAAAATGGGTCACAAATATGTTGGGTTATGACTTTGAAATAATCTACAAAAAAGGGAAGAAAAATGTTGTTGTAGATGCACACTCAAGAAAGGATGAGGATGTGGAAGCATTATTTTGTGCTATTTCTATTCTCCAAGAAGATTGGATAAACGAAACAAGGGATGAATGGAAGAAGGATGAAGAAGTGTGGCCACTCATTCAAAAGTTGCAGAAGATCCCAATTCACACAATATTGCTAGAACTTGACGAGGAAGGAAAAATCATATTGGAACCTGGAGCAGTCACAGAAACAAGAACCCAACAGTTATGAAATCGATAAATTTTAGAGTATCTCATCAATTGGAAGAACTTACCCACTGAAGATTCCACATGGGAGAACAAGAGTTTTATACAGAAGCATCAAGAACTACTCAAGCATTGAGGACAACACTTTTTGAAGGAGAGGATCATGTTAGGTCCCTATACTACTAGTGTAACCACTTATTGTTATTAGTACAACCCCCTTATTATATTGTTGTGCCCATGTAGTCCCCATATTGTTATTATTGTGCCCCATAGAAGCCCACTATTGTTATTATTGTGCCCTTACATTATTATTGTTATGTCGGCTCTGATTATATTATGACCCCTTAGACTCCTATATATATAAAGGAGGTCTTGTCATTTGCATCATCCAAGAATTGTTCATTTGTGTAATGCAAAGGAGGTTTCCCCCTCAAAGAGGCTTATTTTGAAGGCGTTTATCTATCTTTTCTATCTTTTGTGAGCTGGTTTCATAACACGAGTCTCAAGCCATTGAACGCCATTGGTGAACTTTGAGATGTGATAAGAAATCGATTTTGTACCTACAATCAAGAACTTCAAACTTTAAACTTCTCCCTTCTTTGTATATTGTTCTCTGCTTTGATCACCTTTGCTCTGATACCATGTAGAAATTCTCACTGTAGATTAAACTGATTATGCAATGTACTAAAGAAAAATAATTAATCTACTTCTACAATCAAACTTGCGGAAGCTTAATCGATTTTGAGCAAGATCAAACAAAACACACATAATAGAGAAGAAGATTCAATCACACATGAAACACAAAAGAATACTCTGGGAAAGCCTCACCTAAAAACCTCTCTATCTGTATTATCATACAAGTGGAAATATCTTAGGATTAGACAAAGCTTTAGCTCTGAAGCTATCTGGCTCTCAGTACAAACCCTCATTGCTGCTTATAGAAGGAATAGACAACACATATGCCTTCTCCTCTATCCTCCAAGCCTCTTGTTAGCTTTGCTATGCAAAAGCATCAAAAATGGATTCAAACACTCTCAAAGGCTGCAAACACACTTATAATCATGCCAAAGGAACCATTGATGCCGTCGAAATCCTCAAATTTTGGCTAAAAGTCTTCCACCGAAAAAAAAAAAAAAAAATTACAAGAGGAAAGCCCTTTGGAGGGCAGAAATACACTATCGGGAGGCGAAAATACCCCAAAAACCATGTAAAAATCAAATTACAGGCTTAAGGATCCGCATTAATCTCAGCCGTTGGATCTGGCCAATCAACGGTCTAGATCGCGTCGGCATATCGCAAGTCGGGGGAGGCAGCGGCAGCAACATGAGACATCGCCGATATCGCATCGGCGTATCGCAATGGAGGACTTATAATAGGGGCTTATTTATTGTGCGATGAGTGATCACCGATATCGGATTGGCGTATCGCTATCGGCGTTTCCAATGGAGCATGGCCTTTTGCATATATATGAGTGATCGCCGATGGGCCAAACCCGATGGCATTATTAATCCCTTTTGATAAGATGTTCGGGTTCGCAGCAATATCGCTATCGGCACTTCACCAAGGATTGGGGCACAAGACATCACCGATGAGCGATCGCCGATATCACATCGGTTCTTTCGAAGAGGGCAGGGCCTTTCGCACATATATATATTTCCGACCCGATAAGCCGGACCCGATGGCATTATAAGTTATTTCTGATAGATTATCGGGTCCGCAGCGATCGCCAATATCGCATCGGCGTATCGCTATCGGTGATTTCAAACCCTCATTGCTGCTCATAGATGGAATAGACAACACATATGCCTTCTCCTCTATCCTCCAAGCCTCTTGTTAGCTTTGCTATGCAAAAGCATCAAAAATGGATTCAAACACTCTCAAAGGCTGCAAACACACTTATAATCATGCCAAAGGAACCATTGATGCCGTCGAAATCCTCAAATTTTGGCTAAAAGTCTTCCACCGATAAAAAAAAATAAAAAATAAAAAATAAAAATTTACAAGAGGAAAGCCCTTTGGAGGGTATAAATACACTATCGGGAGGCGAAAATACCCCAAAAACCATGTAAAAATCAAATTACAGGCTTAAGGATCCGCATTAATCTCAGCCGTTGGATCTGGCCGATCAACGGTCTAGATCGCGTCGGCATATCGCAAGTCGGGGGAGGCAGCGGCAGCAACATGAGACATCGCCGATATCGCGTCGGCATATCGCAATGGAGGACTTATAATAGGGGCTTATTTATTGTGCGATGAGTGATCACCGATATCGGATTGGCGTATCGCTATCGGCGTTTCCAATGGAGCATGGCCTTTTGCATATATATGAGTGATCGTCGATGGGCCAGACCCAATGGCATTATTAATCCCTTTTGATAAGATGTTCGGGTCCGCAGCAATATCGCTATCGGCACTTCACCAAGGATTGGGGCACAAGACATCACCGATGAGCGATCGCCGATATCACATCGGTGCTTTCGAAGAGGGCAGGGCCTTTCGCACATATATATATTTCCGACCCGATAAGCCGGACCCGATGGCATTATAAGTTATTTCTGATAGATTATCGGGTCCGCAGCGATCGCCAATATCGCATCGGCGTATCGCTATCGGCGATTTCAAAGGGGCAGGGCTTTAACATAAGTTATGTTGCGATGCGATGGGCTGGACCTGATGGATGTACAACGCTCCATTTTATAAAATTTCAAGTCCACACCCGTCGCGTTTTCAATGTTTTTTGTGTATTTTCAATGTATAAAGAAAATACAAAGGAGGCCTTGGGCAAGTGCCGATTGCGATGGGTTTTCGGATCCGAAAGGGTTCAGAAACAAAATATATATATGATTCAAATCCGCCAAAGCCATTTTTCATGGTTTTGCAGCAGTTTTGCGTGTATTTCTCAAATATTAAAAAACAAAGGATTGGCCTGTTTAAATATGTATTGCGACCCGAGAGGCAGACCCGATAGTAAATAAACCATGCCTGAACCTTTTCAAAGCCAAAATTGAAGCAATGATGGGCAGGAATGAACAGTTTGGGCAGCGTTTCACTGTTTTAAAGCAGCACAGTCATAATGGAGCCATTTTTAATGATCAGCAGCAGAAATTAATCAACAGTATGGCCGAGGAGGAAGCAGGACACCTTTTGGGAGTTCAGAGCATTCAACGGTTATGGTTTCATTTGTATTTCACGCCACCTGCCCAAGCAGGACCGCAGAGCACCAGAGAGGGTCAAATCCATTTACAACACAGCCAGAGTTGTATCAGCAGCCCCATTTCTGAATGTAAATGTGGTTGGTGGCCATTTATGGGCTCCTCCACGCATAGCTAACAGGGAGATTGTGTAATGAGACACCATATATACTGAAAAAACCGATGTAGTGGGAGGGATGGGTTTTTGATGAATGATAGTTTTTTTGTTGCCTTTAACTTCTGGAGACTGTAAATACTATGAGACCTGCAGCTTCTGGTCTTGATTTTCAACTAATACAAGCTTATTTTGCTGTCACCTGCTCACTTTCCACTTCTCTTTCTTGTTCTAGGTTGTGCCTTCTGGCATTTATTTGATGTGCTGTGAATGTTTAATATCAGAGGGGTTGTCATCCCACCTCTGTATTATAATTTAGTGGTTCATTAAAATTGCTTGCAGATTGTTGTTATTTAACATCAGGGAGCTGTCATCCTGTCTGTGTATTAAACAATAGTTCTACAGATCTTCTAACTAGTTGCAGCTGGCCATCACAGGGTCCTGTGTATCTGCTGGTGTAATTAGTCTTCTCCATCATCACTTTTACCTTAAAGTGTGAGTAGTTGGTAGTTGAAAGCCTTGTAGTTTGGGGGTCTTCACCCATGTCTGAGGATATTCATAGTAGGAGTGGTTATTTGGCTTAAATGTGCAGCATATCTCCACTTATCCATCATCTTATCCAACCATAATTATTGAGTTTGTAATGTTCATGAGCATCACTGGTTTACAACCTAGGTGAGTTTCTTGGGGTGATAACATTAATTGGCGCCGTTGTCGGGGAGAGGAGAATTGGAGCTCAAGCTTCCCTGGGAGAACGACATAGTTTCAAGCTTTGATGACAGACAAGGTTTGAACACAGTATTGGTTGTAATCATCTGTCTGGCGACTCCATGGAGGAAGGCCATCCTTTGGCGACTCCACATTGAAGTTTTGGTGCAGCTGCTGAAGCATGCACGAAGATATCTTCAGAATATCAGCTGAACCATTGCCCGATCCTGAGAAGATCGTTCAGTAGAAGAAAATGTCACAATAGGGAGCACCAGGATCAGGTAAGCCTCAAAGGTTCCATGTATCTCTGTTAGTGAATGTCACCTTCAGAGATCCATTCAGCTCCTTACCCCTTCAGTTCCCTTTCGGACCTCAGTTGAAAGAAGATTTCAATGTTGTCCATCGTATTCCTCTGTTTCTGTCATCCTTTTCATTGATTAATTCCTCTCAGCCTACTAATATTCTTTCATATACCTTAGTCATGGCAAGCCAGCAAGCTCCCACAAAAATAGAAAGAATCATTGCTGCTAGGTATAGACCTCTGGTCTTTCCTGTTCCTCTAAATGCCATGCCTGCAGGAAATTATCAGGAATACATGCAAAAGTTTACTTGTACAGAGGGAGTATCAGCTGAGGAGCACCTCGAATCCTTTTATAACTTTGCTGATAACCTGGATATCTATGAAGAGGATGTATGGATGAGGGTTTTTGTCCAAAGCCTAGAGGGAGAAGCCAGAAAATGGTTCAATGAACTAGCCCCTAGGTCTATTGCAAACATTGAGGCCCTAGATGATGTGTTTTTAAAGTACTGGGGGGATAAGGAAGATCTGCTCTATGATAATACTGAGTCTGGAAACTCGCAGAGGGATGGGCTCTCATCATCATCAGATCATGAGATCAACGAAATGGCCAGGACGATAGAGCTATTGGCCTTTGAAATTTCCAGGTTAAGAGCTGATTAGTATTCAGAAGAAGAGCTATACGAAGAAGAGGGGGAGGTCCATGGTTTGGAAGGTGTTCCTTTCCTAACCAGAGCTGCATATGAAGAAGCAGTATCCAGAGGCACTGCTCATGAGTTTGTTTTACCTGCAGAACAACAAGCTCATCAGCAGAAACAGTCAGCAGCAGGTCCTATCGTCCTCAAAGAACCTGAACCTGAAGCCAACACTTCTTCTCGTGGCTATCTGCAAATTAGCCAGCCTGCTTTCGTCCCCTGCCCAGCGATCAAGAAGGGAGAAGAAGACTCCCCATCATCTTATGTTTCTCTGCCTGCTTTAGTGACAATCCCTCATAGTTTCCCCTTGAACACTGAGGCAGGAGAAGATTCAATGCTCAAGACTGATACTGATCACTTCAGTCTTGATATTTTGATGCCTGCTCAGATGTCCAACACTCGGAATGAAAGGGCAGCTTACCAGATGGCAGAAGAAGAAAATGCACAATCATGGGAGTCCTCCTTGGAAGAGGGCTATTCAAACAAAGATTCAGGAGCAAATGTTATCTCTGTGTCCCCTCCACAAGAAAACAATTATGCATCTTTCATATTTATTTTGCAGGCCACAAAAGATAAAAATAGGTACACAGCATTCATGGCTATCCAGCAGGTGTACAAAGGCTCCTCTGAACAACATCCAAGGAGAAAAATATGCAGAAGGGAAGTGAAATGTGATCCCTATCTACCTATCAAGCTCAAATGTCCCAAACTGTTTGAGGTAGGGGATCAAATAAATCCAATCCTGCTGATATATGATGAACCGGGCTGAGAGCAGGAGAAACAATTTTGGTGGCCCAGCAAATGGGCAAATTTTGAAGTTTATTTTTTCAGGCTTTAATGTTTGTAATTAAGTTCTTTTACAGTGTTCTGTTGTATGCTTAGTTGACTCCATGCCCAATGGACACTAGGCAAATGTTTTTTTAAGCTTGTTTCGTATGAAGGCATTGGTCTACAGTTCTTGAGACCTCACAGGGAGGATCTCATCCCCAGAAGGAGCCAGTGTTAGCTTTGCTGTGCAAAAGCATCAAAAATGGATTCAAACACTCTCAAAGGCTGCAAACACACTTATAATCATGCCAAAGGAACCATGTCGAAATCCTCAAATTTTGGCTAAAAGTCTTCCACTGATCAAAAAAAAAAAAATTGCAAGAGGAAAGCCCTTTGGAGGGCAAAAATACACTATCGGGAGGCAAAAATACCCCAAAAACCATGTAAAAATCAAATTACAGGCTTAAGGATCCGCATTAATCTCAGTCGTTGGATCTGGCCGATCAACGGTCCAGATCGCGTCGGCATATCGCAAGTCGGGGGAGGCAGCGGCAATGACATGAGACATCGCCGATATCGCATCGGCATATCGCAATGTAGGACTTATAATAGGGGCTTATTTATTGTGCGATGAGTGATCGCCAATATCGCATCGGCGTATCGCTATCAGCGTTTCCAATGGAACATGGCCTTTTGCATATATATGAGCGATCGCCGATGGGCCAAACCTGATGGCGTTATTAATCCCTTTTGATAAGATGTTCGGGTCCGCAGCAATATCGCTATCGGCGCTTCACCAAGGATTGGGGCACAAGACATCACCGATGAGCGATCGCCGATATCGCATCGGCGCTTTCAAAGAGGGCAGGGCCTTTCACGCATATATATATTTCCGACCCAATAAGCTGGACCCGATGGCATTATAAGTTATTTCTGATAGATTATTGGGTCCGCAGCGATCGCCGATATCGCATCGGCGTATCGCTATCGGCGATTTCAAAGGGGCAAGGCTTTAACATAAGTTATGTTGCGATGCGATGGGTTGGACCCGATGGATGTACAACACTCCATTTTATAAAATTTCAAGTCCGCGCCCGTCGCGTTTTCAATGTTTTTTGTGTATTTTCAATGTATAAAGAAAATACAAAGGAGGCCTTGGGCAAGTGCCGATTGCGATGGGTTTTCGGATCTGAAAGGGTTCAGAAACAAAATATATATATGATTCAAATCTGCTAAAGCCATTTTTCATGGCTTTGTAGCATTTTTGCGTGTATTTCTCAAATATTAAAAAACAAAGGATTGGCCTGTTTAAATATGTATTGCGACCCGAGAGGCAGACCCGATAGTAAATAAACCATGCTTGAACCTTTTCAAAGCCAAAATTGAAGCAATGATGGGCGGGAATGAACAGTTTGGGCAGCGTTTCACTGTTTTAAAGCAGCACAGTCATAATGGAGCCATTTTTAATGATCAGCAGCAGAAATTAATCAGCAGTATGGCCGAGGAGGAAGCAGGACACCTCTAGGGAGTTCAAAGCATTCAATGGTTATGGTTTCATTTTTATTTCACGCCACCTGCCCAAGCAGGACCGCAGAGCACCAGAGAGGGTCAAATACATTTACAACACAGCCAGAGTTGCATCAACAGCCCCATTTCTGAATGTAAATGTGGTTGGTGGCCATTTATGGGCTCCTCCACGCATAGCTAACAGGGAGATTGTGTAATGAGACACCATATATACTGAAAAAACCGATGTAGTGGGAGGGATGGGTGTTTGATGAATGATAGTTTTGTTGTTGCCTTTAACTTCTAGAGACTGTAAATACTATGAGACCTGCAGCTTCTGGTCTTGATTTTCAACTAATACAAGCTTCTTTTGCTGTCACCTACTCACTTTCCACTTCTCTTTCTTGTTCTAGGCTGTGCCTGCTGGCATTTATTTGATGTGCTGTGAATGTTTAATATCAGAGGGGCTGTCATCCCACCTCTGTATTATAATTTAACAGTTCATTAAAATTGCTTGCATATTGTTGTTGTTTAACATCAGGGAGTTGTCATCCTGTCTGTGTATTAAACAGTAGTTCTACAGATCTTCTAACTGGTTGCAGCTGGCCATCACAGGGTCCTATGTATCTGCTGGTGTAATTAGTCTTCTCCATCATCACTTTTACCTTAAAGTGTGAGTAGTTGGTAGTTGAAAGCCTTGTAGTTTGGGGGTCTTCACCCATGTCTGGGGATAGTCATAGTAGGAGTGGTTATCTGGCTTAAATGTGTAGCATATCTCCATTTATCCATCATCTTATCCAACCATAATTGTTGAATTTGTAATGTTCCTGAGCATCACTGATTTACAACCTAGGTGAGTTTCTTAGGGTGATAACACCTATTTTCTGCGTAATTTCTCCTGGGTCCTCTAGCTGCCACCTATGTGATTCTCACCTCACACACTACTCTGACCTCTATAGTAACTGTGCAATCCTCAAGGAATGAATTCCATCTGCATGCAAGAGATATTCTCATAGGAATATTCTAGCAACTGATAGTACATTGTCCCTGCCTTTAATCTCAACTGGGTCTTTGTCTGAACTGACATGCATGAGTTATTTATGAGAGAATATTCAGTTATCTGGAGAACACTAGTTGCATGCATGCATGCATTAACTGACTGAACTCACAATTAGTTTGAAAAACTGTTTGGAACTAATTTAACTGGACTTAGCTCAGTTAACCGAGCTAACTAATTACAACTCAAATACAACTCATCCTTATCTCCTTAATTAAGGGATAACTTCCTCAATCAAAGGGATAACTGTTGCATGACTTCACAAAGACTTCATGTTTGAATTTCACCAACTAATTAACTCAAGATGAATTAATTAATTATTTTTCAAACAGCTGGTGAGACTAAATTCGAATTTTAATTCTCAATTTTAATTCAAGGACAAATTAAAATTGGAATATATCCTGAAATGCTATCTATAGCAATTCTATTTTTAGCATTTCTTGTTGCTATTTTCAACAATAATCACTAGAAGATGAAGATGGAGCATCGTCCTCTGCTCTTTATTTCTCTTATTCCTCTCTTCCCATCTTCTCCTCATAATCTGCATACATTAAATCTATCATGTTGGCCATCCTGTAGAAGGTCTCGTAGAGATATCTGTTGTTCTCCATTTTCCTTCTTGTTTCACATTCAATCTTTGGTTATCATTCACACTCACAATTCATATCAGTGAGAAGACCGCTCTAATACCAAATTTGATTTGGATCTCTTCAGCTACCAGAATTAACCAAGATCTTTTATTTCTGTGATGTTAGCAAAATTTCGTATGAAAGAATATGAGAATCCACATGTGCATGCTTTAAATGAGAGGAAACATAATGATGATAATCAAATCAAAGAACACAAACACATTGATAACAGAGTTCACCTAGTGTGAGTTGCATCTCCGGGCCTGGTGTCAAGAGTGGGGAGGCCACTTCATTACATGATGCAAAATTATGATGATGTACATGGTATATTCTTTGTCATTACAAGGATAATTTTCCTCAACCAAAGTGGCATGTCTCTCCACGAGACGTTCTCCTATAGGAACTCTTACTCAAATGGGCCTTCCTTCAGCATGACAAGCTAATAAATTCTCACATGACGTGGCATACAAGTATCCTTCAACATAATGGTAACAAGGATCTTGAAAACAAAATCATCATCTCAACAAATCAAAAGAAAGACATGGAATAACTGCATCATATACCACCACTTTTAGGGATGAACTGAAAATGCATAGCTCTACTGATGAAATGGACTACATTGTTGGATTCGTGGCATGAAATTATGTCAAACGACTATAAACTTGGCCCCTTTTTGACACTGTCAAAATCTGGGCCCTCGGGAATCTTGAAGATTCCCCAAAGATTCCTTCCTAGAGATGGCCGAAAAATCCACTGCTCGGATGAAAATTCTGAGCACACCACTACACTCCTTGTGAAATTATGTGAAAATGACTATAAAGTTGGGATTATTTTGCCTTTGTCAAAAATCTTTTCAATTACTCAAGCAAAAAAAAAAAAGATTTATGCAAAGATCCTGTCTCGAAAAATGTGCCATCAGGGTTCCATCTCGGCGCTAAGTTCTGGCACGTTTAAGATTCCGTCTGATTCATGGTTCTTAGACATGCATCGTTCTAATGTCTCTTGGCTCGTGCTTTCTCGATTTTGCCTCCTCCCCACTCAAATGGAACATGAGGTTTGTATATTTTTTTTTGGCGGATTTAACAACATAGTGTCATTGGGCACTTGGTTGGTGGGTCTGTGGTTGGACCACTGACCTCAATGGAGATCGTGGGTTCCAAACCCACCCGTTCCATTGTTTTTTTTTTAAATAGCATTTTGGCATAACCATCGCTTGTTTTAACTATTGGCGGGTATAACATTTTTTTTTGTGGCTTGTTATAATTGTTTGGTCGGCAAATCGTTCAATGTTGGCGTTGAATGTTTTGTAGTGGGAATTGATTTATGGGGATGCCTTGTGGGCGGGTTGGCCACTGGCTAGCACGGGTTCAAGCCCTGTCGGCCTCATGTCATGTGCCATATGGTTGGGTCGTGCAAAGTGTCCTGAGTCAGAGGCGTGGGCCCTGACCCTTAGTATATAATATATAATAACTGGCTGGGGGCGGCAGGGGTGGCAACTCGCCACCCTATTTTTAATAATAAAAAAACAATTAGAACAAATTAGTAAAAAAAATCCAACCAGAAATTTGGGTCACTGATAAAATTAACAAGGCGGCAAATTCGCCCATTCCGACAATCAAAATCCATGCCCTAGGAAAATTCCAAATTGTTGCCTCATTAGTGGCTGCCGCCTAGTTTGACCAAAACTTCGACTGCAGATATCTTGAACATATAAAATTGGATTTGAGTGATATTCACGCCATTCGAATCATGACGATGAGAACTACGATATGGTCCTAGTTTCACTTCAATCCGATGACTTTGATTTTTGAGCTATTTCTGGATTCTAAGCAGTCCTCGAACCACCTAGATCAATAGGTTTGTTGATGAAGCTTAATGTTTTTTCCTCTTATTAGGTACAAAGGGAAATACATGTTATTACTTGGTATCTAATATTTTTTAATGTGTTTTACTTTTATACTAAGGCAAATACACACTATTACTAAGTATCTGCAATGTTTCTATTTGTTTTCATCTTCTTAGTTATTAAGCCAAATACATGTTATTACTTGGTATATCCTATGTTTTACTTTTATAAAAATAGTAAGGCTAATACATGTTATTACATAGTGTTTAAAGTACTTCTATACGTTCTCCTCTTATTAGACTTCTAAGGAAAATGCATGCGATTACTCAGTATCTAATGTGTTTTCTTCTTATTGAATACTAATGTAAATATATATTATTACTTAGTATTTAGTAGGTTCACACTCTTTTATGCTAGAAAATACTCATGATATTTGTTAGACACAATTTTCTTATAAATATTTCATTCACTAACTTGTGAGTATCTGTGTGGTAGGAATAAAGGCACTTATGATGGTAGGCCTTGATTCTCCAACGTTATTTTAAATGCTTTATGGTCTCCACTTTGTTATTAAATTTTCACCTTTCATCTTAGATCCCTTATCTATAATTTGGATACATCTATTTTCTACTATAAAAAATCTATTAATACTAAATATGGGGAATACTCCATGTGGGTGGAGAGGGCTAGGCTCCAACTTAAAGTGGGAGGACCATTATATCCTCAATGAATGTATTTCTTAAAATTTTCTTTGTCGCGAGAACAATTTTAGAGAAAAAAATTATTTTAGTGTCATTATCGGGGATTAAAATGTGAATATTTTGTTTCCTGATAAATGATAAATGATTAAATCTATGACCTGATGGTGAATAAGAACACCGCAGTGAGCACTTTGTTTATCTCAAAATATATTTCTACCAAGATTTCATAAGCTTCCTCCCCACAGTGAGAGCTTCGCACAAGGAATCATGGATTATGGTATTTTATATGCAGTGGGGTTAGCATGACACAATTTCTGAGGCAGCAAAAATATTAATACTGAATCTCAAATTGTGCTTCCTAAATAGAAGGAAATTATTATGATGTTGTAGATATCATTGTTTGATAATTTGTTTGTAATGTATGTTATCATATTTGGTTTAGCCTGGCTTAGCATATTAGAAACTTGGTCAACTCAAAACTTGCTTATTTGGTGTTTTACTTCACAAGCTCCAATGCATAGAAGTTTTCTTCGAAGACATTTTCATTAAACAAGTTTACGGAGATCTAGTAAGATCCTTTTTGCTCAGCAAATGCTTCACATTCTCGCCACTTAGCGTTTAATTCAGCAAAATATTTTCAACGAAGAGAAATGCGTGGGAACCTTAGAAGAGTACCAAATATTTTTTTCTTCAGATGCTCTAATATCTATTAAATTCTCGAATTTTTGTTTTATGGATACAATCATTGGATTTGATTGAGAAGCTTTTATATATTTTTATTTTTCTTCTCTAATTTGAAACTTAAACTGAATAAAGAGCGATTTTGAGATTTCATTAAGTTATAACTGATTTTAATTTTTATCCAATGACGTAACTTTGAGATCAATATATTAAAGTTCCTTAATTTTAAGCTTATTTTGTTAAAATTGTCTCAATACTTATAGCTTGCATCCCCACAATTTTTCAATATTTTGTATTTTCAGATATGTGTTAGATTAATTATATGTATCTTTCTACTATTTAAGGTTGATGGAGATGAATGAGTATAAAGAAACAAGGAAGAAACTCATGTTTTCGGCAGGGGAATGTCTACTATTCATTTTATCATGCAGTGTCTATTTAGATCTTGTTTATTAACATGCATTCAAGTGTAATTGATCTTTTGTCAATTTATTTATACACAATTAATTTAACTATATTGCCATTTGGTTGGAGTGATCTCAATTATTAAGGATGATGTCATGGGCATTCAAATTCAAATCGTGTATGTCTCTTTACTTTGTTGTTTGAATTAGGAGGATGTATAATATAATAGTTGTAGGATAAAGAGCCAATGGAGTGACTCACGTCCTTTGGCGATAAAGGTTTGAGATTCGTTTCACCTAGGTATTTAATGATGGAGGAGGCTTGGAATTAATTTAATTGCAACAGAGGAATGGAAATTAATCTTAATTTTTAATATCAGAAAAGTGATTCACTGAGTGAATAACTTGCATATCCAGTGTTTTACTTCACAAGATCTAGCACATAGAAGTTTTCGTTGCAGATATTTTTATTAAACAACAACTAGACTGGACTTTGGAGCTCCAAACTATGCACTTGCATTCATTAATTCTTTTGGCTTTGAAGCTTCTAGCTCAAAAGTAATTATGTGATCGTACAACTTAGTGGACTATCTGATGTTTCTAACCACGTGTCATAAAGGCATGAAACTCGTGTGCAGGGTTTAAGCTAACAAAACAAATATTCTTGTGAATTTAGACGCCATCTGAATCACATTCACAAGTCTAGCAGAATGCCATTAGAGGCACTCTTAGAATTTCTATACCATTCTTTCTTTCTTTCTCATCCTGACCACCTGCTCTCAACATTCTGTTGTGGCCAGCAATAACCTCCCTTTTATTTAGTTTTATGACTAAATCTAAATAAATGGGGACCCTTCTAAAAAATAAAAAACTAGCACTTATATTTCCCTTTGAATAAAACACACTATCATCAACTTAGGAAAAACATACGCAAAACCAAAAAACTTAAGTTTTATGATAAATTTCGAATAAAATCGTTCTCTTAACAATAAAACATCACATCGCAAAAGGTAATGGAGGACATCATATAAACAAACTTTCGAAATTGCGAAAACGTGATGATGCGAGATCGCGCGCCTTGAAGACTCATCGCACATTGCAAATTTCATATGCCACAAGTACCACCTAAGATAAAACATCCAGATCTTGTGATATGCGATAAAGCATCTCGCAAATCGCATCTTGTAGTCGCATAAGGAAATAAATGATTGTTAACAAAAAGGATTAGCGATATTGCAATCTGCGATATTGCGAAGCAAATCACAAAATCGCTTTATCACAGATCAACAGGGCTCATTTTTCAATGAAATATTTCTCGTAATCTGATACTGAGTTATGTGAATTAATGTTAACTTAGTGGTTTATTGATGGTCATTTATAAGATAAGATTTAGATCTGATCGAAAGGTTGTTACACGTAGGGTGATATATTTGATATGATTTCGAAATTAAGAGCTTTCCCATCACCTTATCTCTTACCATTATTCTTTCTTTACTCGAAAACTTGCAGGAGCGGCAAGTAGAATAATATGCGCAACAGTGTGCAGAACGTAATGGGAAAGAAGGGAAAAGCTCCGGTCGCTGAGGAAAAAGAGATGACGCCCTTATTCACAGACACCACCTGTACCAAAGATGTTGGTGTATCCACTTGGGAAGGCATGTACAATCTGCTCGAAGAAGAAAACCCCAGGGTTATGGAAGTTAAAGCGATAGCAGACTCATGTGGGATATTTGAAGCATCAATTACTGAACTTGCATATTCATTCATGCACCGAATAGCGACAAGGCCTTAGATACTTCCATATACAGACATGGTCAAGTGGGTATTGGACACTGTTGATATAGCAGATAGACAATTCAAGTCTCGGAGCCAAGAGCTCATTGGGTCATTCACCCCACGGGATTTAACGCTTATGTATCATCTACCAGAGCCGCAGGCAAGCTACAACAAACAGTTCGTGGAAAAGTTCACCAAAGAAAATGAAGATTTGGCGGAATGCACCAAGAACTGGTCAGCAAAGGAAGAGCCATTGAAAAAAGATAAACACGGTATGCACAATACTGGTTCCCTCTCCTCCCCGTATTGTTTTGCTGCTACTATGCTATGTAGGCTGTTTGGAAGGCCTGACATCAACAAGTTTTCATCTGAATGGCTACCCCTATTGGATGCGGCCACTAATGCCACTATTATGGATTGGGCCCAGATATTGTCTGACAATTTAGCCTCGGCCATTTGGAACTACCGGTCTAAAAGAACTACCCCTCAGAGGATTTATCCTCATTTCTTTTTAGCTGCTTATGTCATGGATGCAATTTGTTCAGTTTCTAGATTTCCTATAATGGGTTGGAAGTGGACTATATAGAATTCCTTGCCCATTCACATTTATCATAAGGAATTGTGGGATTCCAAGTTTACCCCATATTTTTATAGAATTTTCCATGGAGTTATGTTACCTCTTCACAGAATGTTGTATAATAAGGACACCCCAAAATTTCCCCCCAAAGCAGAAGTTGATATTCTCCCTATCAGAAGATGGTTTGGAGAAGATTTTTTCTCTTATGTCAGAGTATTTGGAAGCATTGCTTCCCCTCATGTGATACCCTTGTATGTCCCTGATAAGTTATTGGCTCGAGAAATTGCCTACTAGACCTGCAGGGTGGGAGGAATGAGCAAAGAATTGAAAGACAAGAAGAAGGCCATCTAGCCGCAATTTCCTGTGGCCTATGGGGAATTTTCACTGTTTGATTTAGGTCATGCATTCAAAGAAGTAGACAACATGATGAGTCTACAACCGTTTAAATTTCTAGGGAGACAATTCAATCCCTTTGATGTCATTAAGAACTTTACTACAATTGTCAAGATAAAGGTATTTTCTAAAGAAGATGATCTCTTTGATAACATCTTCCAGCAGAAAAGCACACTGAAAGACATTTTTCATATGGCTCAAATTTAATTTCCCCCAGTGGAATTCCAAGAATTCAAACTCTACAGAGAGAGGAGATTAGCAAATATCCCCTTGGACAAGTTGCGCTTAGAACCAATAAGGGAGCCAACTCCCAGCGTCAGTTTAAGTGGAAGCTCGAGTACAAACAAGTCCAGGTCTAAGTATGGGAAAGAATCACCGGAACGCTCTAAAAGGTCCGAGAGTGACCATAATAAAAGTGAAGGGTCAGTCAGAGATACTACCCAATCTAAAGAGCACCCAGAGCAACAGGTTTTGATGACACCACAGGTGAAGGTTCCCCCTCCCCTCATCCAGCCACCAAAGCTAGTGAGAACTGAGTTGGATAAAGAGTGGGAAACACTTAATGAATTGATTAATACTGAGGAGAAAAACACAAAGACACTTGAGAATACAGTACAGACAGTGACAAATATGGTCATTGGAATAGTCAGCAACGCTCCAGAAACGGAGCATATTCCCATAACTCCATCGTCTGAAATCATCCCGAAGATAGAGGAGATTCCTCCTCTAGATGTATTTTATAGTCCGCAGCACAAGGCAATGGTAAGAAGACAAAGAAAGAAACAAAAATTGGACAGCATGCTCTCACCTGAGGTAGAGCAGCTAGATGTCCTTTGGCGAGACCCTACCACTGACCCTACTGAAAATTTGACAAAGTTATCCCAAATCGCAAGAGCCGATGATTCTACTACCGTTGATAAGGCATCTGAGGTACAACTATTACTTAAGGATAGAGAGGAACAAATCCAAGTTTTGCAACAACAACTACAACAAGCTAGTGCCAACTGAGAAGCAGAGGAGAAATTAGAAAAATTACAACAGAAATTTCAACAGATGCAGCTGGGGTATCAGAGCAATTTGGCCGAAAAGGAAAATCAATTACAGGCCATGCTAGAAATGCATAAAGATGACCCCAAAATTATAGAAGCCCTTGCCTTGAACGACCAACTCTTGCAACAGCAAGAGGCACTCTGCCAAAGAATATCGCAATGGAGCTCCCATTGCGAGATGAGTGATAAAATTACAAGTCAAGTCATGGATTTGCGACTCGATTATGATTTGATTGATAAAAGAATTTCTGATTATTTGATTTGGTAGGAATCGGAGGAAGGAAAGAAAGCAGGCTTGCTCAAAATCAATGAAGCCCACAAAGAAATGTTTTTCCATAAGTGGGATGCACAGATTAAAAAGGCAGAACAGGCAGCAGAAGAAGCAGCGATAGTGGCGAACAATGTCATTGACTGTGTCAATGAACATCTGCATAGAGTAAACCTGATATCAGAAACTGCTCTGGGATTCCTCCCAAAGGCACACCAATTGCAGACAAACTTGAGACAGAAAGTTGAGGAGAAGGCAGAGTCCATTAAAAAATTAACAAGGTTGAATTGGGACACTTACCGGCAATACTTGGTTAAACCACACAATCAATGCATGACTCTCAAGTGCCTTACAAATTTTGCCGAGAAGATAGCGCCAGCACTTGTCGATTCTGTTTTCGCAGGAAAACTAAAATCGAAGGTCGGCCAACCGATGCTCCTCAAGCCGATGCTAAATTCTTGTGATCTCAGAGAACAGATACATAGATAGTTAATTTCCAGATACAGTTTTAGTTTTATTTTTTATTTATTTTTTCCTTAGATGAGGACGGTCATTTAAACCTCCTCCTATATTTTGTAATAAACTATTTTTAGTCTTAGTTAGTAGTATTTTAACCCCTTTCATTCATTTAGAGAGGGGTCCTGAAATCTGTCAGAAACATTTCCTCAGAACATGCACTTCTGCACCCTTGGAGGAGGGTTTGATGAATGAATGGAACAAGAATTATTGATATCTGTGTTTAATGTCTGCTACTGAAATGCATTTTTGTACTCTTAGTAAATATTGAATTAGGAAGAGATAAATCTATATTGCTGAAGCTCATGAGTAGGACTTGTTATCAATGGTACTTTTATCTCTTAATGATTTCTGCTTATGTGTCAAAGTAATATTTTATATTCAGTTGTTTATATATGAAAGCTTGAATGTCTGAGTTATCATTTGGCACTTTTGGATGGTGGTGACTATTTTATTTATGCTTTAATGTATGAATAACTTATTATGTGATATGCTTCTCACAATTGTTTCGGTTAATTTCTTATACGAAACAATTCATTTTTAATGAATTCTTTTCTCGTAGCAATTGAATGATCTTTATTACCAATTGCTGTTAGAAACTATTTTAGATCGCATAAGTGAAATGTTAAATCCGGGTTAGTTTTAGAATTAGATGTTTCTATTCATTAGAATATAATTGCATGTTTTAAATTAGAATTAGATTAAAAGAATTTTATTTAGAAATCTTTAGAAAGCGAAACATCAACTCTTATCATCACACACAAATTGGGAAACTGGTCCCATTATCCCCAATCGGACCCACCATCCCAAACGGAAAAGGAGCTGCTTTCAAGGTCCGGACCAGGTGGGTATCCCCCTTGTTGTAGACTTGATTTTCAGGGTTTCAACATAATTGGTGCTAGAGGGAGGGCCCTAATTGTGAATGGCTAGTAAATCTAAATCTAAATACCATTCTGAGAGTAAATCACCCTCAACATCTCCCCTGACTTCTCCATCGCATTCTGAGTATTTATATCTTAAGAGAGAAGTTGAGAAAACGACAACCACTGCCACAAACCCAAACATTTCATATAGATCTACTATCGAACCTCCTGAAGTTGAGTCTTTGATCCATAAACTTCAAGGATTTTCCATATCACCGCAAAAGTCTGAATTATCTCAAGGTAGTGTGACTTCGCAATACAATCCTTCTCATCCTCTTACCAGATTACAAAGTGAAAAGTTTGGTATTGAACCAACTGAATTACCTCTGCCTAAAAGGAAAAGAGCAAGGAAGACACCTCAAGGGTTTGATAGTGAGACTCTTCCATCATCATCATCCATTTGATCTTCTCCGCTGCAAAGTCAACCATCCACTCCCCCACTCCAAATTGGCGTACGGAAAGGTACTGGAACTTCAACATCTTCTTCTCAACCATCTGGAACTATAATATCCACTCCTTCCCAACCACAAGGAACTTCATTTGTGCTTTCCTCTATTAGTAGTTCAATGATGGCTCAAAGCCCATGGAATAATCCAGGGGCAGTCTCAATGCTTGTGCCCATGAGTCAATTACCAGCCCATCCTGAAAAATGGTTGCCCAAGTTTAATCCTGAAGTACGCATGCTAGCAGAAGAGCACATAAACAACTTTATGTTATCAATAAATTTAAATGGGGTTATAAATGAAGATGTTTTTGTTAGAATTTTTCCTTATACGTTGCAAGCAGTAGCCAGGTCCTGGTATTTTTCATTACCATCAGGGTCCATTACTAGTTGGGACATTTTCCAAGAGCAATTCTTGACAAAGTTAGGCGATGATAGGTCTACGGCAACATTGATCAACGATCTATCGAAACTTAAGACTGAGTCGAGAGAATCGATCAAAGATTTTAACTCTCGTTTCAACAAGCTTTTGAATAAAATTCTGACCGCTTCCAAGCCTAGCGAAGAAGTTCGAAGTGAATGGTACATATCTGCTCTACCATCGAACATAGAAATCTTTGTTGATAGAGCTGCCAAGACAACATTAGCCGAAAAAATGAAGGAAGCAATAGCGGTAGAAAAATGTATCTTAGCTTTAGAAAAGAAAAACGTTGTTGATGAGAGAAAATCTAAGAAGGTTACTTTTAAAGATGACCCTAAGAAGAAACAATCAAAAGACCCATTTGATTTAAAAGGATTTCAAAAATTTTTAAAAACCATGTCTAAAGAAATGGTTGACATTAAAAGATAGGTAGCAGAGACTTCTTATAAGAAACCCTACAAGCCTTATAGAAAAAATCCTTCAATTGATTCAAAGCCTCCCAATACTATATCAAATGCAGAATCTAAAGATGAAAAAGAGGAAGTTTCTAATGAAGAACCTATAGACGAAGATGAAGTTGTAGAGCTACAGGGAATGTCGGACTTCATTCTTCCAGATGAAAAAGATCAAGAGGCATCGCCAGTTAGTACCAGAAGTAGAAATCAACTCAATCCTCCATAACCTAATTCTAAACAGAAGAGCGCAAGCTCGATATCTAAGGATAAAGTCGCAGGTAAGAAATCATCACCAAAAGCGACTCAAACAAGCCTAGTCCAATCTGATTCATCAACTCAGTCTAAAACACTGATTGTTTCTGATGAGATGGAGTATAATATCGTTGAAGACATGAAGAAGACTAGGGCTAACATTACTTTTCATGAACTGAGCATATTAAAACATCAACAGAAATTACTTTTCAAAGAGTTACACGCAATACCCGTTGCACCTCTTTCTACTATTGTAATCTCATAAGCTTCTCATGAGATGGGAAGACCTCCAACTAATATGGCAAATAAAGTTGACCCAAATGATATTGCTTTAATTGGAGGTAGGTCAAAATCCCATACTCCTCCATTCCTTCTTACTTACGAAATTTTTAATAAAAATTTGCATAATTGTTTGGTAGATTCAGGAGCTTCATCTAATATTTTTCCTAAAACAATATGTGCAAAGTTAAATGTCCAACCTCAAAAATCTACAGTATGCATAGTTCAGTTGGATCGATCTCAGGTTGAAGTAATTGGTGAAGTAAATCAAGTTACCATAAGGTTGTCATCTAATCCAAAGGTATGTCAAGTCCTTGATATTCTAGTTGTAGACATTCCTAAATTTTATGGTTTAATTCTTAGTAGGGATTGGTCTGAAAAGCTTCATGGATACTTTGCGACCGACTGGTCACACATGTGGCTCCCTTACAATGGTAAACCAAATCAGATAAAGGTTGAGCGAGAAAGACACCAAAAATACATAGTGACGAAATTGGAAGGAGAAAATGAACCTGTAGCATACAACAAAAATATAATTGGCAACTATTCTGTTGACTCTTTCTTAGGAAATTTTAATGCTCATACTTTTCCTTATTTACAACATTTTGTTTTGTCTCAAGTAGAAAACTTTTCTCAAACAGATAATTCTAAATGCATTAATTTTGTAGATAGTCGTATAAATAACTCTTTATTTTGGAAATTATTTTTTGATGGTTCTAAGTCTAATGACGGAGCAGGAGAAGGATGTGTATTAGTTAGTCCAAAAGGGAATAAAACTGTGCTAACCTTTAGACTTGAGTTTGATTGTACAAACAACATTGCATAATACGAATCTCTAGTACAAGGTCTGTACAAGGCAATCAAACTAGACATCAAGTATCTACAAGTCTTTGGAGACTTTGAGATTGTTATTAAACAGGTACGAAATACTATACATTGTTTATCAGGTCATTTAAAGCATTATCAATTTAGTACAAGATCTGATTGAACATTTTATAGCATTCAATATTTCATCCATTCCCAGACTCCAAAATGCTAGTGTTGGCCTCCTGGCTAATGTAGCTTCCAAGCTCATTCGCTCAGAAGACTATAACCCAAACAGATTCTCAATCAAATTAATCTTTAGGCCCTCCATCCCTGATAATGCTACCAACTGGAGAATTTTTAACGATGATCCTGATATTGTAAGTTTCCTGACATCAGAAGGATCTTACACTAATTAGATAATTGATGAGGACCAACATGACAAGCAGCTACAACAAGAAAGCACCAATAATGCCATACCAAAATCTGTAGTCAAGTTGAAAGACTTATACGATTTTCAAGACATATTAAAAAGGTCTACCAATTCAAAACTTCAGAGTTCAACTCTGAACTATGAATTAGTAAATCTAGGAACGGATACCAAGCCACAGAATATCAACCTAGGTCTTGGCCTAGCCCTTGAAGAAAAATTAGCATTTGTTCTACTCCTGAAATAGTATAAAAGTGTCTTTGCCTGGAATTACGATGACCTTAAGACTTACAACACTTCGATCATTCAGCATACTATCCCGATGATAGCTGATGAAAAACTTGTCCAACAAAAGTTGAGGAAGATCCATCCTAATTTGGAAAATCAGATTAAATCTGAGCTCAATAAATTATTGAAAGTCAAAATTATTTTTCCCATTCGACATTGTAGATGGGTTTCCAACTTGGTTCCAGTTAGAAAGAAAAACGGAGACATTAGAATTTGTATTGACTTTCGAAATCTTAACAAAGCCTGCCAAAAGGATAATTTTCCCCTGCCTCATATGGAACAAATATTGCAAGCAGTTGCAGGATCAGAATTAATGTCATTTTTAGATGGTTTCTCTAGCTACAACCATGTTAAGCCCCTATACTACTAGTGTAAACCCTTATTGTTATTAGTACAACCCCCTTATTATATTGTTGTACCCATGTAGTCCCCATATTATTACTAGTGTGCCCCATAAAAGCCCACTATTGTTATTATTATGCCCTTACATTATTATTGTTATGTCGGCTCTGATTATATTATGACTCCTTAGACTCCTATATATAGAAAGGAGCTCTTGTCATTTGTATCAT
Organism: Pinus tabuliformis; assembly: GCA_031772625.1. Classification (NCBI taxonomy): domain Eukaryota; kingdom Viridiplantae; phylum Streptophyta; class Pinopsida; order Pinales; family Pinaceae; genus Pinus; species Pinus tabuliformis. The sequence goes on along the minus strand of CM062820.1, from coordinate 728,939,265 downwards.
CAAAGAATCATTCATTTGTGTAACGTAAAGGAGGTTTCCCCCTCGAAGAGGCTGAATTATAAGGCGTTGATCTATCTTTTCTATCTTTTTGTGAGCTGGTTTCATATCATTTGGTATCAGAGCTTTGGATTCTAGGGTTTCACTGCTCCAAATAGGTAATCGTGGCATTTTCGCTATAACTCTTTTTCTGTGACGTTTCAGAAGCGAACAAAAAAACACATTTGAGAATAAATTGTGTTGAACCTTAGGTCTGAATTTCAGAGCTTTTTGCACTATATTTGTGGAGATATGATCTGAGGAAGTTGGTCTTTTTGCAGACTCCTAATTACACTCCAAACAGGTGACCTTGGGAAAATTGTCATAACTTTTTTTTTGAATATCATATTGCAATTTCATAAGAAGTTACAGAAAGAGGACGAACTTTAGTTTCTTGTATATATTTTTTAGACCCGAAGGTCAAAACAGTGACACGTGGCACCTCATACAAGTTCGCTCTTCTAAAAAGGTATATAATCAGGTCATCTTGGGAGATTTGGCATAACTCTTCCTTGGAGAATCCAATTTGGATCAGACTAGTGGCATTGGAAAGAGGACACAAAGGGCTACTGCAGGTCGCAATTTCAGAACTGGAAGAACCAAAATTATAGAGTTATAGTCGTTTCAATATCAAGCTCCTAAAATCAAGAAAAGGTGATATGAGGAAATTTGATGGCAAGGATCCAGTAAATTGGATACTTCAAATGGAGCAATATTTTGATCTACATGGTGTACCACTGCTACAAAAGGTATGTATTGCATCTTCATATTTAGAGCTGGACCAATTTTTATGGTATAAGGGGCTTTATTCTCGTAAACAACTTGTTATGTGGTCAATTTTCACGGAGGAAATGATAGCACATTATGAGGATACAAAGAGCAACACCTTCTTTAGAGCAACACCACAACAATTGGAAAGAGTAAAAGAGCTTTGTTACATAGTGGAAAGTAGAATTATGGCAACAAAGACGTCTACCCCTCACAACTATAATAATGGAAGTGTTGTTTCTCCTAGCCTTCCACAACCTACAAGGGTTACACCACAACAATTGGAAGAGAAAAGAGAAAAAGGGCTTTGTTACAATTGTGATAGCAAATGCACTAAAGGTCATAAGTGTGCTGAGAAGAAATTATTTTACATAGATTATGAAGAGGAGGAAGAAAAGGATCAAGAAATATCAAAAGAAGAGTATATACACCAGGAACCAACCCCAGAGAAAGAAGAAATGAATCCGACCATATCTTGTAAAGTATTGGCAAGAATTACCACTTCTCAAACTCTCAAGATAGAAGGACATATCAAGAAGAAAAAGGTTCAAGAAGTGAAAGATCACATCGAGAAAGAAGAAATGAATCCAACCATATCTTGTAATGCATTGGTCGGAATTGCCACTCCTAAATATCAAGATAGAAGGACATATCAAGAAGAAAAATGTTCAAGAAGTGAAAGATCACATCGAGCATCAAGAAATGAATCCGACCATATCATGTAAATCATTGGAAGAAATTACCACTCCTCAAACTCTCAAGATAGGACATATCAAGAAGAAAAAGGTTCAAGCAGTGAAACATCACATCGAGCATCAACAACAAGTTCTCCAACTTTTAAAGGATAATGCCACTTTGGTGCAAAATCAAATGAAACAACAGGTAGATCAACATTGTAGTGAAAAATATTTTGATGTAGGTGATTGGGTATTTTTACTGCCACATCTCAAGCAAGCTATTTATGAGAAGGAAACGTTGGAAATACTACATGCACTTAAGAAATGACGACCTTACCGAATGGGAAAACACTTCAATGTAAAAATGGATCATGATAGTCTTAAATACTTTTTAGAACAAATATTATCTATAGAAGAATAGAAAAAATGGGTCACAACTATATTGGGTTATGAGTTTGACATCATCTATAGAAAAGGGAAGCAAAATGTTGTTGCAGATGCACTCTCAAGAAAGGATGAGGATGTAGAAGCATTTTTTGTGCTATTTCTATCATCCAACCAGATTGGATAAACAAAGCAAGGGATGAATGGAAGAAGGACAAAGAAGTGTGGCCACTCATTCAAAAGTTGCAGAAGATCCCAATTCAAACAATATTTCTAGAACTTGAAGAGGAGGGAAAAATCATATTGGGACCTGGAGAAATCACAGAAATAAGAACCCAACAGCTACGAAATCAATCAATTTTAGAGTATCTCATCAAGTGGAAGAACTTACCGACTGAAGATTCCACATGCGAGGACAAGAATATTCTACAGAAGCATCAAGAACTACTCAAGCGTTGAGGACAACACTTTTTGAAGGAGAGAGTCATGTTAGGCCCCTATACTACTAGTGTAAACCCTTATTGTTATTAGTACAGCCCCCTTATTATATTGTTGTACCCATGTAGTCCCCATATTGTTACTATTGTGCCCCATAGAAGCCCACTATTGTTATTATTGTGCCCTTACATTATTATTGTTATGTCGGCTATGATTATATTATGACTCCTTAGACTCCTATATATAGAAAGGAGCTCTTGTCATTTGTATCATTGAAGAATTATTCATTTATGTAATGTAAAGGAGGTTGCCCCCTCGAAGAGGATGAATTCTAAGGTGTTGATCTATCTTTTCTATCTTTTTGTGAGCTAGTTTCATAACAAACCAGCTTTTGGTCCATCCTGACGATCAGCTAAAAACCACATTCAGAACCAAATGGGGTACTTATGCATATCAAAAGATGCCTTTTGGGTTGATTAATGTTGGCACCACATTTCAAAGGGCCATGGATATCGCATTTAAGGGATTAGTAAACAAATCAGTGGTGATTTACTTGGATGACATAATAGTATATTCTAAAAAACGTGGTAATCACCTCAGAGACTTAAAGCAGATCTTCCAACGTTGTCAAAGGTATGGGATTTCACTTAATCCAAAAAAGTCCTTTTTTGCATTAAGTGAAGGAAAACTTCTTGGATTTATAGTGTCAAAATCTGGAATCCATATTGATCCCGATAGAATTAAGGAGATTTCCAAAATATCCTTACCACATAATAAGAAAGCCATGCAATCCTTCCTTGGCCAGATTAATTTTGTTAAAAGATTTGTTCCAGACTTCTCAAGGATTGTGTCACCATTACAAGCAATGATCAAGAAAAATTCGCTCTTCAAATGGGGCCAAGCAGAGTATGAAGCATTCAATCTGATTAAGCAAGTGATTGTTAATGCCCCATCCCTAGCAACTCCAAATTTTTCCGATCCTTTCATTTTGTATACATTTTCCTTTGAGAACTCATATGCTGCAATACTCACTCAAGCAAATCAAGACAAAGCGGAGGCCCCAATTGCCTTCTTTAGTTCAAATTTTCAAGGGGCTAAATTAAATTATTCTGGCGTTGAGAAACAAGCTTATGTTGTTTTCAAAGCGATCAAACATTTTAGACCCTTTCTTCTTAAAACCCATACAAAAATCATAGTACCATTTCTAGCTGTAAGAAATCTCTTAGTACAGAAAGACGTGGGTGAAAAGAGAGGAAATTGGGTCACTGCCCTACAAGAATATGACACAGAGATCAAGCCAGCAAATATTGTAAAAGGCCAAGGCTTTTGCAAGATGTTGGCTGGAGCATCGCTTATTTCTGAAATACCATCTCCTGATCAAGAGATACAAATGTACGAGGTAAGCCTAAACAATATTGAATTGAGATATGCTGATATCATATTTTATCTAAAAAATGGATATGCTCCTTCAAATCTGAATTATACAAAGAAAAGAGCCTTAAGATTGAAATCCAAAGAGTATCAACTTGTAAATGATGTGCTTTTTAAGATGAATTATGATTCGATTCTTCTACGATGTCTTGAGAAGTACGAAGCTGAAAAGGTGTTGCAATAACTCCATGATGTACCAGCAGGTGGACATTATGTGGGAGATGCTACAACACATAAAATTTTGCACGCAGAATACTATTGGCCTACACTATTTAAAGATGCACATAGCTATGTAAGGAAATGTCAAATTTCTCAAACTGCTGCTGGAAGACAGAAGAAATCATCATTGCCATTGCAACCAGTCAATATTGATTAACCCTTTGATCAATGGGGATTGTATATATAATAGGTGAGATTGTTCCTCACTCTTCTAAACAATGTTAAACACACATGGGCAGAAAATCAATATGAAAGATAAAACATGAGAATCAATTTTTATTAACAAAAGATATATATTTATAATACATATTGTGACCGTTGGGTTTCACATCCCAAGGTCTCTTGTACTCCTTTTTTCTATTCGGGTTCCACACTAACCCATTGAGGATTAGGTGTCCAACATTCCCCCCCTTAATCCGAAGGGTTATGTACGAGTCCAAGGAGAGAGCTGTAATACAAAATGTGCAAAGATGCATGGCGGCACTAGGCTGAATGTGCTCTCTAAAATGTTGGTATAAAGGGCGGTGGTTTAAGGATGACCACCAACATTGGTATGCTTAGTGCATTTCCCGGAACTCTTCCAAAACTGGCAAGAAGTTGAAGTCTTCTGCTAAAGGAAGTGCTCCTATTGTTTTGAAGAGGGAAACCTTCAACCATGAAAGGGAGGTCTCACCCCACATAAAAGGGAGAAATTCAACGTGAAAAGGGAAGTCTCAACCTGTGATGGTTTAAGGATGACCAACAACTCTGCAATGCTTAATGCAATTCCTGGAACTCTTCCAAAACTGGCGAGAAGATGAAGTCTTCTACTAGAGGAAGTGTTCTCAATTTTGTTCCTGGAATTCTTTCGAAACTGGCAAGAAGCTGAAGTCTTCTGCTAGAGGAAGTGTCCCAGATTACCAAGTGAGGCATGCTCAGGGGCATCTTTGTTTCTAGCTACAACTCTGAAACTGGTGTGGCAAGTTGTGGCTCAGGCTTGCTTGATGTGACTTTGAAGCTTGTAGATGACCATCATTTCCCCCCCTGTAAGATACAAGGTGAGATGATGGAGAAAACTCAACTGCAAGACTGTTCAATACTCTGGAACAAGTTCTGACATGTGTTTGGAATATCTTCTTGGTTGTTGATGCCCATTGCCAAGAAGTGATCCATCCAAGATGAATCTTTGTTCTTGTAGGACGTTTATTTCTGAAGCATCTTTGTGAAGAATAATTGGTTTTATGACAATTCTTACATGGATGAAGATCAAAACAGTGATCTTTCAAATGGCCAACTTAGTCACAGTGTTTGCATTTCACAATCTGTTGTTGTTTTTGTTGCTGTGGAAGAGGGGTAGAATCTGGAACAGCTGGAGGTGAACTGTCATGAAGAATAGGTGAAGATGAATCATCCTCAAGAAATCCAGCAGTTTGAAATTGAATTGGCTTTGAGTAGTCTGGAATATGAAAGGACAAGTCCTTGTCATATCCAAGACCAATTCTGTGCTTGTTGTGGACAAGCTGTTCCCAAGGTCTGATGATGGGCTTAGGAAGTGCAGATTGAGTTTCTGCATTTGCATGTACAACTGCTGCTTTATTAGGTTCTAGATCTAATTCAACCTCAATATTACTAATTTCATCACTTGCTGGTTGTTGATGGGTGTTTGTTTTAACCTTGAACAACATATTGTTTTGAGCAGAAAACAATTTGGAATGACAAATCTCTTGAAGCTCATCTTGCTGGAACTGAGATTCTAGTTGCAAAAAATCAATCTTTTCTTGTGCATCATGCAGGCAGGTTTGAATGTCACAAAGAGTGTCTTTGCTGACATTTACCATCCCACCAATAGTGGAGTGTATTAGTGCATTCAGTAACTCTAATACATCATCAAATCTAGCCATTTTCCAAAGGTTTAAATTCTTGAATCCAAATGTACTCTCAAAACAAAATAAAGAATTACTAACTTTCTTAAAAATAAGATGTATTTGAATGTTACATAAAGACTAGCACAAACACCAAATGTAAGAGTGGTGCAAGATCCAAATATCAAGAGCAAAAATGCGCTGCAGCGATGGATTTATGAAATGGATCTCTTATGATTTCAAAACTTGTTTATTTCAAAATAACTCAAAAAAACAATGTTGGAATAAAGCTGCAACATTCAACCTTTTCTTTCATACCATACACTGCTTCCTTCAAAGCATGCTAACCAGAGGTCATACGCACCAGCAGAAGCCAGACACTAGACCATAAGACATGAGCGACTGAACCAAGCATTATGTGTAAGAAACAAGTAGATGGACTAGCGTTTAGAAAATGAATTTAATCATCTCATAGAAATGGCCATTGTTTAAGAAGACCAATGTACCATACCCAACATTATGCTTCGACATGATCGCTGATAGCTTAGCAATACAGATGCGAATTCTGTTGTTCCGGCTTCTTTTATTGATAAGCCTCAGCTGGAAACTGGTGACAAAATTATAATGCCTCTGTCAGCTGTTGATCGTTTGGCATCTCTACACATAGATTATCCAATTCTTTTTGAGCTTCGTACATCACATTGTACGTTATGAGAACTGCATCAATGTTCTGGAGGAGGAATTCAAGGGAACAATTTCACTACGCAGTGGTGAGTCCGATTTACCAGCAGCAACATTTGTACATCCTCTGTGTGCTTTGCGGCTCACTCTCTCCCTATCCTCTTCACAAGTGATTTTTTCATAACGCAGATCAGCACGCTTGAATATATAGATATTTCTTATTGTCCAAAAATTAAAACCTTGCCTCCCCAAGTCAGTTGTCAACAGTCCCTACAGAACTTACATTTCTTGGGTACACACTTGAAAGAATGCCAGGTGACGGATTCGTCTTCGCTAGCAGCTTCTTTGGATACTTTCAAAGATTATCTTTTAGAGGCTTTGGATTATACTAAATTGACTGAAAGATTGAATAAAGGAAAAGGGCACCCCAATCCGCATGAGAAATTGCAGTTGTGGGAAAGACTTAAAATTCTAAGTTTCACAAGGACTGTATGTGCGTTGTGGGCTATGACGGTGCTTAATTTATACACAAGAACTCAGCTCAACATTCTAGGGAGACATTTCTTCATCAATCAAGCGCGAGGGTTTGAAAATCTAGAACCAGTGGATCAGTCCATTGCACTTTGTCAGCAGAAATTTCTTGGTTCTACTGATTTCCTGCCTCAATATGGTGTCACTGGTTTGATTGTACGAATGGAAAAAATAGTTGAAAACGTTCTGGAAAGCACATTACCATGTTAATTCATCTCGGGTTCTGTAAGTACTCCCTGGATCTGACATTGAGTGTCCATGGTACCTATATGTGTCCATTTCAAGTATAATGGGCCCATTCTTTAGTGCATGCGCCTTGGAAAATTTCCAAGCTTGCTTCATGGCAAATACATCCATGCCATCAACCTTAAGGCTAGGAGCATAATATCCTCGCTTGTAGTACGCTGGGCTTTTCGTTACTCGACCATTCTTGACTACTATTAAGCAATTTGAACGAATTTGTAGAAGTCACGCATCATCAGTCACAATTTGCAGAGTTTCTATTCAACGGTGGGCCATAGCCAGTGCACAGACCACGACATTCAACACAGGGCATTCCCTTTCTGCTCCCTGTGGACTACTAAAAGCCTCGACTGTCACCGTAAAAGTAATGAGTCACTTTAAAAGTCTAGAGACAGAGCTTCGCCTCTGTGTCCAAGTCACTTTAAAAGTCCAGAGACAGCTTCGGCTCCACGTCCAGGTCTATGGGACAGAGCTTGCCTAACACTCTCGGCAAGGGACGGAACTTTACTTGAAGAGATGCCAAAATATCAAAAAGTTTATAAGTCGAAGTTTGCAGAGATTAGACCTCGTAAACAAGTAACTAGATGAAATTTATATATTCGACCAGCGTTAATATAATACCATGCCAGCATTAATATAATACTAGGCCAGCGTTAAGATCAAGAATCTAGGTATTATAATCAAAAGATGCATTACAGTGAATGTTCTTCTATGGCAAATGAAGACAATGCCTTTCAACAACCCACATCTGGTTTCAACAGAGGGTTCTTCAATGGAGATAATACTTCACACAGAGCTCACATACCCAGCAGCCACATTTCACACCTTTCACGCAGTAAACTCTCGCAGCAGCACTCCCTCAAGGCATTCAACATAGTAGCATGGCCTCAAGGCATTCAACGGTTATTTAGAATGTTTTCAGAGCTAAGGCATGGCAGAAATGGCACAGAAATAATTATGGTAGAGAGGGAGTAGATTATTATGACTGAGCAGATTCAGAATTACAGACACATAATTAGATGAAACGGCTTGGTGCATGTAAGTAGCAGACATGATACACAGAGGTGGCAGTTAATGGCAGACAACGGTTATGGCAGAGAGCCCACAGAGCGCAGGAAATAATATGGCACAGAATGAGGATTAAAACGCTCAATTCTGACAAGTAGATAGGGCATTAATTAATGCTATCAAGAATGTTGTTGGACGGGCAAAATCTGACGCTCTATACAGTGGCAATTCTGATCAATTCTAATTAGGAGAAAGGCAGAACCGACGTATATAGAGACCACAAAACAAGTGGCTCAAATTGGAGCAGGACCAGCAATCGCCCGCTCTGATGCCATGTTAAACACACATGGGCAGCAAATGAATATGAAAGATAAAACATGAGAATCAATTTTTATTAACAAGAGATATATGTTTATAGTACATATTGTGACCGTTGGGTTTCACATCCCAAGGTCTCTTGGACTCCTTTTGTCTATTCGGCTTCCACACTAACCCATTGAGGATTAGGTGTCCAACAAACATCATAGGTACATCCTTACAGCTACAGATTATTTTACTAAATGGGTAGAAGCAGTTCCTCTCAAGACAGCTAATGCTGAATATATCATCGATTTCATGGATCAGTTCATAATTACCAAGTTTGGTTTACCTTCTGCTTTAATGTTTGACAATGCATCATATTTTTCTGGCAATGATATGACTAAATTTGCACTTAAAAGAGGTTTTAAGCTCAAATATTCTGCCACTTATTACCCACAAGGGAACGGGTTGGCCGAATCAACAAATAAAAACCTAATCAGTATCATTAAGCGAACTATTGATCAGAATCATAAACACTGGCACAAATCTTTGATGTATGCTCTTTGGGTAGACCGAATAACTCAAAAGGCTTCCATTGGCACTTCTTCCTTTAATTTAGTTTATGGGAAAGAAGTAGTTCTCCCAAGTCATCTAACAATTCATTCTTTGGCCTTAGTTCAATTTATAGAGGAAACACCATCTTCATCCTTACAACTAAGACAATTGCAGATCCTTAAGCTAGAAGAGCAACGAGAACAGGCTAAAATTACACATTCTCATCATCAAGCATTAGTAAAGGCTTCCTTCGATTCAAACATGGTATCTAGGAAGGATTTTCAAATTGGAGATTTAGTTTTGAAATGGGATAAGGCTCACGAAGAAAAAGGCAAACATTCTAAATTCCAACGAATGTGGCTTGGACCATTCCAAATTGTTGAAATTATAGGTCCATCAACTTTCATGTTACAAGATTTAGCAGGGAAAAGTGAATCTTTACCTGTTAATGGACAAATCCTTAAAAATAATATCCATAGAAGATGACCTCTTCTATTTTTTGTAAAGTATTGTTTATAGCTTTATTTTGATAATAAAACAGGTTGTAAATGGTTACCTTTGGATTTCACAAAAAAGATAGGTGTTTCTTTTAAATTTTGTTTTTCACTTGTATAAATAGAACTGATTTGGGAAATTATTCATTATTATTGAAAGATACAGTCAAATGCTACAAGCCTGAAGATTTTACTAGTTTCAGCCTTACGAATTTTGATAAAAACAACCTTTAGTGGGAATTTGTTTTATATCAGTCATGAAAAGCATCAATAACAAAGCGAAGGTTCTCTATAGAAAAGTTGTCTTCAAAAAACTCTAGAATTGTCGTCTAGAGCTATTCTTAAGGAACCAATGACTTCCTCCCCACTTAGGGAATTACAAGTTTCAAAGAGTAATCTAATGATGCACTATTGACTTAAAGAATAAGAGGTCTCATCACGAGCTGACTTATCATGATCATAGAGATTATAACTTGCTGACATTGCCAAAACTGCATGCGATAAAGCATCTCGCAAATCACATCTCGTGGTCGCATAAGGAAATAAATGATTGTTAACGAAAAGGATTAGCGATCTTGCGAAGCAAATCACAAAATTTCTTTATCGCAGATCAACACGACACATTCTTCAATGAAATATTTCTTGTAATCCGATACCGAGTTATGTGCATTAATGTCAACTTTTTGGTTTATTGATGGTCATTTATGAGATAAGATTTAGATTTGATCGAAAGGTTGTTACACGTAGGGTGATATATTTGGTATGATTTCAGAATTAAGAGCTTTCCCGTCACCTTATCTCTTACCATTATTCTTTCTTTACTCGAAAACTTGCAGGAGTGGCAAGTAGAATAATATACGCAACAATGTGCAGAATGTAATGGGAAAGAAGGGAAAAGCTCCGGTTGCTGAGGAAAAAGAGATGACGCCCTTATTCACAGACACCACCTATACCAAAGATGTTGGTGTATCCACTTGGGAAGTCATGTACAATCTGCTTGAAGAAGAAAACCCCAGAGTTATGGAAGTTAAAGTGATAGCAGACTCACACGGGTCATCTGAAGCATCAATTACTGAACTTGCATGTTTATTCCTGCACCGAATAGCAGTAAGGCCTAAGATACTTCCATATACAGACATGGTCAAGTGGGTATTGGACACTGTTGATATAACAGACAGAAAATTCAAGTCTCGGAGCCAAGAGCTCATTGGGTCATTCACCCCACAGGATTTAAGGCTTATGTATCATTTACTAGAGCCGCAGGCAAGCTACAACAAACAGTTCGTGGAAAAGTTCATCAAAGAAAACAAAGATTTGGCGGAATGCACCAAGAACTAGTCGACAAAGAAAGAGCCATTGAAAAAAGATAAACACGATATGTACAGTACTGGTTCCCTCTCCTCCGTGTATTGTTTTGTTGCTGCTATGCTATGTAGGCTATTTGGAAGGCCTGACATCAACAAGTTTTCATCCGAATGGCTACCCCTATTAGATGCGGCCACTAACGCCACTATTATGGATTGGGCCCAGATATTGTCTGACAATTTAGCCTCGGCCATTTGGAACTACCGGTCTAAAAGAACTACCTCTCATAGGATTTATCCTCCTTTCTTTTTAGCTGCTTATGTCATGGATGCAAACTGTTCTGTTTCTAGATTTCCTATAATGGGTTGGAAGTGGACTATACAAAATTCCTTTCCCATTCACATTTATCATAAGGAATTATGGGATTCCATGTTTACCACATATTTTTACAGAATTTTCCACGGAGTTATGTTACCTCTTCACAGAATGTTGTATAATAAGGATGCCCCAAGATTTTCCCTCGCAGCGGAAGTTGATATTCTCCCTATCGGAAGATGGTTTGGAGAATCGTTTTTCACTTATGTTAGAGTATTTGGAAGCATTGCTTCCCCTCATGTGCTACCCTTGTATGTCCCTGATAAGTTATTGGCTCGAGAAATTTCCTACTAGACCTGCGAGGTGGGAGGAATGAGCAAAGAATTGAAAGACAAGAAGAAGGCCATCTGGCTGCAATTCCCTGTGGCTTGTGGGGCCTTCTCACTATTTGATTTAGGTCATGCATTCAAAGAAGTAGACAACATGTTGATTCTACGACGGTTTAAATTTCCAGGGAGACAATTCGATTCCTTTGATGTCATTAAGAACTTTACTACAGCTGTCAAGATAAACAAATTTTCTAAAGAAGATGATCTCTTTGATGACATCTTCCAGCAAAAAAGCACACTGAAAGACATTTTGCATATGGCTCAAATTCAATTTCCCCCAGCGGAATTCCAAGAATTCAAACTCTACAGAGAGAGGAGATTAGCAAACATCCCCTTGGATAAGTTGCGCTTAGAACCAATAAGGGAGCCAACTCCCAGCATCAGTTTAAGTGGAAGCTCAAGTACAGACAAGTCCAGGTCTAAGTCTGGGAAAGAATCACCAGAATGCTCTAAAAGGTCCAAGAGCAACCATAATAAAAGTGAAGGGCCAGTTAGAGATACTTCCCATTCTAAAGAGCAGCTAGAGAAACAGGTTTTGATGACACCGCAGGTGAAGGTTCCCCCTCCCCTCATCCAGCCACCAAATCTAGTGAGAACTAAGTAGGATAAAGAGTGAGAAACATTTAATGAATTGATTAATACTGAGGAGAAAAACACGAAGACGCCTGAGAATACAGTATAGATAGTCACATATATGGTCATTGGAACAGTCAGCAGTGCTCCAGAAATGGAGCATATTCCCATAACTCCATCGTCTGAAATCATGCTGAAGATAGAGGAGATTCCTCCTCTAGATGTATTTTATAGTCGCAGCACAAGGCAGTGGTAAGAAGACAAAGAAAGAAATGGAAATTTGACAACGTGCTCTCACCTGAGGCAGAGCATCTAGATGTCCTTTGGTGAGACCCTACCACTGACCCTACTGAAAATTTGACTAAGTTATCCCAGATCACAGGAGCCTATGCATCTGCTACCTTTGATAAAGCATTCGAGGTACAACTACTACTTAAGGATAGAGAGGAAAAAATCCAAGTTTTGCAACAACATCTACAATAGGTCAGTGCCAACCGAGAAGCAGAGGAGAAATTAGAAAATTTACAATAGAACTTTCAACAGATGTAGCTAGGGTATCAGAGAAATTTAGCCAAAAAGGAAAATCAATTATAGGCCATGCTAGAAATGCATAAAGATGACCCCAAAATTACAGAGTTTGTCTCCGAAGCCCTCGCCTTGAACGACCAACTCTTGCAACAACAAGATACACTCTGCCAAAGAATATTGCAATGGAGCTCCCATTGCGAGATGAGCGATAAAATTACAAGTCAAGTAATGGATTTGCGACTCGATTATGATTTGATTGATAAAAGAATTTTTGATTATTTGATTTGGAGGGAATTGGAGGAAGGAAAGAAAGTAGGCTTGCTCAAAATCAATGAATCCCACAAAGAAATGTTGTTCCATAAGTGGGATGCACAGATTAAAAAGGCAGAACAGACAGCATAAGAAGCAACGATAGCGGCAAACAATGTCATTGACTGTGTCAATGAAAATCTGCAAGAGAAAACCTAATATCAGAAACCGCTCTGGGATTCCTCCCAAAGGCACAGCGATTGCAGACAAACTAGAGACAGAAAGTTGAGGAGAAGGCAGAGTCCATTAAAAAATTAACCAAGTTGAATTGGGACACTTTTTGGCAGTACTTGGTTAAACCACACAGTCAATGCATGACTCTCAAGTGCCTTACAATTTCTGCTGAGAAGATAGCGCCAACACTTGCCGATTCTGTTTTTGCAGGACAACTAAAATCAGAAGTCGGCCAACCAACGCTCCTTAAGCTAATGCTGATTGCTTGTGATCTCAGAGAATAGATACATAGATAATTAATTTCCATATAGAGTTTTAGTTTTATTTTTTATTTATTTTCTCCTTAGATGAGGACGGTCATTTAAACCTCCTCCTATATTTTTTAATAAACTATTTTTAGTCTTAGTTAGTAGTATTTTAACCCCTCTCTTGCATTTAGAGAGGGGTCCTAAAATTTGTCAAAAACATTTCCTCGGAATATGCACTTCTACACCCTCGGAGGAGGTTTTGATGAATGAATGGTACGAGATTTATTGATATCTGTGTTTAATGTCTGCTACGAGATTTATTGATATCTGTGTTTAATGTCTGCTACTGAAATGCATTTTTGTACTCTTAGTAGATATTGAATTAGGAAGAGATAAATCTATATTGTTGAAGCTCATGAGTAGGACTTGTTATCAATGGTACTTTTATCTCTTAATGATTTATGCTTATGTGTCAAAGTAATATTTTATATTCAGTTCTTTATATATGAAAGCTTGAATGTTTGAGTTATCATTTGGCACTTTTGTACGGTGGTGACTATTCTATTTATGCGTTAATGTATGAATAACTTATTATGTGATATGCTTCTCACAATTGTTTCAGTTAATTTCTTATACGAAACAATTCATTTTTAGAATTCTTTTCCCATAGCAATTGAATGATCTTTATTACCAATTACTGTTAGAAACTATTTTAGATCTCATAAGTGAAAAGTTAAATCCCAGGTTAGTTTTAGAATTAGATGTTTCTGTTCATTAGAATATAATTGCCTATTTTAAATTAGACTTAGATTAAAAGCATTTTATTTAGAAATCTTTAGAAAGGGAAACAGCAACTCTTATCATCACACACAAATTGGGAAATTGGTCCCATTATCCCCAGTCGGACCCACCATCCCAAACAGAAAAGGAGTTGCTTTCAAGGTCTGGACCGAGTGGGTATCCCCCTTGTTGTAGACTCGATTTTCGGGGCTTCAACACATTCGTAAGTGATCCATCAACTCTAAACTTATTGTAATAATTCAATGCACAGGAAGAGTGTCTCCATACAAAAAAAATTTACAATTATCTTTAGTATAAATATTAAAAATTAAATTATAATAAATTTCTCCTTTCAAACAATTTTTATAGACTACAACTTCAACTAAAATAATTCATAAACATTAATATAAATTAATACAACTTCAATTAAAGCTCATGCCCTCATTTAAATAATTTGCGTTATTTTTTGCTATTGTGGATTTGCAAGGGCCAGTGTGCTTCCATGTGAACTTATCAATAATTTTATATAAAATGTTGCAATTACAACTAAACTAAATTTAGCAGTGATCTTGTTGAGAGTATTCTTTCCTCTTTAAATTCTATATATATATATATATGCAATTTTCGTACAATTTTGACCAAGCTTTCTACCTTCCATCTAAAGTCTTTATGTATTTATTGAATTTGTGCATTTAACCTTAAAAGCATATATTTTTCAAAGAATATGGTTCGATATGCAACGTCTTAAGCTACTTTGGTGGTAGACACTTTTTGCAGAGATAAATTTACTTATTTTTCAAAGCAACATTTTCATTCTTTCGCTTTAATATCATTCAATTCACTCTACCAAACATAGTGGCTTAAGGTTAAGGCACCATCAACAATGTATTAGGTAAATCCTTTTAGGAATTGAAACTGGAAATGTCCCAGGATATCATTCATTATGGAATTGAACTTGGAAATGTCCCAAGATATCATTCTTTATGGAATTGAACATGGAGTAGTGGTGGAAATGAACATGGGTCAATGATGAAAAACTCCCAAAAAAAATGGGAAATTAGTTGAAGATGCAGAATATAATCTATTCAAATGATGATCTTTGAGAATCCCAAATATTTATGTATTGTGTTATTATAATAATAAGGGGAATAAGTTGAGGATCAGTGGATTTCCTCTTGGTTTTGAATTAGTTGTGTTAATCACATCACTGAACATTGAAATGGAAACAACGAATGTACGAAGCTTTCTGCACAGTGAAAGCTTTCTAGCAGTTCAACTCTAGAGGAACACTGAACATATGAACTTGATGGAGTGAATGTTATCTCATTATCGCATGGGTACCCAATACCAATAACTCAATAACCTTAATACTCACTTACAACTCAAACTCAACATTTGGTAGGTAGCGGTTTTTGCATGACTGAGTCTATTCAACAATGAACACAGTTTTGGCACAGAGCCTGGAATGACCTGCGATTTGATGCCATATTGGAATGACTTGCTTCAATTCGTGTATAGAAGTAGCAGGTAATCATTTATTCTCGAATATAACATCCACTTGTCATTTGAATTTTTTTAATTGTATTTTTTTTTGCAGACCTTTGTACATTAAAGTTCAATGTGCGGAGGTCCACACAATGAGCTGAACTTCTGCATAGTAATCTTCTGCACAATGAATATTATTGCACGAAATATTCGACCTGAACTTCTGCATAGTAATCTTCTGCACAATGAATATTATTGCACGAAATATTATTGTACGGAAGTTCAACTCATTTTGGGGCACACCATGGAGCCTACTTGGTATGTGCAACAAACATATTCATACTTAAAGTGGTAATTGTTGAAAGCTAAAAAATATATATATACAGTAGTACACCACGCAGAGCCGGCCCGTCGGCTTGCCACCTCACCTCACCACACAACCAACGATGCCATCCTACATTCTAGCATTCCACGGGTTTAGATAAGGTTCCACTATTTTGTTTGATTCATTTTCGTTGGACTGCATCCCATGTATTTTTAACCATTGTTAAGGGTGGATTCATACCATTCAAACCCCCCATGGGACCTACTTAGCATGTGGAATGGGCGTATTCATATTCAAACTGGTAATTATTAAAATTTAAATATATATATATATGTGGCAGCAAGCCACATGGAGTTGGCCTGCATGCCTTCCACCTCACCTCACTACACAACCAACAATGCCACCACACATCCCAATGTTCCATGGGTTCAATGAAGGTTCCGTTATGTACAAGGTTCCGCTATTATGCTAGTGCATTTTCATTGGACCACATCCCAGGTCATTTTAATCAATATTAAGGGTGGAGTCATACCATTCAAATACCCATTAAAATGAATAATATTAATTCATATTGGCATATTACCATTGGGATGCACGACAAGAGGTTTTAATATTTGTTATTTCGTCCATGTGATGAAATCTAAACCCCAAAGTCCACTATTTCACCCCACCAAAATGCCAAAAGGAACACAACAAGATAGAAGTTATGGATTTTTCAGCTAGATTTGGCCCAACTTCTTTAGAATCTATAAAACATCAACATATCTCTAGTGTTTTAACATATTAAACATTTAAAGAAATGTGGTGAAGACTTCTACTTCTTTGACTTTTTTCGCCTACAAAGAAACATAACAACTTTTCCACAAGAATTTGAAAAATAAATTGAAATGATGTTCAAATCAAGCAAAATACGAAAGGACTTACCAAAATGAATTGAAGGTCCAAAAAAAACAAGGCCAATCCAAGTTCTTCGTTAATCATGGACTAGAAGTAAACAAATATCTAAGAATGTCTTGCTATTTATGATTTCTAGTGATTTATTATACAACACAGACATGGTCGGTTCAAGTAACAAAGGAATGTGTTGAGCCATTAGAAGTTGAAGCACTCTACACCACTATTTATACTTTTTTCAAACCCTACTATATTAGTTTGGAAATCTAGGCATCTAGACATACATACTCCAGGTAGATCATGATATACACATTCTGGGTAGATCATGTATGTGCTTTCTGAAAGAATACAAGGATGGATGAAATGCTTAGTTTAAATCAATGATCAAACACAAAGATGAAACTAACAACATTACGTATTCCACAAACACGTTGAACTTTCCTATCACTGTCTTACACATTGTAATTGTGATTTCATATATTTTATGCAATGTGAAAGAGGTTTCTCTAGGGCGCTTTAGTCAAAACATGGTCATTTTTGTGATAGTGTGGCCCAAGAGCGTCTCAAAGAAATGCTTGGAATAAGGTGACTTATTTTAGTTCTTGAAAAAAAATCAAATTTCATCTTTTCGTTGTTGTGGAAGTTGTTAGGTTCCTATACCAATAGGTTTCATTTTTCATGATTGACTGTAGAAGAGCCAAATATGTTCATCCTTTCATGCTGCAAAGGTTCCATATTTTGTAAACAAATGAAGAAAATTAAAAAATGAAAAGATGGTATGCCCTAAAAGAAAAATCAAAGGGCAAAAAGAATGAATTGGTCAGAAAAATGATAAAAATGAACCCCAAACCAAAAGACCAAGAAAGTGTGCTAGTTTAAATGCCACTACTGTTCCATTTTTGAAGAATTTCATTATGTACAGGTGGTTAATTCTTGACACAGTTTATGAATAGCCAGACAGTTCAATCCTAGTTAGATCATGTTTGAATTTACTTGTCTTTAGAATAGAGAATAAAGATCTGTCCAAACAGTTCAAGCTTGGTAGATGAGTAAATAGGTAGAGAAACAAAGGAGCCCAACAGCTTAATCTGGGCCCTTGGAAGAGATAAGGGTAGACTTAGATAGGAGGGCATTCAAAAGAAAAGAGGAAAATAAGGGTTTGCTAGTCCAAATGCACCCAATCAAAAGGAAGAAAAAATGATAGATGTATTAGGCTGGGTAGGCAGTTTGAGGTTGCAGAAACAAGTTTGTGATTATTTTTTGTCTTGTCAAGAAAGACTTATCTCATGGATGTCACAAGTACCATGGCAGTTGTTTGGTTGTAAAACAGTGGAGCATGACTAATTTCCCCTCTCATTCCCCCAAGTACCCTTACTGACATCCCCTCAAGGACATTGGGATCTGCCCAGTAGTCCTAGTTCACTTCATTTTATGATAAATACTAAGTGGAACTTTGTGTTTACTTAGTCAAAACAAGCCACATTTCTTGTGTAAAAGATCTTACCATTTTACTTCATTTCCCCAAAAAACCTAAGTTATTACCTTATAAACTTAGCGTTATCTTTCCATAAAATCATATTAACATTGACTCTATTGTATAGCTCCTTTATCATTTTCCCACCCCTATTCTATAAAAAACTATACAAAAACCCAAAAAATACATAATATCCCTACCCCTGGCAACTATAGCCTTATAACAAAGTTTTGGGGAATTATTGGTTCATTTGGGACCTTAATAATAGCCCCTCTGCATTCAAAAACATTGGGGTTTATTTGACATCCGGTTAAATAAACAACTGCACTGAAACCCCCCACATAAACCATATATTAACTCATGGCGCGCATGTATATATTGGGATTTGTTTGACATTTGGTTGAACAAATAACCATGTAGTCGCATGCATAAACCACATAAAACCCATAACCAAAGTTTAAAACCCCGACAAACATTATCAAATGTTAAAATAATGCGTGGGTCCCCCTGTTGTAAACCACTGCCACTTACCTCACCCGTCAACCGTCTGATCCAGCGTTATAGATCCAACGGCTGGCGCCGATATCGGAAACCCTCATCTGCCGAACGTTAGCATCCGAGGGATGGGCAGTATTACAGCCGTACCTCTACCACGCGTCGGCTTCCCGGCGTGATCGGAGCCCTCCCCTCTGAAACCACCATGACCCAAAGGCGGTGCGGGGAATACCGCTTACCGCCCCGCTGCCTACCCCCTGACTTCATACCCACATCACTTGATGACGTCGCATCCACGTCGCCCGCCACCACTCCGTATCAGTGCCATGTCACCCGCTGATGTCACCACCTCACCTCCGTGTTACCCGCCACATCATCCTCTGTACCCGTTACACAACAAAATTACGTCATCATGACATCATCACAAAAAAGCGCCAAAATGCCCAAAAAAGCCCAAATTGTGTTAAAACCCGTGAAAGTGATGGTTTTTGTTTATTTTTATTCGTTCGTTTGTGGAAACCTCTGCATGCGAATTACGATGAATTTGCCACCAAAGCTACACAATATGTCACCCAGTGAAAGCAACTCCACAGCGCATCCCTTAGCTCGGTCTGCAGTCCATATTGTGCACCTAGTGCCCATTTGAAGCAGGTATTTACTCAATTGCTCCCGAACCCTGTGCATTTCCAGTTTTTCTCTGTCTGAACCTGTGGAACCAAAAAATTTCACAAATCCAGTCTACAGCTCTTGAGAGATATACCGCCACCATCCCTGTTTTTAAAATTTTTTCCACAAAGTGACTAGTTTTATCCATTTTCACAGAAAACCATACTTTTTTTAAACAAAAACGCAGTGCCGTACCCAAACCTGCGCGCTATAGCCTTTGTTTTTGTCCTATTTATCAAAAGAATTCCTCAAAATCCATTTCCCTTTGCAAGTTTCGCTCATTTGGCTAAAATTCAAGCTCATTTTCTCTGCATTCCACTCGAAGAGCTAGCCAATCCAACAAATTTAGTCAATAACCCTGACTAAGATCTACAAAATTTGTTTTTAACCATGAATGTTACCCAGTGAGGTGATTTCAAGATAAGGCTCAGTCTGCAATTCCCTGGGAAAACCTCAGAGCTAGTACTCAGTGTTCTGTTGCTGCATAGACCCACATTCAAATCAAAAACATAGAGAATTTAAAGATGGAGACTCCAGCAGCCTTGAATGTCACTCCTCTCAATGCACCCCACAAGGAATTGGAATCATTACCTTTGGCTGATAGGGATTATCTAATCCAAGACTTGGTTGGTGACAGAAACCACCTGCAGACATTCTGTGAGCTGAGGAACAGTTATCTGAATAACAATGATTTTTATGGGATATGGGAATCAAATCTACCTATATACTTCCTTCCCTCTGTCAATATCTTCCCTGAGATAATTCACCTCTGCTGTGAAAACTATGAACCAACTCAAAAGGCAGCCAAATCTCCATATGGGAGCATCCTCTTTCATATAACTCCTGACTCCATCAATCAAATGCTGAACTTCAAACCAACTCAGCTTGTGTTCCCTCTTTCTATGAAATTCTTGCTTGATGAAGGTCCTAAACTCTCTAGCTCAGAGATAACCCGAATTGCCTAAATATTTATGAGAGCAGATCGCCAGCCTACAAAGCCACCTCCTTTTCACTATGTGTGGTTCAATGAAGTGGGTAAATTACTTGTTGATATGATATCTTATGTTATGGGTTTCAAGACAAGTGAACATATTGATGAAACTATATTGGTCTTACTGTCCGCATTTACCCCAGGGCAGCCCCTTGCTGTCAAATACAATTATGCCAAATTCATTGCCAACAAGATACATGACCAACTATTGAATCTAGATAGGGAGGGAGTCTTCAAGTATTCATCCTACATCTATCATCTGTTCATGTATTATCAACCAGATTGTTTCCAATTCCCCATCAAAAGATTGGACTCTAAAGGAGAAAAGAGGTTTGTGATATTTTGGACCTCAGTCTTTCATGAAGTCCACAGCTCTCTCTACTCCTACTGTGAGTTCATTGACATGTTTTTTTATCCAGTCTCTTCTCTCCTAAAGAGAACTCCTCCTCCTATACTGTCTTATGATATGCAGAAAATATTGTAGCTCTCAAAAAACTACAAAATAGGTGACTGGTACTTCTACCAGAATCACACTGTCATCAGGATATATGGCTGTGAGTTGTGCCCCTACAGGCTGCCAAGATATGTGCCAATGAGACTATTTGCCTTGGAATATTACAGGCAATTTATCAATTCAGATTTGACTCATTTCCATAGCACCAAGAAAAAGGCTCAGTTGAAATTCAGAGACCAACTAGGCCCCTATGTCATGAACAAAAAAGAAGGATGGCAAGAGGCTGATCAGATATTGGGTGAAAACCTCAGACTAAAAAGGAGCTTTTGCGGGGTACCCTATGACCCAAATGGCTTTATCTATGCAAGAAAAATAAAATATAGGCTGTCAGCTTATGAACATTGCAAAATCCCAAAGATAGAACAATTTGCCAACCAAGATGAGTGGGTAGAAGGCACACTAGTTGAACAGTTCACTGAGGAAGAGAAAATGGAGAAAAATATGAAAAATATGGAAAAGACTCTTGACTTGGATTCTTTTGGGTAGGTGTCATTCAAACTTCCACAGCAAATCGGAGAAGGCACATCAACTACTGCAGCTTCACAAGCTGCCCAAGAAAGGACTACACCAGCAACAGGGACAGCAAAAGGCAAGGAGGTAGTAGATACAAAGCAAGAAACAATGAAAGACCAGCCAACTACCTCAAAGGAACAGAGTCAAGGGCAAGCCCCTTCACTATAGACAGAGGCACCACACATACCAGCATTACAGACTCCTCTCAATGAGGAAAGAAGCAAGAAACGGGACAGGGAAGAAACCACACCTGCAAGTGGGTCAACAGAGCAGCCAGAGGCCAAAAGGAAAAGAGTAGATCCTCTACCTAAAGAGGAAATTAGTGAAGAAATCACAGGGAGTCCAAGGAAGGAGAGGGAAACCAGCCAGCAAACACCCACCAGCTCTCATAGGCAAGAAATGGAGAGGCAACATGGTATGGAGGTGTCCTCCTCAAAGTAGCAAAGTAAGCAACCATCTGGTATTAAAGGAACATTCATGGAAATTAAATCCCAAAATGAATTATTAAGAATACAGCTTTATGATCAACTTCTCAAAATGACACCCTCCAAACAACAAAGACTGATGGCAGCTTATGACATTAAGGAGGACAAAATGATCTTAAGTCATTTCAAGCCTAAAGTTCAGCAACCACAGACTGTTGCGGACTACATAAAAGCAAATCTAGAAGTCCTCACCAAAGACATACACCCAATGGACCAAATTGAGCTACACAAGCAAACAGGTGAAATGGTCTATGCTACATTGGCAAACAAGGCAATGCTGGCCCACCAATTGAAGGAGTCATTAAGAAATACATCTGCCCAATTGGAATTGGAAAAAATATCTTCCTTGGCTAAAGACAACAGAATAAAGACCTTGGAGGAAATTATTATTGAGCTAGGGCATGATCCTAAGGATGTTAAGGGCATCAAAGCCCTTATAAGGAAAAAGGAAGAAGATATTGCTGCACTTAGAAAGCAATTAAAACTGCCTGCAACCATGCACCCACAAACTACAGAACTTGCACAAGAAAAGGCAGAAGATGATACGATGGATTTGCTGATGAGGATCAATCAAAGGCTAATTGCAATGGAGCAAGAATTGGAGAAAGCATTGCAAGCCAAGCAGGGAAAATCGACCTCCCAGCCACCTGAAATAGCTCCAACAGTCACTGTTGCCCCTCCCACAGTTGCAGCAGCAATCCCTCCAATCATCCCAACATCAACAACAGGTACATCAACCACAGATGTTTCAGCAGCAGCAGCAATAACAGCACCAGACTCTAGCATGAGCATGGAAGAAATGATGAGAGAAGTAAAAGAGCTAGAAGTCCAAATGTCAGAGCTGAAAGAGGCCAAAGAAAAGTTGGCCAAGCTAGAGGTAAGCTATGACAAATCCAAGATAACAGTGGCAGAGAAAACCAGAGAGATAAAGGCCTTGGAGAATAAGGTGAAATCCTTGGAAAAGGATCTCACTCTTCATAAACCTCTAGCAGACATTAAAACAATTTTGTGGACCAAAATTGGCCAGTCTATCACTGACCAATGGCAATCAATTCAGACGATACATGAGCAAATAGAATTGATAGAAATAGCCTGAGTAGAGATTCAAAGGGCCAGGGCATCATTGGGAAACATGCCTGAGCAGGCCAATATACTCATTCAATTTTTGAATACTCATACCAGAGAACAACTAGTAGCTCTAGATATCAGGAACAAAATAGACACCATTTTGATAGTGAAAAAGGTGTTGACCCTGAGGAATTTTGTTCAAAATCTGGAAAGAAAATGTCAAGAAATGCAGGCAGAAATAAATGCATTTACAGAAATGTTTACAGCCTTGCAGCAAAGGGGTCTACCCAGTTTTTTAACCAACAATGGGAGACTATTAACACATGAACAATATGCTAACAGGGTAAATACCTATGTTTCCAATCAAATTACAGCATCATCAAGCATTTCAGAAGACACAGTGCCTCCCTCTGGACAGATTTTATATGACAAATTAGAAAATTTGTTCTATATTGAACATGAAATAAATCATCTTTTTGAAGTCCAGCCCAACTTCTACAAGTATATTGAAGCTGATGAAACACCAATAAAAATACAAAGACATTAGTTGCCAACAAACCAATGGTGGCAGGGGATGCTGGAGGTTTTACCAAGGTAATTTTGGTTCTTTTTCTTTTTTGATCAGCTACCTGTCAGCAAATTCAAATGTACGGGCCACCTGTCAAAGAATCAAAACAACAGAAAGAGGAAATTAGGTTGGGACCGCAGCTCATTAATGCAAAACCACGCACAGATAAAAGGCCAAGACAGCAACACAGGAACGCAGAACAAAGACACAGCTACCAGCTCACTCACTTAGTTCAAAAAGTCAAATATATCTGACAAACTAAACAGCCAGCACACCAACATTTACTGCTACATTCATTTCTCTCATTTACTCCTTCTGTAGAGTAGGTGAAGGAAGTTATTGCTTGATAGCTTATCTACACGATATTTTGTATCTCCTTTTTTGTATAAATACCTCCCCATGAGATGTATTCAGGGTTGGTGATTTACTCTCTGGACTGCACTGTAACTCTGAGACTTGTTAATACAAAGGCGGTTGAAGTTCATTGCTGCTGGACCGTTTGAATGTGGATTTGATGTTCTGGGACCTGCTACAGAATTCCTATGTCTTTCCATGGATCAATAAGTTATTCTAAACTGCGTTTTGTGTCTTCTGTGTTTGCAAAATTCATAGATGTTTCATAATCTTAGTAATAGAGAAAAAGAATAGCCCAGAATTTGTTTAAATACACTCTGTGTTCAATCTTTGTTGTTAATTATGTTTTCTTCAGAGTTAGCATAAAGAGGGATTCTTAGCTGCTCCTGTTTCCACTGATTCTTTCACTTTGAATATTGCCTAGGAATTCTTTACTGCTCCTTGATAATATTCATGCACTTTCCCTCTACCAACGTGATGAAGGATTCTTAACTGCCCTTCATCCACTGGCTTACATTCCACCAATTTCCAAATTTTAAAATTGTTCCAAGATCGATTATCTTGCTATGTAATATTGTCCTTTATCAAAGAAAACACTTTCAGCAGTTCGTCCTCATTGACCCCATTTTCCCAATGGTATAAATTGTTTTAGACTTGCATCCCAGCTCTGTTTAAGATCACCATCCAACAAACTTAAAACCAAACCCTGTGCATCATAACTAGCCTAAAATACTTCAAAACAAAGCTAAATTACAAAGAGAGAGCCCTCTCTGGTTGCAGATTGGCTAGAATCTGCAGCTAAAAGATTGGTTAGTGGTTACCTCAGCCGTATTCCCCCCTTAGAGCTTTCCTGGGGAACAACCTGAGTGATAACATCATTGGCGACTCCATTGGGGATCTGAATGACTGTTTGTTACTGCTGTCTATTTTCTAAAGCTACAGATGGAGCCTGAAGTTAGCCAGGTAGCCTTTGAAACTGTTTTTGTTGTGCATTTACAGGAGTAGATAAACGCTGCTTCAGTCAATCTCCAGTCTAGTTTTAGGCTTTAAACAACTGTCCCAAAGATTTGATCAGTTTCCTTGTTTTAACATATTTAAAGGAAAGCCCAAAGTTTCCTATATTTCAAAAGAGCTTCCTTAAGAATATTGTTAAAAAACTGTGATCTTTAGACATTTCCAGAAAATACCAAAAACAGATTTAGAAGCTGGCTCCAAAGAAGAAAACTTGTTACACAAGATCAAATCCTGATCCAAATCCTCCAGCTATTTTTGAAAATCCTAAGTTGATCTCTAAGAGCCTTAGAAGACAAGAAAGTCTAGAAAATTCTGCTGATTTAGACCCTGATATACTTCAGCAAAACCTTACAAAATCTGAGCTTACTCCTAGGAGAGCAGCAGTCCTTCCTGTCAATACTACAGCCTCTTCGAGTTCTTCATCCACACCTCAACGCATTCTCTCCACTCCCCCATCCACTGCACATATTTCCACCACTGTCACTGTTGTTCCAGCGGTCTTATTTCTTCCTGTTGTCCCATTTATCCCTGTAAATATGGAAAACCGTTATGCTCCTCTGCAGTTACCTGCAAATCCAGGGGCTATGCCTCCGGATTATCAGAGAAAAATTACATATTTTGATGGTACTGGCTCCTATACAGCCCAGCAACACACTAAGAAAATGATGGACTACTTTGAGAACTATGAAATCGATGACAACGATGTCAGAATGAAAATTTTTGTTCAAAGCTTAACCGGTGAAGTAAGGACCTGGTTTAGGGCACTTGGTGCAAACACAATTGCTGATCCAGATGCCCTATACCAAACCTTTTTGAACAGATGGGAAAAGAAGAAGGACCCATTGCATATCCTATCAGAGTATGACAGTTTAAAAAGAGGCCCCCAAGAAACTGTCCAAGACTATTGTGCTAGATTCAATGATGTGTACAATGCCATTCCTCAAAACCTTAGACCTCCACTTGGACTAGCCTTGATCAAATTCCCTGATGGATTTGATTCTGACATGTCATATCAACTAAGGGAAAGGGCTCCTCCTACCTTAGAAGACATGCAAAGCATAGCGGTTAGTGTAGAGGCCAACTTGATATCTAAGAGAAATTGGGCTAGAACTGAAAGGAGAACAACTTTCAAAGAAGAGCCTTCTGCATTTGAGCAAAAACTAGATGCAGTCATCAAAGGTATGGACAGATTGGGTGATAGAGTAGAAACCATTGAAAGGAAATCTTTTTGGGATGGTCAACCAAGTAACACCACTAGAAATCCAAACTTTAGAAAAAATCAAAATCCTAACACCGGGAAAGCTGGCCCTGATCAGAATATCAGACCTCCATTTCAAGAGAACTATGCCGAAGCCTCAACCTCTAGTGAGCCAACAGAGGATACTCAAATCAACCTAATGGGTTTGAACAGTGAACAACAAATCTTTATAACCCAAGATGACCAAGAAGCTCATGATTTCAACCAATTTCAAACCAAATCCGGAGAGTCATTTGATTTCAGAGAAGGGTATGATGCAGCGGTCTATGAGGTTCATAAAAAATACAAATTAAGAAGTAGAACCATAGATGTGCCTGAACCTACTAAGCTGAAAGATACCAAGCAGCCAAAGAAAACAAAGGATAAAGCTGCCCTAACAGAACCCCCTGTTAAAACAAACCTCGACCCAAAGGAAGCCACTGTGGAGGACATATCAGACTTATAGCCCTCAAAAAATCAGCCATCCACATCCCTTCCCTCAAAAGAAAATCTAAACTGCCCTCCTGAAAATAATTTCAAAACAGATTTAGCTCAGAACAGCACTCATGATGAAGAGAAGGTCACTGAAAATACAGCAAAAAAGGAAAATGTTGCTGCTTGTAATACAAGAACTCAAGTGGAAAAACCTTTTAACCTAGAAACAGAAATAGGCAAACTGAGAATAGCCATTCCTCTATCTGAATTGGCTAAACATGAAGTTTTTAGGGAACAAATCAACAGGTCACTTCAAATATCAGAGAATAGGGATGCAGTCAATGTTTTAGTTGACCAACCAAAACTGATTTTTGGTCCTGAAGTCAATGGTAAAACAGTAGATGGAGGAATCCCTCCATTCTATGTAAGCTTAAACATTCATGACAAGGTGCTGCATAACGCAATGTTTGATTCGGGAGCTTCCCATAACCTAATGCCTAAGTCTATGATGGAAAGACTAGACCTAGATATCACAAGGCCCTACAAAGACTTGTTTTCATTTGATTCTATCCAGGTCATGTGTCTAGGCCTAATCAAAGACCTGTGTGTATCTCTAGTACAATACCCCGCCAAGACAATCTTGATGGATGTGGTGGTAGCTGATATCCCACCAAAGTATGGCATGCTTTTGTCCAGATCTTGGGGTGCAAAAATCCAAGGATCTTTGCAACTAGACATGTCCTATGCCACCATTTCAGTCTTTGGACAGCCAAAGAGATTGTACCGGGAAACGTTGATGAAATATGTGGTTAGAAGTCAAGAGAAACCCCAAAAATTCCCCATCTATTCTATGCATTCCGATATGGATTCATTCATCTTATACAATGCTGAGATGTGTCCCAAAATTGATGTCAAAGTCCTGGAAACAGCACAAACAAAAAGTATAAATGAACAATCTAGTGCTCAAGATCAAAAAATTGTTGATGTGATTGATGCAACAAATGAACAAAACATACCATATGAGTTAAAAATCCAAATTTTCCCACTGAGCAAGTTTCCAAAACTCCTAAGGCTAGTCACAATCAAGAAATCTTATGGTACTTAGAGTTTGATGGATCAGTGAAAAAATTAGGAGCAGGGGCAGGGGTTTGGATACACAACACGCAAAATGACCATGCTCAAGGTCATGCATATAGGCTAAATTTCAGATGTACAAACAACATGGCCGAATATGAGGCCCTTTTGCTAGGTCTCAAACTGATTAAAAGTCTAGGGGCAACTAGGATTTCAATTCTAGGGGACTCAGATTTGATTATACAAGAAATGAAGGGAAACTTCGTTACAAATGATCTCAGGCTAAGAGCTTACAGAGGGGCAGCCATTGAAATACTTAATACCTTCTTAGAATCTCAGCTAACCAAAATCCCTAGAAAGCACAATTTACATGCACATAGTTTGGCAACTTTTGCCAGCACTTGCAAGCTACCATTTGAACCCAACCACCACTTCACTGCTGAAATCAAACACAGGCCTGTTGTCCCAAATAATGTCAAAAATCGGCAGGTGTTTGAAAATGATACTCAGATAAATAATTTCCTGACTTTGAAAGAGGAATTCTCAAGTACAAACATTGACACAAGCACCATTGATGATCAACAACAAATAGACAAAAGTGAGCAAAGTATATTAGCTGAAACAGAAATTTTGATTTTGCATCCAACAACTTTTGATAACAAAAATTTACAACAGCTGAAGCAAATGGACCTTGATGAAATGGCTGAGGGAGAATCTGAAGTAACTAAACTAAAGGATAATTTTCTGCCCACAGGCTTAACTCCTTTGGAGGATATATTTGATTCAAATGATATTCCAAGAAAGCCAAAAATGCAACCACTAAATGCAGAAATTGAGGACTGCAATATTGGAACCACAGAAAATCCCAAAATGATAAAACTGTCCAAAACATTGCCTCCTGACCTAAAGTTGAAATACATTGAGTTGTTTAAAGAATTTCAAGATGTTTTTGCATGGATCTATGAGGACCTCAAGTCCTATGATACTTCTGTCATCCAACATACAATACCCTTGAAAGAAAATCAAAAACCTTTTAAACAAAAGCTTAGAAGGGTGAATCCTGTCCTCCTTCCCCTTATTGAAAAGGAAGTCAAATGAATGTATGAAGCTGGAATAATTGCACCTATCAGGTTCTCCGAATGGATTTCAAACCTAGTACCTACTAGGAAGAAAACGAGAGAGATAAGACTGTGTGTTGACTTAAGAAATTTGAATAAAGTCTCTCTCAAGGACCTACCCAATATGGATCACATTTTACAAAGGGTAGTGGTAGCTTCTAGGATCTCATTGTTAGATGGATTCTCAGGATTCAATAAGATCTTATTTCACCCGGATGATCAAGATAAAACTGCCTTTACAACACCTTGGGGAACCTTCAAATATGTAAAAATGCCTTTCGGACTTAAAAATGCAAGGGCCACATTTCAGCGAGCAATGGACATAGCCTTTGCAAAAGAGATCCATGATTTCTTAGTCATATATCTCGATGATCTCACTGCTTTTTCAAAATCAGACCAAGAACATTTAGAACATTTGAGACAAGTGTTCCTAATTTGTAGAAAATATGGCATATCATTAAACCCAAAGAAATCATTGTTTGGCCTAGAAGAAGGCAAACTCCTAGGTCACATAATTTCAAAAGATGGCATTAGGATTGACCCGGACAGAATACAAGCTATTCTCCAAGTGCCTCACCCAAGAAACATCAAAGAACTACAAGATTTTTTAGGAAAGATCAATTTCCTAAGGAGATTCATTCCCAACTTGGCTGAAATGATAAGACTATTGAAAATATGCTGAAGAAAGATTCTAAAGTCAAATGGACAATAGAAGCCAAACAAGCCTTTGAGGACATCAAAATATCTTTAACAAAAACACCAGTCCTCACAAGCCCCAAGTTTGATAGAGACTTCATGGTCTTTTCCTTTGCATCTCAGCATACTATTGCTGCTATACTATTGCAAAAAGATGACCAAGGATGTGAGAAGCCCATTGCTTTTTTCAGCAAAGCACTTAGAGATTCCACACTTAAATATCAGATCATGGAAAAACAAGCTTATGCCCTTGTAAAATCCATCAAGGATTTCAGAGTTTATATCTTGTATTCTCATGTGATAGCTTATGTCACAAATGACGTGGTCAAAGACATTCTAACTCAAGAAGGAATTGAAGGTAAAAGGGGCAAATGGATAGCTAACATTTTAGAATATGACATTGAAATTAAGCCAACAAAACTGATAAAAGGACAAGGATTAGCTAAGCTGATGACTGAAACCAATATTCAAGCCCTTGACATCAATGAACTGGATAACGAACAGGAGATGGCGACTCCACAGATCAATCAAGCCTTTTTACAATCACCTTGGTATGCTGACATATGTTATATATTGTTAAACCTGCAAGCTCCTCCAGGGTTATCCAGGACTAAAAAGAGATTCTTGAAAATGAAAGCTTCAAAGTTTTGTATTTTAGACAATGTGTTGTTTTGGAAAAACCATGAAGGTATTTTGCTTAATTGCCTAACACTGGATGAAACTAACAAAGTCCTTAAGGAATTTCATGCAGGGCACTGTGGTGGACATTTGTATTGGAAATCAACAGCTGATAAAATCCTAAGGGCTGGATTTTATTGGCCCACGCTCTTTGCTGATGCAAAGAAATATGTAACTTCTTGCCACAAATGCCAAATTTTTGAAGGCAAGAAAAAGCTGTTGCCTTTGCCCCTAAAACCCATTTCAACTGAAAGGCCATTTCAACAATGGGGTTTAGACTTCATTGGGGAAATCCACCCTTCATCCTTTGGTCAGCATAAGTGGATTTTGACAGCCACAGACTATTTTACCAAGTGGATAGAAGCTATCCCTTGTAGGAGAGCCAATGACTCAATCATCATGCAATTCTTAGAAACCAATATTCTGTCTAGATTTGGCTGTCTGGAGAAGATTATTACAGACAATGCTGCTGCCTTTAAATCCAAAAGAATAATCAATTTTTGTCATAACTACCACATTACCTTGGGCCACTCCACAGCCTATTACCCTCAAGGTAATGGTCTAGCTGAGTCATCCAATAAGAGCTTGATCAATATCATAAAGAAAGTATTGGAGGAAAACAAGAAAAATTGGCATAAAAAACTGGTAAATGCACTATGGGCAGACAGATTGACCACCAAAAGATCCATTGGAACAAGCCCATATGAATTGGTTTATGGCATGGAGGCAAGATTCCCTTCATCTTTGGGAATCCCAGTGATAAAGTTGCTGCAAGAAATACAGGCAGAACCTAATGATATTCAGAGAAGGATCAATCAAACTATTCACTTGCAACAGACAAGAGAGGAGGTATACCAAAGATCTCAGGTTTTACAAGAAAAACTTAAAAAAATATGTGATAAAAGAACCAAAGCAGAGGATTTCTTCATTGGGGATAAAGTTTTAAAGTGGGATTCCAGAAGAGAAGATAAAGGAAAACATGGAAAATTTGATTTTCTATGGAAAGGACCTTATGTCATTTAGGCTGTACAAGGAAACAACACCTATTTTCTGAAAAGCTTGGATGGCACACATGCAGATGATGGGCCAGTAAATGGTCGAATGCTGAAGCATTACTTTGATCCAGTTTCTTGAAGAAATCAGCACTTTAGTTTGTACATAATAGTGTTTACTTTTTGCAATTTATTACAGCAATATGATAGGGAATAAGATGCAGCAAATTTTGAGGGAAAGGTAAGGAATTGTGCCACCTTATGGTATTACACTTTGAGTTTATCAGAAGAAGTTGAAAAGGAGACTTGGGATCTGTGAAAATGATGACAAATATTCAGACAGAGTAACCTAAACAGAGCTGCAACTAAGTCAATGAATTCATGAGAATCACTCAAATTTTGCAGAGGCACCATTTTGTCTACAGCAAAGGAGAAATGTCGGAATACAGCAAGAATTGAATATAAGGCCCTCTGACCTACTGTTCTT
This sequence comes from Pinus tabuliformis, assembly GCA_031772625.1. Lineage (NCBI taxonomy): Eukaryota > Viridiplantae > Streptophyta > Pinopsida > Pinales > Pinaceae > Pinus > Pinus tabuliformis. The sequence continues at coordinate 728,907,475 of CM062820.1, read as the reverse complement.
GACTTTTCACCAGGAAAATCCATCCCCAAGTGGAGCCACTATTAGGTTCCTATACCAATAGGTTTCATTTTTCATGATTGACTGTAGAAGAGCCAAATATGTTCATCCTTTCATGCTGCAAAGGTTCCATATTTTGTAAACAAATGAAGAAAATTTAAAAATGAAAAGAGGGTATGCCCTAAAAGAAAAATAAAAGGGCAAAAAGAATGAATTGGTCAGAAAAAATGATAAAAAGAACCCCAAACCAAAAGACCAGGAAAGTGTGCTAGTTTAAATGCCACTACTGTTCCATTTTTGAAGAATTTCATTATGCACAGGTGGTTGATTCTTGACACAGTTGATGAATAGCCAGACAGTTCAATCCTGGTTAGATCATGTTTGAATTTACTTGTCTTTAGAATAGAGAATAAAGATCTGTCCAAACAGTTCAAGCTTGGCAGATGAGTAAAAAGGTAGAGAAACAAAGGAGCCCAACTGCTTAATCTGGGCCCTTGGAAGAGATAAGGGTAGACTTAGATAGGAGGGCATTCAAAAGAAAAGAGGAAAATAAGGGTTTGCTAGTCCAAATGCACCCAATCAAAAGGAAGAAAAAATGTTAGATGTATTAGGCTGGGTAGGCAGTTTGAGGTTGGAGAAACAAGTTTGTGATTATTTTTTGTCTTGTCAAGAAAGACTTATCTCATGGATGTCACAAGTACCATGGCAGTTGTTTGGTTGTAAAACAGTGGAGCATGACTAATTTCCCCTCTCATTCCCCCAAGTACCCTTACTGACATCCCCTCAAGGACACTGGGATCTGCCCAGTAGTCCTAGTTCACTTCATTTTATGATAAATACTAAGTGGAACTTTGTGTTTACTTAGTCAAAACAAGCCACATTTCTTGTGTAAAATATCTTACCATTTTACTTCATTTCCCCAAAAAACCTAAGTTATTACCTTATAAACTTAGCGTTATCTTTCCATAAAATCATATTAACATTGACTCTATTGTATAGCTCCTTTATCATTTTCCCACCCCTATTCTATAAAAAACTATACAAAAAACCCAAACAATACATAATATCCCTACCCCTGGCAACTATAGCCTTATAACAAAGTTTTGGGGAATTATTGGTTCATTTGGGACCTTAATGATAGCCCCTCTGCATTCAAAAACATTGGGGTTTATTTGACATCTGGTTAAATAAACAACTGCACTGAAACCCCCCACATAAACCATATATTAACTCATGGCGCGCATGTATATATTGGGATTTGTTTGACGTTTGGTTAAATGAATAACCATAGCCGCCTGCATAAACCACATAAAACCCATAACCAAAGTTTAAAACCCCGACAAACATTATCAAATGTTAAAATAATGCGCGGGTCCCCCTGTTGTAAACCACTGCCACTTACCTCACCCGTCGACCGTCCGATCCAGCGCTATAGATCCAACGGCTGGCGGCAATATTGGAACCCCTCATTTGCCGAACATTAGCATCCGAGGGATGGGTGGTATTACAGTCATACCCCTGCCATGCGTCGGCTTCCCGGCGTGATCGAAGCCCTCCCCTCCGAAACCACCATGGCCCAAAGGCGGTGTGGGGAATACCGCTTACCGCCGCGCTGCCTACCCCCTGACGTCATACCCACGTCACCTGATGACGTCGCATCCACATCGCCCGCCACCACTCCGTATCAGCGCCATGCCACATGCTGATGTCACCACCTCACCTCCATGTCACCCGCCACGTCATCCTTCGTACCCGCTACACGACAAAATTACGTCATCATGACATCATCACAAAAAAGCACCAAAAAGCCCGAAAAAGCCCAAATTATGTTAAAACCTATGAAAGTGATGGTTTTTGTTTATTTTTATTCGTTCGTTTGTGGAAACCTCTGCATGTGAATTACAACGAATTTGCCACCAAAGCTGCACAGTCTGTCACCCAGTGAAAGCAACTCCACAGCACGTCCCTCAGCTCGGCCTGCAGTCCATATTGTGCACCTAGCGCCCATTTGAAGCAGGTATTTACTCAATTGCTCCCGAACCCTGTGCATTTCCAGTTTTTCTTTGTGTCTGAACCCGTGGAACCAAAAAATTGCACAAATCCAGTCTACAGCTCTTGAGAGATATACCGCCACCATCCCTGTTTTTAACATTTTTTCCACAAAGCGACCAGTTTTATCCATTTTCACAGTAAACCACACTTTTTTAAACAAAAACGCAGTGCCGTACCCAAACCTGCGCGCTATAGCCTTTGTTTTTGTCCTGTTTATCAAAAGAATTCCTCAAAATCCATTTCCCTCTGCAAGTTTTGCTCATTTGGCTAAAATTCAAGCTCATTTTCTCTGCATTCCGCTCGAAGAGCCAGCAAATCCAACAAATTCAGTCAATAACCCTGACTAAACTCTGCAAAATTTGTTTTTAACCATGAATGTTACCCAATGAGGTGATTTCAAGATAAGGCTCAATCTGTGATTCCCTGGGAAAACCTCAAAGCTAGTACTCAGTGTTCTGTTGCTGCATAGACCCACATTCAAATCAAAAACACAGAGAATTTAAAGATGGAGACTCCAGCAGCCTTGAATGTCACTCCTCTCAATGCACCCCACAAGGAATTGGAATCATTACCTTTGGCTGATAGGGATTATCTAATCCAAGACTTGGTTGGTGACAGAAACCACCTGCAGACATTTTGTGAGTTGAGGAACAGTTATCTGAATAACAATGATTTTTATGGGATATGGGAATCAAATCTACCCATATACTTCCTTCCCTCTGTCAATATCTTCCCTGAGATAATTCACCTCTGCTGTGAAAACTATGAACCAACTCAAAGGGCAGTCAAATCTCCATCTGGGAGCATCCTCTTTCATATAACTCCTGACTCCATCAATCAAATGCTGAACTTCAAACCAACACAGCTTCTGTTCCCTCTTTCTATGAAATTCTTGCTTGATGAAGGTCCTAAATTCTCCAGCTCAGAGATAACCCGAATTGCCCAAATATTTATGAGAGCAGATCGACAGCCTACAGAGCCACCTCCTTTTCACTATGCGTGGTTCAATGAAGTGGGTAAATTACTTGTTGATATGATATCTTATGTTCTGGGTTTCAAGACAAGTGAACATATTGATGAAACTATATTGGTCTTACTGTCTGCATTTACCCCAGGGCAGCCCCCTGCTGTCAAATACAATTATGCCAAATTCATTGCCAGCAAGATACATGACCAACTATTGAATCTAGATAGGGAGGGAGTCTTCAAGTATTCATCCTACATCTATCATTTGTTCCTGTATTATCAGCCAGACTGTTTCCAATTCCCCATCAAAAGATTGGACTCTAAAGGAGAAAAGAGGTCTGTGATTTTTTGGACCTCAATCTTTCATGAAGTCCACAGCCGTCCCTACTCCTACTGTGAGTTCATTGACATGTTTGTCTATCCAGTCTCTTCTCTCCTAAAGAGAACTCCTCCTCCTAGACTGTCTTATGATATGCAGAAAATATTGCAGCTCTCAAAAAACTACAAAATAGGTGACTGGTACTTCTACCAGAATCACACTGTCATCAGGATATATGGCTGTGAGCTGTGCCCCTACAGGCTACCAAGATATGTGCCAATGAGACTGTTTGCCTTGGAATATTACAGGCAATTTATCAATTCAGATTTGACTCATTTCCATAGCACCAAGAAAAAGGCTCAGTTGAAATTCAGAGACCAACTAGGCCCCTATGTCATGAACAAAAAAGAAGGATGGCAAGAGGCTGATCAGATATTGGGTGAAAAACTCAGATTAAAAAGGAGCTTTTGGTGGGTACCCTATGACCCAAATGGCTTTATCAATGCAAGAAAAATAAAATATAGGTTGTCAACTTATGAACATTGCAAAATCCCATAGATAGAACAATTTGCCAACCAAGATGAGTGGGTAGAAGGCACACTAGTTGAACAGTTCACTGAGGAAGAGAAAATGGAGCAAAATATGAAAAATCTGGAAAAGACTCTTGAATTGGATTCTTTTGGGCAGGTGTCATTCGAACTGCCACAGCAAGTCGGAGAAGGCACATCAACTACTGCAGCTTCACAAGCTGCCCAAGAAAGGACTACACCAGCAGCAGGGACAACAAAAGGCAAGGAGGTACTAGATACAGAGAAATAAACAATGACAGACCAGCCAACTACCTCAAAGGAACAGAGTCAAGGGCAAGCCCCTTCACTACAGACAGAGGCACCACACATACCAGCATTACAGACTCCTCTCAATGAGGAAAGAAGCAAGAAACGGGACAGGGAAGAAACCACACCTGCAAGTGGGTCAACAGAGCAGCTAGAGGCCAAAGGGAAAGAGTAGATCCTCTACCTGAAGAGGAAATTAGTGAAGAAATCACAGGGAGTCCAAGGAAGGAGAGGGAAACCAGCCAGAAAACATCCACCAGCTCTCACAGGCAAGAAATGGAGAGGCAACATGGTATGGAGGTGTCCTCCTCAAAGCAGCAAAGCAAGCAACCATCTGGTATTAAAGGAACATTCATGGAAATTAAAGCCCAAAATGAATTATTGAGAATACAGCTTTATGATCAACTTCTCAAAACAACACCCTCCAAACAGCAAAGACTGATGGCAGCTTATGACACTAAGGAGGAAAAAATGATCTTAAGTCATTTCAAGCCTAAAGTTCAGCAACCACAGACAACTGTGGACTACATAAGAACAAATCTAGAAGTCCTCGCCAAAGACATACACCCAATGGACCAAATTGATCTACACAAGCAAACAGGTGAAATGGTCTATGTTACATTGGCAAACAAGGCAATGCTGGCCTACCAATTGAAGGAGTCATTAAGCAATACATCTACCCAATTGGAATTGGAAAAAATATCTTCCTTGGCTAAAGACAACAGAATAAAGACCTTGGAGGAAATTATTATTGAGCTAGGGCATGATCCTAAGGATGCTAAGGGCATCAAAGCCCTTATAAGGAAAAAGGAAGAAGATATTGCTGCACTTAGAAAGCAATTAAAACTGCCTGCAACCATGCACCCACAAACTACAGAACTTGCACAAGAAAAGGCAGAAGATGATACAATGGATTTGCTGATGAGGATGAATCAAAGGCTAATTGCAACAGAGCAAGAATTGGAGAAAGCATTGCAAGCCAAGCAGGGAGAGTCGACCTCCCAGCCACCTGAAACAGCTCCAACAGTCACCGCTGCCCCTCCCACAGTTGCAGCAGCAATCCCTCCTATCATCCCAGCATCAACAACAGGTACATCAACCACAGATGTTTCAGCAGCAGCAGCAATAACAGCACCAGACTCTAGCATGAGCATGGAAGAAATGATGAGAGCAGTAAAAGAGCTAGAAGTCCAAATGTCAGAGCTAAAAGAGGCCAAAGAAAAGTTGGCCAAGCTAGAGGTAAGCTATGAAAAATCCAAGATAACAGTGGTAGAGGAAACCAGAGAGATAAAGGCCTTGGGGAATAAGATGAAATCCTTGGAAAAGGATCTCACTCTTCATAAACCTCTAGCAGACATTAAAACAATTTTGTGGACCAAAATTGGCCAGTCTATCACTGACCAATGGCAATCAATTCAGACGATACATGAGCAAATAGAATTGATAGAAATAGCCCGAGTACAGATTCAAAGGGCCAGGGCATCATTGGGAAACATGCCTGAGCAGGCCAATAGACACATTCAATTTTTGAATACTCATACCAGAGAACAACTAGCAGCTCTAGATATCAGGAACAGAATAGACACCATTTTGATAGTGAAAAAGATGTTGACCCTGAGGAATTTTGTTCAAAATCTAGAAAGAAAATGTCAAGAAATGCAGGCAAAAATAGATGCCTTTACAGAAATGTTTACAGCCTTGCAGCAAAGGGGTCTACCCAGTTTGTTAACCAGCAATGGGAGACTGTTAACACATGAACAGTATGCTAACAAGATAAATACCTATGTTTCCAATCAAATTACAGCATCATCAAGCATTTCAGAAGACACAGTGCCTCCCTCTGGACAGATTTTATATGACAAATTAGAAAATCTGTTCTATATTGAACATGAAATAAATCATCTTTTTGAAGTCCAACCCAACTTCTATAGGTATACTGAAGCTGATGAAACACCAATAAAAATACAAAGACATCAGTTGCCAACAGACCAATGGTGGCAGGGGATGCTGGAGGTTTTACCAAGGTAATTTTGGTTCTTTTTCTTTTTTGATCAACTACATGTCAGCAGATTCAAATGTACGGGCCACCTGTCAAAGAATGAAAACAGCAGAAAGAGGAAATTAGGTTGGGACCGCAGCTCATTAATGCAAGACCACGCATAGATAAAAGGCCAAGACAACAACACAGGAACGCAGAACAAAGACACAGCTACCAGCCGACTCACTCAATCCAAAAAATCAAATATATCTGACAAACTAAACAGCCAGCACACCAACATTTACTGCTGCATTCATTTCTCTCATTTACTCCTTCTGTAGAGTAGGTGAAGGAAGTTATTGCTTGATAGCTTATCTACACGATATTTTGTATCTCCTTTTTTGTATAAATACCTCCCCATGAGATGTATTCAGGGTTGGTGATTTACTCTCTGGACTGCGCTGTAACTCTGAGACTTGTTAATACAAAGGCGGTTGAAGTTCATTGCTGCTGGACCGTCTGAATGTGGATTTGATGTTCTGGGACCTGCTACAGAATTCCTGTGTCTTTCTATGGATCAATAAGTTATTCTAAACTATGTTTTGTGTCTTCTGTGTTTGCAAAATTCAAATATGTTTCATAATCTTAGTAATAGAGAAAAAGAATAGCCTGGAATTTGTTTAAATACACTCTGTGTTCAATCTCTGTTGTTAATTATGTTTTCTTCAGAGTTATCATAAACAGGAATTCTTAGCTACTCATGTTTCCACTGATTCTTTCACTTTGAATATTGCCTAGGAATTCTTTACTGCTCCTTGATAATATTCATGCACTTTCCCTCTGCCAACATGATGAAGGATTCTTAACTGCCCTTCATCCACTGGCTTACATTCCACCAATTTCCAGATTTTAAAATTGTTCCAAGATCGATTATCTTGCTCTGTAATATTGCCCTTTATCAAAGAAAACACTCTCAGCAGTTCGTCCTCATTGACCCCATTTGCCCAATGGTACAAACTTTTTTAGACTTGCATCCCAGCTTTGTTTAAGATCACCATCCAACAAACTTAAAACCAAACCCTGTGCATCATAACTAGCCTAAAATACTTCAAAACAAAGCTAAATTACAAAGAGAGAGCCCTCTCTGGTTGCATATTGGCTAGAATCTGCAGCTAAAAGACTAGTTAGTGGTTACCTTGGCCGTATTCCCCCCTTAGAGCTTTCCTGGGGAACAACCTGAATGATAACAGAAGTGACATTAAGACTCATAAGCACATGATACTAAATTATAGTAACAAATAAAGCTAGAATATTAGTATAAATGAACCTAAAATATTATATATACAATATAAACAATATTAGTAATAACTACTTATCACAACTGGAAGTGATGGATGTACGGATCTTTGCTTGTGCAAAGTTTTTCGCATAGTGAAATCTCCACACAAGTCTAGCAAACCAACTCTAGTGGAACAATGAACATGTGGACTTGATGGAGTGGATGTTATATTGTTGTGATTGGGTACCTAGTATCAATAAGTCATTAACCTTAATACTCACTTACAACTCAAAATCAACGTCAACTAGGTAGCATGTTTTTTCCCAGCCGAGTCTACTCCAGAGTGGACAAGGTTTTGGCATAGAGTCATGAATGACTTGTGAGTTGATTCCATCTTGGAATTATTTGCTTAAATTCATGATATGGAAGTAGCAAAATAATCGAGCCTGGATGATTATTGTGCAAAACTCCTCACAATGAGTTGAACTTGCACATGATAATCTTTCACACAATGAACTTTCACAAAATGGCTAAACCAACCACCAATGCTTCCATCACCCACATGGCACATACCCATTCATTCACCAATCCTGACACCAAAGGCTAGGATCCATCGTGTAATCGCCATAGAATACCCAATCATAGCTAATCCTAGCATAATATTTGTCATATTGTTACCTTTACCCATAATATTTGTCATCGTTGCATTACTTTTACCCTTGCAGAGACACTTGAAATAAATTCTCGCATATTTGCTAAGAGAGACACATCAAAACTTTTGAAACATGAACTCTGTTAATTCTTTATTAGTTTCCAAACCTATTTTCACATCTAATTTCTCATATAAGTTACCTCTATTTCAATTCTAGTTTCTCTCCTCTAAACACTAGCTTAGCTCAAGGTTGAAAGTCATGTTTGATTTTTTGATAATAACATTCACTTATAATTTTTAAAAGTATTTCTACAATTACCTGCGTTAATAATGTATTTGTCAATTGATTAGATGGTTGTAAATACAAATCCAGTCTTTTGGCTTTGAAGCTCTTGCCTCAAAAGTAATTATATGCTCATATAACTTAGTGGACTATAGTGATGTTTATTACCACTTGTCATAAAGGTGTGAAACTTGTGTATAGGTTGTAAGCTAACAAATAAAACATGTTGTGAATTTAGACACCTTTTGAATCATGTTCACAAGTCCAACAAAATGCCATTAGAGGCACTCAAAGCATTTGCTACCATTCTTTCTTTCTTGCTCATCCTGACCACCTGCTTTCAACATTCGTCAGCAATCCATCGACTCTAAACTTATTGTAATAATTCAATGCACATGAATTTTTTTACAATTATCTTTATTATAAATACTAAAAATTAAATAATAATAAATTTCTCCTTGCAAACAATTTATATAGACCACAACTTCAACTAAAATAATTCCTAAACATTAATATAAATTATTACAATTTCAATTAAATCACATGCCCTCATTTAAATAACTTGAGTTATTATTTGTTAGTGGATTTACAAGGACAATTGTGCTTTCATGTGAACTTACCGATCATTTTATATACAGTGTTGCAATTACCACTGAATTGAATTCAACAACCATCCCATTGAGAGTATTTTTCCCTCTTTAAATTCTAATATATGTTTTCAAGATGAAATTTTTGTATGATTTTGACCAAGATTTTTGTTTCCATCTACAGTCTTTATTTATTTTCACTACAATGAAAATATTTTCAGTATTTATGAAGACGATATTCTAGTTGAACATCACTCAAATCATTTTTAGAAAATGAAATCTTAGCGATTATTCAGGGCGAGAAGAATATGACATAAGGAAGTGGTGGTGGTATTGAGTGTTCTGAGCAAAATCCAACGTGGGAAATAATCATTATTTGTTCAAACTTTGTTCTTTTCTCCATAATTATTGAAAAGGTTATTCATCATGTTGAAACTATAAGGTTTTTCCAACATACCCTTCAATTTAATATCTATCCGACCTAGTGTTACACTAAATTATGTCACCATGACTGTTGATTCAGATCTCTCACCATCTGATGAGTGTCTTAAGTGAATCCCCTATGAAGCTTGAAGTAAAAAATACTAGGGACAAAAGGAATTTTGGGTTGCACTACTTAAAAAAAATATTTTTGAGCATCTCTACATTTTTCCTAGCCATTACCTGTGCATGTGAAGGTTTTACCATTGTGGCCTGCACAATTCTACGCATTGTCTTCCATTATAAATTGCATAATCCTGTTTACGCAAGTAAAAATAAAAAATCAAGTTCTATAAGATTTGATGGACAAATATTATCCAAATTAGAAACCTCGAACTACTACATACCTGTGCCTCATCCCCTGGTTCATGGAACTAATCTCCTCTTCTTAAGCATCATATCCCTTGAGAAGAGGAACTAGAAACCTCCTCCTCTTGCCTATAAATTGAGCATAAGACTAGAGGAAATAGAGAGACTTGGATTCGTAAACTTATGTTGTTGAATTTGGGTGTGAAGAGCTTGTCATAAAGGGAAGGAACAGAGACCATTAGAAGAGGATTGTTGTAGATTTTTACTGAAGATTCAACAACTTATGAGATATGCTAAAACACAAGACAAGGATCTACTCTACTCATCAGTGGAAACAAAAATTGATTGATGAAAACAATGAGAAGAAAAGGAAGAATTTCAATCGTACATAACACAATATTTCTCTGGGGAAAGAAACTGCTAAATACCTCGACTATCTATATTGCTTTAACCAGAAGATGTGAGAAGAAAATACAATGCTTGTTCAACCTCAACAATTCCTGCACAAGTACAATCTATCTCTCTACTTCACAAACCAACTCAAGCCAACACTTAGCCAATTCTACTACCTACCAAGCCCCTACTTCCTTACGTAATTCCTAAGAAAATTATCCCATATTTAATTGGGAGATTCTCTCTCCATAACTACACAATCCATCCATAGGCCCTCAACTAATTGCATGAACCATGTGTACAACTTGAAAACTTATACAACTGATAGTACAATGTCCTTGAACTCTAATTTCAACTGGGTCTTCCTCTGAAATGACATGAATTATTTATTTATGAGTGAATATTCAGTTAATTAGTGGAGCAATGAAGTTGCACAGGTGCCCATCCCTAGTATTAGACCTCCTACTAGTTCCTCCAACAGTTGGAACTAGTTTAACTGACTATAACTCAGTTAGACTAAGTCAATTAATTACAACTCAAAATAGCTCAACCTGGGCCCCTAAAATTTAGGGATCACTCTACATGACTCTAAATAGACATCCAAGTCGAATTTCACAAGCCAACTAAGTCAAATTAACTTAGTTAACTATTACAAGTTACTATGAGAATAGAATATCGATTTAATTCCTAATTTAATTCAAGGAAAAATTAAGTTAGGATTTCTTGTTACTATTTTTAACACTCCCTCTCAACAAGAAAGGGATTATCTGCTACCTTGATCTAAACTCTGTGAAACTCAAATTTGCATCTTGTAAAAGCCTTTTTCAAAATATCTGCATCCTTCTCCTCTGTGGGAATGTACTCCAACAACATAATTCTCCTCTACACATAATCTCGAAGATGATGATACTGGCTATCAATATGATTGGACCAATCATGAAAAACTAGATTCTCAGAGAGTTTGATACAACTCTAATTTTCATAGTAAATCAGAGTTAGATCCATCTGCTAACCAAACAAACCAACAAGAATCTTCCTCATCCAGATAGCCTCACACTCTACTTGACTAGCAGCCATGTACTTTGCTTCTGATGAACTAAGTGCAATTGATATCTGTTTCCTACTATACCAAGAAACAACTACTGACCCAATACTGAAGATCCCACCTGATGTGCTCTTTCTGTTGGATGGAGTTCTTGCCCAATCTGCATCAGTGAAGTCTTGAAGCTTCACTCCCTATGTTCAACTCTACCAAAGACCATACTGAGTAGTTCCTTTAAGGTATCTCAACACATGTTTGGCTGCCTTCCAATACAGCTTGCTCAACATAACCATTTCTTAACTAAGCTGGTTAACTGCATAACACATGTCTGATCATGTGTTCACCAAATACATGAGTGAATCAACAAGCTGTCTATAAATAGTAGCCTCTGCTACTTCACCAGAAGTAGCATCCTCCTTCCTCCAATTACCAGCTAGAGGAGTCTCCATGGGTTTACTGCTCTCCATGTGGAAATTATTGAGTATCTCATTGGCATACTTTCCCTGAGAGACAAATAGTTACTCATCTCCTTGCCATACTTCCATCCCCAGAAATTAGTGCATGAGCCCCAAGTCCTTCATTTCGAACTCTCTTGCAAGATCCTCTTTGCAATACTTGATCAACTTATCATCACCTGTTAGAATCAAATCATCCACATATAAAATAGTAATCAATAATTTACCTTCAACCACAATATGGTAAAGGTTTTCATCTGCTTCAGTTTTGGTGAAACCCAACCCGGTGAAATAATTATCGATCCTGGTGTACCAAGCATAGGGTGCTTGTTCCATTCCATACAACGCTCACTTGAGTATGCACACATTTGAATCTCTCTTGAAGGTCTCAAATCCTTCAGGCTACTCAATATACACCTCTTCTTCAATCATGTCGTTGAGGAATGTTGTATTTACATCCACCTTATGTATCTTCCATCCCATCTGCACTGACAGTGCTAGAATGGACCTGATTGATGAGTACCTTGTAACAAGAGAAAAAGTACCATCATAATCAATCCCCTCCACCTGAGAAAACCCTCTAGCCAAGTAAACTGGCCTTGTGTTTCTCCAAAATACCATCCACTGCATGCTTTACCTTGTAAAGCCATCTGGAACTCACCATTGACTTGTCTGCCAGTCTTGGTACCACATCCCAAACACTATTACTGACAATGTAGTCATAATCTTCAACCATGGCATAAACCCAAACTAGTTGTTGCACTACTTCCTCAAAAGAGGATGGCTCAATTTCTATACATCCGCTCATTAGAGCCATGTAGCCAATGTACCCTTCTGATGAAATCCTCTTCTTACGGTGTGATGTGGGGCTCCCACATTCTCTATAGCATCATGCAATAACCTATCAACCTCTCTAATGTTCTTTCTCCCATTTTTGAAGATCCTGTATGAGTGGGTGTCTCAACTCCCTGCTCCTCTTCATGTGACTGCTCCACATCATCCCAAGGTTCCTCTTTTGGTGTTAAAATCTCCTCAACTACATGTAGCTAAATCTCCCTCTCAAGGGAACATCTCATGGCCTTCTCTTCATCGAATTTTACATCTCTACGAACCACTGACATCCTGTTGGTTGGAAGGTACACCCTATAGTTGTGAGGTGTATCAGTGTACCCCATAAATATGCCCAAATTTGTTGTTGGATCAAGATATTTCCGTGCATATTTGGTTACATGGTAGTGGACTGATGAACCAAAACTCCTGAAGTGTGCAACCTCTAGTTTCTTCCCTGAAAAAGCCTCTTCCTGTGTACTCATCCTAAGAATTCAATGAGGGCTTATATTCTTCAAATAAGCAACTATGTTGCATGCTTCAATGCACAAGTGTAATGGTAGGCCTTGGTCATGCAACATCGCCCGTGTCGCTCCCACAATAATCTTGTTCTTCCTTTCAACCACCCCATTTTGTTGTGGGTTATGAGGTGCTATCAACTCCCATCGAATGCCTTCTAATGCACATAAGTTTTTGAACTCATTCGACACATACTCTCCACCGTTATCACTCCTAAGAGCTTTAACTTTCCTGCCAGTATATTTCTCAACAAGTGCTTTAAATTCACAAAACTTAGAAAAAGTATGATCTTTCTTCTGCATGAAGAAGATCCAACACTTATGAGAAAAATCATCAACAAATATCACATAATACATGTTCTTGGCCATGGATGTTGTTAAGAATGATCCACACACATCTAAGTGAACTCGATCAAGGATCGCTTGTGCTTGACTTTCTTTGTCATGAAAGGAAGCTTTGGTGTACTTTCCCATTGTACACCCTTTGCATGTGTCTACCTTCTCTAGTCTACCCTTGGGAAGACCAGTAGAAATTTGCCGCATGATCTTCAAAGCACCATGGTTCAAGTGACCCAATCTCTTGTTCCACAACTCATCGATGTCTTGGCTCTCCACCTTTTCTGATTTAGTTCTCAAGGAAACACAATATTCTACCTCCAACTTGTAGAGGTTATTTAATCGAACCCCTATCCTCTTCAGTTGTCCTTTGGCTATGTGATGGAGGAATGCCTTTCCCTTACTAAATATCACATCATAACCTCTAACCTCCAACATGGAAACAAATAACAAGTTCTTCTTCAAACAAGGAACATACATAACATCTCGCAAAGTGAGGGGAGAACCTGATTCCCTCTAAAAGGCAACTGTACCGATGTCGGTAACGCTATACCTCCCACATCACTGATCTTGATATGCATATGGAGATCCTTCTCCTCCAAGTTACTAAAGATATCTTTGTTACCTATCATGTGGAGTTGAGGTACCACACATTACCCATCATCGATGACACCATACAAGTGATGAGGGTAAAGTCTAGTTCGAATTGTGAAGGAAGAGATTCACCTCCTGCTCCTTCTGGGGGCTTCTTACTGGCCTTCTTGAGCAGACACTTTGTGGCAAAGTTTCCCAGCTCGTGATAGTGAAAGAAATTGACTTTCGAAATGTCCTTATTCTTTCCGCATTGACAATAATCTTATTTCGAATGGGATGACTTCCCCTTCCCTTCCTTTACCTTACTTGCTAAGGCACAATTCTATTCATCATCATGCTTTGATGAGGATCCATCTCTGGTGTTTCAACGAATCTCTTCCTGTACGAAGTATGACCACAACCGATCCTACTCTGGTAGCTTCTCCCTCCCATTAATTGAATCCTGGTAACTGTGCCAGCTCTTGGGAAGTCCAAGAAGTGCTAAGCTCACCATATCGTCTTCGGCAACAGTAATCCCGCCACTCCCAATATCATCCTGACATTGGGTGAACTTGGTCAAGTAATTCATAATAGAGTCATCCTTCTCCATCTTGATCAATATAAGTTTTTCCTTCAATGCCAGCTTCCTGTGGTCACTTATATTTTGAAATAGGTCTGTCAATGCCTTCCACATTGCAAATGGAGTTTCCTTACCATGGAGATTCGATACAATGTGATCTAGAACTCCTTCTAGGATAATCCTTCTTGCTTTTGCCACACGCTTTCTCCATTCAGCCAGATCTTTAGCATAAGATGTCAGAGGCTTTGAAATATCATCATCTATGAATTCCTTGAGCCTGTTGTCTTCTAGCACTACCTCCATCCTGTCCTTCCAAGATATGTAATTCGAGCTTCCCTCCAGGGCATACTCAAGTCTCAAACCGTAGAATGACATATTGCTGACTCTTAAGTATGAACCTGTAAATTCGAATTCACCTGCACAACAAACTCGAATTCTCCGCTTCTATATTGTCTTCAGTTGTGATACCATGTAGATTGTTACTGTAGATTCAAAAACTTATGTGATATGCTAAAACCCAAGAGAAGAATCTACTCTACTCATCAGCAGAAACCAAAATTGATTGATGAAAACTATAATCAGAAAAGGAATAATTTCAATCGCACATAAGACAATGTTTCTCTTAGGAAAGCAACTGCTAAAAACCCCGACTATCAATATTTCATTAACCAGAAGATCTGAGAGGAAAATACAATGCTTTTTCAACCCATACAATTACTGCACAAGTACAATCTCTCTCTCTGCTTCACAAACCAACGCAAGCCAACACTTAGCAAATTCTTCTGCCTGCCAAGGCCCTACTTCCTTGCACAATTCCCGAGATAATTAGCCCATATTTAATTGGGAAATTCTCTCTCCATAACTGCGCAATCCATCCATAGGCCCTCAACTGATTGCATGCACCATCTGTACAACTCGGAAAATTATACAACTGATAGTACATTGTCCCTGAACTCTAATCTCAACTAGGTCTTCCTCTAAACTAACATGCATGAATTATTTATAAGTGAATATTCAGTTAACTAGTGGAGCAGTGAAGCTGCACTGGTGCCTGTCACCACTATTAGACCTCCTACTAGTTCCTCCAATAGTTGGAACTAGTTTAACTGAATATAAGTCAGTTAGATTGAGTTATTGAATTGAGGGTTTTGTGATCCATATCAGGTTTACGAGAGATTTTTCAGCATAAATCACAAGATATATCATTTGTCAACGCATTTCGAACCAACTAGTGTGGTTCATCGTCAGGACAAGTTGAATAATCAAATCCAGCTTTGCATGTTAAATAGTCTGAGCAGAGCCTCCAACGGCTAACTAGACCAATGGCTAAATTTGACTAGGGACCAGGGTCAAAAACTAGTTATTTAATAATTAAATGGAAGTTAGTTATAATAAGGGACCTTACCTCTAAATAAATATATAAATTATATGTATAAAGTAATTTAATTTAAATGGTTGTTAATTTAATAGTTAGTTGAAAGGTATTAACTATTTAATAAATACATAGAAAATATAAATATTAGAATAAAACGTATAACTATTTATTTATAGAGGTATAACTAACTATATATATATATATATATATATATAAAGAATTTTAAAATTGGTTGTTCAGTTAATAGTTAATATATATATATATATATATATATATATATATATATATATATATATAAAGAATTTTAAAATTGGTTGTTCAGTTAATAGTTAAATATATATATATATATTAATTAGAATAAAATAATATTCAGTTAAGAAAGGAAAAAAAAAAATGAATATCTATATATATATATAATGATATTAAGTTAATTGAAAAAAATAAAAAATAAAATAATAAATAAATTTTAAGTATCTAGATTTAAATTAATTGTATAAATGAATATACCTAAAGGATTAAACTACCTTATAAAAATTAAATTTATAAAATAAATTAATTAATTGAGATAGTAGTTAGATATAAGGCCACTAATAGCATAAAAATATTAAAAAAGCCAAGGGCGGAACAGAATAAAATATTTTAACTAATCAGATAAAATAATAGTAAATGCTAAATTAACTTATTATTGTAATAATCTAACAGATCAAATAAATAGAAGAGTCAAGAAACGATGGGAGGGGGAGGGGTGGAAATGAAGAAAGCGACTAGGAAGAGAGAGCTGGGACCCAACACCTACTGATTTTCCAGCCATCCTCTCTATTGAGATTGCTCAGCCTCTTTTCAATCTCAAGAGATTCCCTAAATTTCCAATGATGGAACTGCGAAACTCTAGCAATGACACTAGCCTCCTCAATACAAACATGATGATTGGTTTCCATGTACACTTGCATCCCTATTAATGAGGCCTTGGAGGTTATCAATTGCCTAACAGATCTTGACACCGCTCGGTTAGTTGAGTTCTGCCTCACTTCAACCTTCTTTAGTTTTGAGGGAGAGTTATTTGAGCAAACCTGTGGGGTTGCCATAGGCTCACCCTTATCCCCTATCGTTGCTAATCTTTTTATGGAAGATTTTGAGTCCAAGCCTCTCAACTCATCCCATCTCCTGCCCAAGCTTTGGAAAAGGTATGTGGATGACACCAATGTTATATGGTCTCACAGCCAAGAGGAATTAGATCTCTTCTTCGATCATATCAACAATCAATCCTCAACCATTAAGTTCACTAAAGAACAGGAAGTTGATGGTTGCCTCCCTTTCCTTGATATTCTTATTTCTAAGAATAGTGATGGTTCCCTCTCCCACCAAGTTTTTCGAAAGAAAACGCATACAGAGCAGTATCTTCATGCCAGTTCCCACCATTTCCCAGCTCAGAAGATGGGGGTTCTCAATACCCTTGCTACTCGGGCCCTAAGGATCTCGGATAAAAAGAGTTTTGAGAAAGAAAAATCCCATCTCCTTGATGTCTTTGTTGAGAATGGTTATAGTAGATACATGGGTCAGAAGGCTTTCCTAAAAGCTACCAAGAATTCTCTTGCTAAAAGGGAACCGAAGGAGCGGATTCCAGGTGTCCATCTTCCATTTGTTCAGGGGACCACTGATAATATTGCAAGGATTCTCAAGATGCATAGTGTCCCTGTAACCTTTAGGCCCCTTAACACCATTTGTATGTCCCTCAGATCTGCAAAGGATCCTATCGACCCTAAAGATATGAAAGGGGTATATATTATCCCTTGTCCCTGTGGGACCGCCTATATTGGTGAGACGGGTTGCTCCACCAGTCAAAGGATTAGTGAACATGCAGCTGACCTTAAGCATAGGAGATCAAAGTCTTTTGCTTTAGCTAAGCATGCGGAAAAAAACCAATCATCATGTTTGTATTGAGGAGGCTAGAGTTTCGCAGTTCCATCATTGGAAATTTAGGGAAGCTCTTGAGATTGAAAAGAGGCCGAGCAATCTCAATAGAGGGGATGGCTGGAAAATCAATAAGTGTTGGGTCCCAACTCTCTCTTCCTAGTCGCTTTCTTCCTTTCCACCCCTCCCCCTCCCCTCGTTTCTTGACTCTTCTATTTATTTGATCTGTTAGATTATTACAATAATAAGTTAATTTAGCATTTACTATTATTTTATATGATTAGTTAAAATATTTTATTTTGTTTCGCCCTTGGCTTTTTTAATATTTTTATGCTATTAGTGGCCTTATATCTAACTACTATCTCAATTAATTAATTTATTTTATATTATATATATTTATAAATTTAATTTTTATAAGGTAGTTTAATCCTTTAGGTATATTCATTTATACAATTAATTTAAATCTGGATAAATAAATAAAAATATTATTTTTTTTTCAATTAACTTAATATATATATATATATATATATTAACTGTTAACTTAACAACCAATTTTAAAATTCTTTACATACATACATACATACATACATACATACATATATATATATATATATATATATATAATTAGTTAGTTATACCTCTATAAATAAATAGTTATACGTTTTATTCTAATATTTATATTTTCTATGTATTTATTAAATAGTTAATACCTTTCAACTAACTATTAAATTAACAACCATTTAAATTAAATTACTTTACACATATAATTTATATATTTATTTAGCGGTAAGGTCCCTTATTATAACTAACTTCCATTTAATTATTAAATAACTGGTTTTTGACCCTAGTCCCTAGTCAAATTTAGTCGTTGGTCTAGTTAGCCGTTGGAGGCTCTGCTCAGACTATTTAACATGCAAAGCTGGATCTGATTCTTCAACTTGTCCTGACGATGAACCACACTAGTTGGTTCGAAACGTGTCGAAAAATGATATATCTTGTGATTTACGCCAAAAAATCTCTAGATTGAGTTAATTAATTATAACTCAAAATAATTCAACCTAGTCCCCTAAATTTTAGGATAAATCTAAATGACTCTAGATAGACCTATAACTCGAATTTCCTAAGCCAACTAAGTCAAATTAACTTAGTTAACTATTACAAGTTGCTATGAGAATAGAATTTTGATTTAATTCATAATTTAATTCAAGGACAAATTAACTTAGTTAACTATTACAAGCTGCTATGATAATAGAATTTCGATTTAATTCCTAATTTAATTCAAGGAAAAATTAAATTAGGATTTCTTGTTGCTATTTTTAACACTCCCTCTCAACAAGAAAGGGATTATTTTCTACCCCGATCCCACCTTTGTGAAACTCAAATTTTCATCTTGATAAAGCCTTTGTCAAAATATCTGCATCCTGCTCCTGTATGGGAATGTACTCCAACAACATAAATCTCCTCTGCACACAATCTCGAATGATGATACCAGATATCAATATGCTTGGACCGATCATGAAAAACTGGATTCTCAGAGAGTTTGATACAACTCTGATTATCACAGCAAATCACAGTTGGATTCATCTGTTGACCAAACAAACCAACAAGAATCTTCCTCATCCAGATAGCCTCACAAGTTGCTTGACTAGCAACCATGTACTATGCTTCTGCTCAACTGAGTGCAACTGATCTCTATTTCCTACTGTACCAAGATTTGACTATTGACCCAATACTGAAGATCCCACCTGATGTGCTCTTCCTATCAGATGGAATCCCTACCTAATCTGCATCGGTAAAGCCTTGAAGCTTAAATACATTCGTCTTTTTGTACCAAATACCATACTGAGTAGTGCCTCTGAGGTATCTCAACACATGTTTGGCTACCTTCCAATACAACTTGGTCGACTTAAACACTGCTTGACTAAGTCGATTAACTACATAACACATATCCGATCATGTGTTCACCAAATACATGAGTGAACCCGCAAGCTTCCTGTAAATAGTAGCCTCCACTACACAGGAAGTAGCATCCTCCTTCCTCCAGTTACCAGCTAGAGAAGTCTCCATGGGTTTACTGCTCTCCATGTGGAACTTCTTGAGTATCGCGTTGGCATACTTTCCCTGAGAGACAAACAGTTCCTCATCTCCTTGCCATACTTCCATCCCCAGAAAGTAGTGCATGCGTCCTAAGTCCTTCATTTCAAACTCTCTTGCAAGATCCTCTTTGCAAGCCTTGATCAACTTATCATCACATGTCAGAATCAAATCATCAACATATAAAAAAATAATCAACAATTTACCTTCAACCACAATATGGTAAAGGTTTGCATCTACTTTAAGTTTGGTGAAGCTAACCTGGTGAAATAGCTATCGATCCTAGTGTACCAAGCATGGGGTGCTTGTTTCAGTCCATACATCGCTCCCTTGAGTCTACACACATGTGAATCTCTCTTGAAGGTATCAAATCCTTCAGGTTGCTCAATATACACCTCTTCTTCAATCATGTCGTTGAGGAATGTTGTCTTTACATCCACCTGATTTATCTTCCATCCCATCTACACTGGAAGTGCTAGAATGGACCTGATTGATGAGTACCTTGCAACAGGAGAAAAAGTATCATCGTAATCAATCCCCTCTGAATGAGAAAACCCTCTCACCAAGAAAATTGGCCTTGTGTTTCTCCAAACTACCATCCGCTACATGATTTGCCTTGTAAAGCCATCCAGAACTCACCACTGGCTTGTCTTTCAGTCTTGGGACCACATCCAAAACACTATTCCTAAAAATGGAGTCATACTCCTCAACCATGGCATAAACCCAAACTAGTTGCTGCACTACTTCCTCAAAAGAGGATGGCTCAATTTCTATACATCCACTCATCAAAGCCATGTAGCCAGTGTACCTCTCTGATGAACTCCTCTGGTTGCGGTGTGATGTGGGTGCTCCCACATTCTTTGTAGCATCATGCAATAACCTGTCAGCCCCTCTGGTGTTATTTCTCCCATCTTTGTAAGACTCTGCATGAGTGGGTGTCTCAACTCCCTGCTCCTCTTCATTTGGCTGCCGCACATCATCCTGAGGTTCCTATTTTGGTGTTAAAATATCCTCAACCGAATGTATCTAAAGCTCCCTCTCAAGGGAACATCTCATGGCCTTCTCTTCATCGAATATTACATCTCTACGAACCACTATCATCCTATTCGTTGGAAGGTACACCCGATAGTTGTGAGGTGTATCAGTGTACCCCCACAAATATTCCCAACTCCGTTGTTGGCTCAAGATTTTTCCGTGCATCTTTGGTTACATGGTAGTGGAATAATGAACCAAAACTCCTGAAGTGTGCCACATCTGACTTCTTCCCTGAAATAGCCTCTTTTGGTGTACTCATCATGAAAAATCGATGAGAGCTTCTATTACGAAAATAAATAGTTGTGTTGCATGAATCAGCCCACAAGTGTAATGGTAGGCCCTAGTCATGCAACATTGCCCATGACGCTCCCACAATACTCTTGTTATTCCTTTCATCCACCCCATTCTGATGTGCATTATGAGGTGCTATCAACTCTCATCGAATTCCTTCTGATGCACATAAGTTTTTGAACTCATTCAACACATACTCTCCATCATTATCACTCCTGGGAGATTTAAATTTCTTGCCAGTATCTTTCTTGATAAGTGATTTAAATTCACAAAACTTAGCAAAAGTCTGATCTTTCTTATACATGAAGAATGTCCAACACTTACAAGAAAAATCATCAACAAATATCACATTATACCTGTGCTTGGCTGTGGATGTTGTCGATAACGTTCCACACACATCTGAGTGAACTTGATCGAGGATCACCTATGCTCTACTATCATTTTCATGAAAGGAAGCTTTGGCGTACTTTCCCAATGTACACTCTTTGCATGTGTCAACCTGCTTTAGTGTACCCTTGGGATGACCGATAGAAATTTGTTCCATCAAAGCGCCATGGTGCAAGTGACCCAATCTCCTGTGCCACAACTCATTGATGTCTCGGCTATCCACCTTCTTTGCTTTAGTGCTCAAGGCATCACAATCTTCTACCTCTAACTTGTAGAGGTTCTTTACTCAAACCCATATCCTTTTCACTTGTCCAGTGGCTATGTGACAAAGGAACGCCTTTCCCTTACTAAATATCACATCATAGCCTCTATCCTCCAAAATTCCAACAAATACCAAGTTCTTCTTCAAACCAGGAACATACATAACATCTCGCAAAGTGAGGAGAGAACCAACTCCCTATGAAAGGTAATTGTACCGATGCCAGTAGCGCTATACCTCCCATCATCAGCCATCTTGATATGCATATGGAGATCCTTCTCCTGAAAGTTACTGAAGAGCTCTCTATTATTGGTCATGTGGAAAGAAGCTCCACTATCTAGGTACTCCACACTACCCATCATTGAGGGTAAAGTCCATTTCGAACTGTGAAGCAAGAGCTTCACATGCCTCTCCTTCTTAGGGCTTCTTACCGGCCTTCTTGAGTAGACCTTTTTTCAAAAAGTGTTCTAGCTCGTGACAGTGAAAGCATTTGACTTTTGACATTAACCAGAAGATCTGAGAAGAAAATACAATGCTTGTTCAACCCGAACAATTCCCGCACAACTACAATCTATCTCTCTGCTTCACAAACCAGCTCAAGCCATCACTTAGCTAATTTTGTTGCCTACCAAGCCCCTACTTCCTTGCGAAATTACTAAGAGAATTAGCTCATGTTTAATTTAAAAATTCTCTCTCCATAACTATGCAATCCATCCATAGGCCCTCAACTGATTGCATGCACCATATGTACAACTCGAAAAATAATACAACATATAGTACAATGTCCCTAAACTCTAATCTCATTTGGGTTTTCCTCTGAACTAACATGCATGTGTTATTTATGAGTGAATCTTCAGTTAACTGGTGGAGCAGTGAAGCTATACTCATGCTTGTCCCCACTACTAGACCTCCTACTAGTTCCTCCAATAGTTGGAACTAGTTTAACTGACTATAACTTAGTTAGACTGAGTTAATTAATTACAACTCAAAAAAACTCAACCTGGGCCCCTAAAATTTAGGGATCAGTCTACATCACTCTATGTAGACTTCCAACTCAAATTTCCTAAGCCAACTAAGTAAAATTAGCTTAGTTAACTATTACAAGTTGCTATGAGAATAAAATTTTGATTTAATTCCTAATTTAATTCATGGAAAAATTAAATTATGGTTCCTTGTTGTTATTTTAACAATTCTGACATCAAGGCAACCCGGTTGTAAGCTTGTTCTCCATTGAATTTAATACAAAGTAGTTGTTATGTCCTAATTGTGTCTATTTTGATGTTATTTGTGAGATTCCTTGATCACTTGCATGGTTTATAACTGATTATTGATTCAACTATATGTTGTATGTTAAGTTAGGGATTTCATTTACCTTTGATTTTATATGTGAGATGCTTTGATCCCTTTGAATGTTTTTGTCTATGAAAATCTCTTTTGGAGCATCATGGAGAAGTTGTGGAAAGCATTAGGAAAGCCTCTAAGGCATTGAGGAAAATTTGGCTATGGAAAGCACTGAAAGGACTTCTACAAGCACATCGCTAATAGGTAAGTGATTCTTCACATACTACATGTTTCATGTTTCAGTTATAGGCTAAGGAAAGGTAGCAATTCTTTTGATGTTTGTTACTAGGTTTTGTTGGAAATCTAGGGAGATCCTTCTTGTCCGCAAGAAGTAATTTTTCCACCTAACAAATTGGCGACCATACTAGGGACGAGAGTGCTCCATTATGTCCTACTATGACCCTTGACACCTTTAGACCCTTTTAAGAATTGAAATTTCTGGTTTGAGACCTTTGTTTTTTATTTTTTCTTAAGTTTTTAGGTTTGCGTAGTTTTCCTTTAGAAACATAGTGTAAATTTGCGCAGTTTTCTGAGGTGCACAATGTGCATATGCACTGAATTGAACTAGTGACCTGTGCAACCCTGTAAATTTTTTGAAAAAGCTAGGGTTTCTCTGATTTAAGTCTAGATTTTTTGTTTTTATGATTTCTTAAGCTTTTTTACAGTCTTATAGAGTCTTTGTCAATTTGATTGGGTGTTCTGACTTTTCATTTTTAGAAATTCTCAATTTTATTTCCTTTGTTCATTACTCAGAGGTTTGTCTCCATTTCTTAACATTTTTGCATGTTTTTGCTTTCATTTTCGCCAAAAGCCCCCCTCCCCACCCCACAATCGGTGGGGTGGTGGGGGGGGGGGGGGGGGGACGCTGAATTGTGTTTGAATGTTAATCATTTTTTAGTGTAATCACTTTTGATCTTTGGAATTTTCACCCAATTTATTTTACTTACACTTGATAGGTTATTTAGTTACATTGGTGAACTAAAATAGTCTTGTTGTTCTTTCGATGATTGGAATAATCTTGTATTTGTTTTGAAGAATTCTCTTGCATAGATTACATTTTCATAGTTAGAATTCTCATTTTCTTAACATGAACATAAATTGTGCATATATTACATTCACATAGTTTTCAAGCAAATTGTGCATAGATTACATTGCATGGTTTAGCACTTGGGCTTTGAATTGCATTGGAAAATTAGAAGTGGTGCATTCTGGAGATAATATTTTAAAGAAGAACGTCTCTCCTTACTTTAGCTAAAATTCATCAAAATGAAAAGATCACAATATCATGTTCGATTGCATTAAAGTTTTGATTCAGGTCATAACACCATCAACTTCACATCCATTTACCCATTGAGTAAGTAACAACTTAAAAAAAAAAAAGTAGCACTAATAAAATCATTAGAATTTTTATTATTTTATGGCTCTTTCCACCAACATTAGATCAGGTTTTAGGGATTTGGAATAGGGAAATGAGCTAAATTTCCAAAGCTGCAAACAAACACTAGGATATTGCAATAGGGAGTAAATCCATTTATTACATTTTGGCTTTGGGAAGCTCCTTGAACAAGGGAGTTAAGCACGAGATCATATTGAACCCAGTAGAGTGATCGAACCTACTTCATTGGTTATGGTAGAGTGATTTACATGTATTACAAATGGTGTTGAAAGGTTCTTGGGAGTCACTTGAAGGTAAACCTCAGATAAACCATGTTTAGGAACTTTCAAGGGGATTGAGCTTTGTTACTCTTCCCTTGCGTGTATGTCTGAACTGTGATTGTCCCCCGGGGTTAAATTGTCGTAAGTGGTAACCTTAGAGACCATAATATTAAGGTTATTACCCAAGGTGACAGCGGAGGGGAAGTCTCTATTGTACCTGGAACAAACATTGGATAGACTCACTTGGACCTTTTTGGAGGGCATCTTCTCCTGAGATGACATAAGTGAAGTTACTTGCGTCAGATCGTGTTCATGAAGTAGGTTGTCAGCATAACTGGTTACACCTGCTATATCTTTATTCACTTTTCACATTGATCTCTACGACATTGGATTTCATCACCAACTAGTGATTTCACTGTGAAACTTTTGTTTTCATGGTTTGACTCATATTTACTAGCGTGTGTTATTTTCTTATTTTTACTTTTTATAGACCTTAGGTGTGGATTGTGAATATTATTTAAATTCTTAATAAAACTTATTTGATTTGAATCTAATGGAAACAATTCTAGAAGTTACTGATCAAGGAATCCCTGTTGATGATAATATTAGTCCTTTTACTAACTTTGCAAATGTCAGTCCTCATATGGCTATGTTGTCACTTCCTGGATTTATCATAGGTTTACCATTATTATTGTGTTCAACTTCATTGACCTCAAATACTCAATTTTTTCCACCTCAACCGAGTTCACCATCTCAACATCACCAACCTCATGTTGACCCTTTACCTTCTTCACCCAACATGTCCTCCTCCCTTTCTTCTTATTCACTTGGTAAAAGCCTTGATGCTAGTAACCAGGTGACTAAGAAGAAGAATAAAGGGAAGAAGAATAAGAATCAAGATAAGAAAGAAGTAAACAAACCAATTATTCCTCTAAGTATGGAAAATGTTAAGGAATCGTCCACCTTCTTATTGATTGTCTTGGTATTCCAAAGGTGTTAGAAGTGTGGTCTAAAGATTCTTACCAAATTACTATTGATACATTGACCAGTGATTTTAAGGTTCTTGGGAAAAAGGGTAAAGTTATGTTTCCTTATAGGTTATGCAAAGGGATTCATCCTAGTCACCTTTTCCCTCATATGGATGAAGCCTCAAAATCATTGGAAAAACTTATTGTTTCGTAGAAACAAATTCCAACTAGTTACCGTAAAATTTCTCCTAGCCTACCATTAGTTGACGAATTGATTGATCTAATTCTAAGTAAAATAAATCCCACTCTTCCATTGGAGAGTGAAACAGATATCACTCAGGTTCATGAACCATTGGTTGATCAAGTGGTCAACTCGATTCCACATTCAACTGGTCCCTTTCTCCCTTTAGAGAGTGAAATAAATACCACTCAGGTTCTTCTTGTTACTTTAGATTCTTCTATACAAGGGGAAATTTTACCTGTTCCCATAGATTCCCCTCGAAGTACTGAGGTCATTTCCTTTGATTGGAGTAGACTGACAGAGCATTATCTTCCTTCTTCCACCCCTTTCCAAATCATTGTAAAGGACTATGGTAAGAATGTGCATGGCACAAATGTAGATGAAGGCGCTTCTGTTATTATTTTATCCTCAACCGCTTGGAAAGCTTTGGGTTCCTCTCAGCTTGTGCCTATTACACAGAATTTGTTAGCTTTTAACAAAACCATTAGTGAAACTTTAAGGATCCTTCCTAAGTTACCCCTTACGTTGGACGGTAAAAATGTTTGTATTGATGTTATGGTAGTCCAAGGCACCTTGGATATCAATTTTCTCCATGGGCGAGACTATGTGTATACCATGAAAGCTATCATTCCACACTTTCAAGTGATGTCTTTCCCTCACAATGGAAACATTGTGACTATTGACCAGCATTGTTCGTTGGTCTTGATTCAACTACCAACCGTACGAAATCCCTTGATGTTCCTTATATGAAGGTGGTATCTACTTGTTTAGGTGAAAACTCAACCCCCCCCCCCCCCCCCCCCCACCATTTTTTACTTATTTATTTCAAAAAATGGGGACTATTCCCGTAAATTTTTGGCTAAATCACCTTTTAATATTTTTCATTTAGTTAAGTGTCCTACAATTTAGCCAATTTTTCGTTTTCGTAAGATTTCTATTTTGATTTCTTCATTACGTTTGAATTTTTGCAAGCTTTCCATTGGTTCTGCTTTCATCTCATTTGGTTAGTTGGTTTGCAAATGCCGCTTCGCCAAAGTTTGATAATTTTTACCGCTAGGGCTAAAAAATGTACAAAGCGTATATTATTTTAATTTTTGTAAATAAATTAATATTTGATTGTAAATATTGATTCATAGTTAATTTTTACTAATTAATTCATTTTTCGCTAACAATCCTACAAAATCGCTGCAACCAAATTGTAAAACAATTAAAACTGTGTGTTATCAGATTTAAATGTTAATTTCAATTTCAACTTCAATAAAAATTTCGAAATCCAAAATTCCAAAAATTTTAAAAAATTTATTTTTTTAATGTTAACATGACTCTTTAATATTAAGTGATTGTATTTTATAATCGATAGGATGGCTCCACTTCACTTTACCTCACCTCCCTTACTCTTCACACCTCATAACATTAATATCGTAACTTCCTTTTTATAAAACCTCAGATATTACAAAATCCTCCAATGTCTGATATTACAAACAATTTGATGTTACATCGGGACTTTATCATTGGAACTCCATTTAAAAAGAACCTCCGATGAATTATTCTTCATACCTCCAATATATTATTCAACCCCGATGGTTTGTGTTGAACGATTGGTCATGGTCGCATAAGGATGACTCTTAATAAAACCTTACCACTTAAATCGTAGAACACCTCATAATGATGTACACCTTATAGTGATGCATCCATTTGAAATCAAGTACCTTCGATATCAAATACCTGAGGTCCTTCATGTTCCATGTTTCGATGGGTTTATTAAAAGATGATTAGATAAGGTTATATTTGTTTAAAGGCCTCCACTTCATTAAAAATCCCTTCTCATTTTGTGTATGGCTCATATGTGAGCCCAAATGCTATCATGGCCCATTCGTTGGGACCACAAAGACACTTACATCATGGACCAATAGCCACTTGACACATCACCATAATTTATTTTAATATTAATTTAATTATTTTTATTATTATAATTATAATATAATTATAATTAGTTTATAAATTAATTTAAATTTATAATTAATTTGTATATAATTAATTAATTTCATAATTATAATTAATTAATAATTGCGCAGTTAATAGGATTAGAATTTGTAATTAAATTTTCTTAAATTTAGCTCAAGATTTATTTATTTATTTTTTTTTTTTTTTTTTTTCAGAATTACTGCAATTTTGATATTTCAACTTTGAAAGCTCATAAATTTAGTTTTATTTAATCAAATGAGGCCCAAGATGACTCGTTAGATAGATAAAATCATGGAGAATATCTATGAAGTGGTTGCATGACCAGATTCAATTAAAAAATGAGTCTAAAATTTAGAAGAAAATTAAGCTCCGAATTTGTAACCAAAATTAATTTTCCGAGTTTAATTTTTACATTTTCATTTGCTCAAAGCCTCTGTTGATTGCAAATCCATTCGACTATGTTCTCTTTGACCAATAAAATATTTTACAAGGATCAATGAAAATCAATATTTTATTTTATTTATTTATTTAATTAAAATTTGATTGGAGATGTTTGTTTTCCATATTTGATATTTTTTAATTTTGATTTGCATTTTAATTTAATTTTGATTTGTTTTTGGCAGGAGAACAATTGAGGAGATGAGGAAGAGAATATTTTGATCAATGGAATTTCTCCAGCAAAAGATAAAAAATAATTGAAGCCAATCAAATTTGTGGGAGAAAATTTATTCTCAAAACAATTCTCTCATTTTGTTTTTGATTTGTAATTACAAATAGGGCTTTTAGAGAATGCTTAGTGGGTCTCCTCTTTTCTACAATTCTGTAATTCTTAAAGAACTACTGTAATAGGGGTTTCATGTTGTAGGTATAGAGGATCAATCTCAAATCTCAAAATTA
This sequence comes from Pinus tabuliformis, assembly GCA_031772625.1. Lineage (NCBI taxonomy): Eukaryota > Viridiplantae > Streptophyta > Pinopsida > Pinales > Pinaceae > Pinus > Pinus tabuliformis. Next base: position 728,878,592 of record CM062820.1, on the reverse strand, counting down.
TTGAGATTTGTCTCTTTTCATTTTGAACTGTGTATGAGAGGCAGAGCTTGCACTATTGCAGCTCTTGCTTTTGGCAACATAGTTTATGCTTTGGAGGAGATTGTAGGAGAACAGATTTAAAGAAAAAAGCAAGAGAACAAGTTCAAATAAATTTCTATTAGAAATACTATAAATTTTTAATGTGAATTTCATTCTTGATGGCAAAATTATGTTAATTGGATTTATATTGTGCACTACTGTCAATATGAATACATGTCTTACATATTAGCTATCTAATATCTTTGTCTCATGAATCTGTTGTCAATTGTATCTTTTGCTCTGATATATTAGAACTAGATTTCTGTGTAACTATTTACTTAGAAATCTGTCATCTAATTTAGACTTAATTTCCATTTTCATTATGTGAACTACTTCCTAATGTTATTGGTTCATCATTCGTTGTTAATATATCTATGAACAGCATGTTTGGTAATTGTAATATTAGTTAATTGAACTACTTCATTAGCTACATATTCATCTTAAGCCAGACATTATAAATCCCAATTATATTAATATCTTGCTCTTAGTTGGGTTAGATATACATCTTCCTAACAGATATAGGTTTAGTATTTATTTCCTTTTGCTTGCATTATAGGATTATTTTGTGTTTATATTAATCATTACATTTCTAGAAGTCCCCTTATCAAAGAGGCAAACTTTAGTTGTGGCTTGGCTAAGCCCTAGATCAACTTAAGGATCACTTTCTTGCATGAGATCAGCAATAGAGTTGATCTGATGTCTCTTCCCTTTTGGTAAGTAAAATACACACTTTAAGCCAGCAGAGATACAAAAAAGGTATCTGGACCTAGTTTAACCAAATGGAACCATCATCCAAACATAAAAAGAGTTTTTTTAAGTTCCTGACCAAGTGGTATCCCTTACAACGTTGAATGGCCATTTTGGGCCATCAACATTTTTGGCACTAGAAGGACAGCCTAAAGACTTGTTTTCTTTTGGAGTTTTTGTATTTTAAAGTTTTATTTAATCACAATTTCTCTTCTCAAACTTCCATTTTGGAGTTGTATCTCTAGACGCCCATCTGCCAACACTCCACCAAAAATAGTAAGACACTTATCAAAGGTAAAATTTAATGGTAAGAAGAATGTTTATGCATTTGATCATGCCTTACAGTTTATTCAAAAAATTTCAAATTCTACTTTTCATGATATTGATGAAGGTATTTTATGCAGTATTTTTACCCTTACATTCTCGGGAAAAACTAGAAACTGGTGTCAATCTCTTCTAGTTGCCTCTATTCACAATTGGAATCAACGCATCTCAAAATTCCTTTATAAATTTGACGAATATGATTATTAACAAGTATGTCATCAATGTGAAGATTTGAAAATGAATCTTTCTTAGATTTTGCTGTTAGATTTCAATTAAATTGCTTGAGATTCAAAGATGAAGATAAAACTTTAGACAATGAATTAATGGATTGGTTTCAATATGTTTCTTCTCTTCCTCCCATTTCAAATCGGTATGTAATAATTGCAACCTTTGATGACTTTCCTTTAACTTCTATTAAAAATTTGGATATAGAGGTGCATATTAACCATGATGAAGTGGCCTCAACCATGTATGATAAATTTCTAAATATAGTACACACCTCTTACAATATTAATGATAATCATGGTAATGAATCATGATCACAAAGCTTGCAAGAATATGATAAACAACTACAAGAAGAAACCAAGAACAAACTTGAAGAATCATCTGCCTCAAAATTGTTGGCATTATGAATTATATGTTGTCCTTGATGGAAACCTACCTGATGAGCGGAAACCTACTTGATGAGTTGTATCTTGATGGAAACATGCTTGTTGAAGATATAAGACAAGATGTGTTTACAGATGTGACAGTGTTTTGACAAAGGCATAACAGTTCAGAGGTAGAGGTATGATAAAATTGAAAGTTCAAGAAGTATACGCGGGTTATGTTAAGAAAATCCGCATACACAAGCAAGTATGAAGAAGAAAAGGCGCGTATACTTTCTGTAACATGGTATTATAAATACCAAGGGTCCTTGCCATGGTATTTGCCTCTGGTGTTGAGCCCAATAATAGATGTTTTGATCCCATCTAAGAAAACCATCAGCTGGAGTATGCTTTTGACATGTGGTATTGGATAAGGGCTAAACTATATAAAGAGATGAAGATCAAAGTGACAGTGTGTGTGCAAGTGATGGAAATCTTATGAATAGATAGATCTGCAACAAATATGCATCCAATGGGTTATTGATGCTTTTCTTGTTCTAAAATAAGTATGCACCCGGGAGTTTGATGATGGATCAAATCCAATAGGTCTGAGATGACAATCATGATTATGAGATGGTTTGATTTGTATTGATAATGTCTTAACGCATGATTTTCTGTGTATGCCAAGATCTGGGTATGTCTAAAGTCGTGTGTTGCAGTGAAGATTTGATTCTAAATTTGCAGATATGTGCACGTCTTTTATAACCTACAAGGCACTTACACAAGCTAGTGTGGTTCTGGTAAGTCGCGTACATGCGGGTTTGTTTCCTAAAAAGTGAGTACACATGTGGATCTGCTTTGCAGAAATCACATACATAAAGTAGGGTTTTGATGAAAAGGATGTCTGATCAGTTTAATCAACCTTGATGTGTTTTTGTTGTTTGTCAATGAATTCTTCTTAATGATCTAGGTCTAAACAATGATGTTTGATTATGGATTAATTGATTGAAGAATGTTGAAGTTAGTTGCTGATTGTGATTGAAGATCAAACAAATTTTTGTGATTGTTTCAGAATGATGCCGTAAGTTTGTGTATGATTCAATTTCTTTTTCAAAGTGAGAGTGGTCCAGTTTTAAGGTTTCAGTGGTTGAATATTTGTACGCAGGTATGCTTCAGGGAAAGCGTGTACACATTCAGGTTTACTACTGTAAAGTAGCGTACATATTTTGACACTTGGTTGATCATAGTTTACAGTAACATAATCTGGTTTCTGTGATGTCCAGTATCTTGTTTGGTATTCTAGTTACAGTGATCTGACTGTTCTAGTTGATTGGTTGAGTTTTGGTTAATTCAATGATTGGCTAGTTATGTTGGTTCAATGATTGGTTGGGTCAATGGTTGAGTTACAAAGATAATTTTCAGTTTTATGTTTGGTTTTGAGGTTAAATGTTGCTAGTGGGTCCAATCTGAAAATTTGATGAAACTTTGCCTACAAGTTATGATGTGTTGTGTAGCAGTTGGATCCAATATGAAAATTTATGAATCATGGTCCTCGGAAGTGTTGAGGGAGTTGAAACTTTCTTCTAGTGGTAGCTTGTAAATCGGATTAGGTGGTTGGAGCTCCCTTCTAGTAGCAACTAGAGAACGAATGAAGGTTGTAGCCTTATGTAGGTTGATGCCTGCGTACTGGTACAAAATTATGTTAGTACAAGATTCAGGGGGTTGGAGCTCCCTTACAATACGAGCTGGAGAATGAGCGAAGGTTGTAGTCTTTTTCAGGTAGGTTCCTGCATACTGGTATGAGTCTACATCAGTACACGATTATAAAATATTTTCTTTATATTAAAAATAAGACAAAGACAACAACAACAAGTGGTTTTTTCCCACATTGGGTTTCCACCTTAAATCCTGGTGTTCATGTGTGTTGCTTATGTGATGGTTTATTTTGTTCTTACTGCACATGGTTACTATCTATTTAATGTTTAATGAAGTACTGATGCACTGGATCACAATAAACAGAAGACGAATTGACTACAAAGTTTACTGGATATACGCTAGTTGTCTTAAGAACAATCACATACACATGGGGGTTCCCTTCTAGAAAGTCGCGTACAAAAATCAAGAAATGAACTTGAAAATTTTATTGAATTGGAAATACTGATTCACCCCCCCCCCAAAGTATTTTTCCCAACAATTGGTATCAAAGTTGTCCTTGGCAGAAGATTTATCACTTAAAGGAGATCCATCAAGATGGGTAGTTACAAAGGAGTATTATCTATCAGACCTACTATATTTAATGGAACTAAATTTGTCTTTTGGAAAGTTAGGATGAGATCATACTTGCAGGCACTAGGATCTGATGTGTGGGAAATCGTTGAAAGTGGATATCAATTTCCAGCCTCTATTCCTTCAAATAATGTAGGAAAGAAATACTATGAAACCAATGTAAAAGTTGTAAATTCCATCTTAGGAAGTCTGGTCGAGACTGAGTTCATGAAGGTAATGTAGCTGAACATGAAAAAGGGAATGTGGGATAATATTATCCAAAGTTATGAAGGCGAGACCAAGGTAAAAAGTGCTAAACTTTGAACATTCAGAATACAGTACGAGAAATTGAAAATGCATGATGATGAAAGCATTGCAACATTTTTTCTTAGAGTAAATGAAATTGTGAATTCCATGAGAAATCTTGGTGAAGAAATAAAATATGCTTCTATTATTGAAAATATTTTGATATATTTAACTCCAAAGTTTGAGACCAAAGTATCTGCTATTGAATAAATACAGGATTTGAAAAGTCTCACACTTGATCAACTCCATGGAATATTGACAACATTTGAGATGAGGAATGGTGGTCCTTCAAATATGAGAGAACCAATCTTCAAAGCTACTGTAAAAGGAAAATAAAAGGAAGAATCAAGATATGTATTAGAAGAAGAAGAGGAAAACTTTTTTAAAGAAACTTGAAGTGGGTACAGGAAGATTTAGAGGTAAGATTCATTTCAAATATTTTTCTTATGGTAGAGTTGGTAAATATGCTACTAAATGTCCTGTTGTAGCGGCCAAAACCATTGTCCAAAATTTTTCCTTAGCTTTGTTTTGGAGCCTCCGTACCAACCTTTCACAGCATCATGTCTTGCTTCGTCAAGTAAACAAGCTTCAATGATTTTTTCGCATAAAGACAACCTATCTATCAAAGCTTGTTGCATTCCCCTCACAGGTTGTATCTCCAAACTTGTTCCAACTGCAAGTTGAATAGCTCCCTCAAGAAATTGTGCAATTATGGAGGGAAACCGACCTTCCCTCCAAAAATTGCTCAATTCTGTTTGGCAGCGTGCCTTTCTCTAGAATTGCACAAATCTGCCAGTTAAGCTTCATCCAGAAAATTGTGCAATTCCTCCCAACAGGGCTGCTCAACCCAGGAATTACACAATCCTGGGCAGCAATCAGCTTCTCTGCCTAGAAATTGCACAAATCTCCTGGGAAGCCAGCCCAGCTCCCTTCTAGAAATGTGCATTTTTTTGTAGCAGTTGAGCAGGCTCTTGCATGTGTAGTTGGGTTGACCAGTTCCACCCGGGACCAACAAAACTTTACTTGCATGCATGGGCTACTTTTTCCCGTAATAGCAAAAGGCAACATGCAAAAATCATCCCTTGATTCAGGGAGCTATTTTTAGAAGCTGGAGGTTACATGCAAAGATCGTTTTAGAATCTTTCCTCCAAGTGTCTCTCTTTCCTTAGATTTGTGGCATGCACTTCATGAGCTTCAAACTTATTTATTCGACACATCAAAGCTCATTTCTTCACATCGATCTTGGAGCTCTTACATCCCATAGCACATCCAAGACTCTTTGACATATCCAGCACAGCTATTCACGGCTAAGTGGTCTCAACTTGTCTTTTTCAGTATTTTGTCGCTTTTTGTGTTTTCACTTGTTTGAGTGTTGTTTGTTTGATTTCTTTGAATGCTTGTTGTCTTTTACATGCATACCAGCTTGTACTAGCACCGTTTCATTTTTCTTTAGTATCTCACTGCTATCACATGCATCAAATTGTTTTTCACGAATGGTCGCCGATTCAGTGACTCGCTTCACCCACATGCATGTTGTTCCGCTTTCTGAATCTTTCATTCACTATTTGCATGCATGATAATTTACTTCTGCTTACACTCAGTATCACCATGCATTCACTTTCACATTTTCTTTTAGTTTCATGTCAGTGGGTCTGGGTAGGCTTGGCCCAGACACTGCCTCGCCAAGACAACATTGCGCAATCTTGAGAGGGAAGGCTCTATCTTGCACTCAGGAAATGTGCATTTTTTCCCAGTAACTATCCTCCAGGCTTGCTTTACACGATTCTAAGGGACAACGACTACTGACTGGCCCAGAAAAATACGTAATGCAGTCACTGAGCTTGCAACCATTGCCAGCTGAAATTGCGTATTGCACAATTCCAGCAGTCATCAGTCAGCCTGGATTGTGCATTGTGCAATTACAGCAACCGCTCATGCCTCCTGGATAGCCCAGACTACTTTTGCGCAAGTTTAGTAGCTAGTCTCGCAGCCTCCCAGAAGAAATTACACAATCCTTGCTAGTCAATCCCCATGTATGTGTTATGTCGTTCCCGAATTTGCTTTGGTTTTCGCTGATAGATTTCTTGCCATGCATGTCTCTTTGTCTCGAGATCTAGAAGGTTTTCGTCTACCTCTTAAAAATTCAGGATCAATGGCCTCTAAGGGAGTAGGATAAAAGGACACTGACGAAAGTGCAACTAGAGCAGCAATTGAGAGAGTGACCGCAAGTCTACCGATCTATTAAGATACCAAGTTGATTCTAGAGAAGGACATCAAGCTTAAATGGAAAGAGGTCAATGATGCATTTGCAAGCACATTTGGGGAAGACCTCAAAGAGCGCCAGGTATACGTGAACATCCACAACTCCTTCTTGCACCAGATTGAATGCAAATACCCCGTGTTGCCATGCGCAGACATGATACACTAGATCGTCTCGCACATTGATCCCAAGGCGATGACCTTGAGTAGTGTCAGTGGGACGAATATTGCAACCTTCAGGGCATAGGATTATGATGAGATGTATCATATGTCGGAGCCCGTGACTATCATGGAGACTCCCTTCAGCTTTACCCAGCAGCAATGCCAACTCCAAATACATTCTGAAGAACTCGGTAAAGGGGCCGGATAGATTTAGGATGACACCCAACAAGGTCTACAAGACGAAGATACTGTGGAAGGCATATCAATACTTGGTCATCTTTTCATGTCGACTGTATGGCCAAGAAAGCACGGAAACCTTCCCACGGAGTTGGGTGGTCGCGTTGGATGAACTGACCAAAGAAGGAAAAGTATGCAACTGGTCTGACATGTTGGCTCATCATCTGAAGGAACAGGTAACAAGAGCTTGAGAACCGCCCAAAGGTATGCAAGTAGAAATCTACATGTCTGCCTACATCTTGGATGCAATTTGTGACCTACAGGAGTTTCTGGGCTTGAAGTGGGCATGGTTACCGGCGTAGATTACTGTGAATACTTATTGTAAGATGTTTTCTGAATCTAGCTTCAGAGGAGTTATCACACTATTGTCCGATCATTTTTTCACCTCGATTTAAAAGATGATATTCGAACAGGATCCACCCTACACGTCGAAGGCAACAATGGAGGCACTGACTAACATAACTAATTGGTATGCCTCACCGTCCGACACCTTCATACTGATGTACAACACAGAGAATCCTCTGCATGTTCTACCAAATTTTACCTTGGACGCACTCGTCATGCAAGAAGTAGCATATCACATCTTGGTAGGATTGACACCTAGGTTGCACCGAGAGAAGAAGGCACCTTGGCCCACTCTTCGGCTGTGCATCGAGTTATAAGAGATACGGAGTTTCAAGCATGCAGATGTTGAGGAAGAGCAGATGAAGAAGTATCCACTTGACCTCCAAAGTTACAATACGTATGACCTGCATTGTCTTGTGAAAGATCACTGCACGAGAGTACAGTTCAATTGGATCCACAGGGCATGTCATTGGGCGGAGGAGGACCCATGGAGATATTGTGACAACTCCTTCAGACTCAATGAACCAGTTATATTTTCTGTGGAATGGTTAGAAGCAACATCCCAGAGAGCACCAGAAGTAGTAGCAACAATAGAGGTGAATATACTAGTGTGCAACAAGGGCAAGAGGAATATTTTCGATCGCATGGAGGAAGAGCAAAGCTGCAAGTTTCGAGCAGATCCACTTATGGAGAAAGTAGCTATGTCCATAGAGGAAAAGAGGCAACAATGTGACAAGAAAAATGCGCAAAGGAAGAGAGAGAAATGGAGAATGGAGGAAACAGAGAAGGAGTTGCATGAGTTGAAGGAGCAACTCTGAAAGGAACTAGAACTGTGCAACTATGAGAGGGAAGCGCAACAATAATAGGTACAGCAGGGGGTGCAACATGTGCAAAAGGATGAAACAATGCCCATACATGTAGTGGACTCATCAAAATAGCTGGCATAAGGGAAACAGGGTGAACCATCGTAGGAGCAGGACTTTACTCAGGAGATAGAGCGATCACTTAAACAGATGGATACAGACATGGAGTAGTGGGACTTAGAGAAGGACATCGATCTCATGCCTCATCACATAGAGGTCAACCCACCAGCTTCACCGCATCCAAAAGATGATAAAGTCCCAAGTGACCAAGGAGACAATGAGATCCTTGGAGATCAGCCAGAAGGAGAGATTCACAACATCCCATTCGACGAGTCTCAACATAGAGTTGTGCAATCACATAGAGCGTCAGCTCCAGAAAATCATACATCACCTGCGCAGTAAGAGGAATGAGTGATCATGTATGATGTGCGCAAACATCCAGCAGCCTTGGTGGATGCTACCAGAGCATAAGCCAAAGCCACAAGCTCAAGTGTCCGCTTTTTGAGAGCTGAGAATGAGTGAATGGCTAAGGTGCTACAGACAGCCAAGCAAGGAGGAGAGTTGGTGACAGCGTCCACCCGAGTAGAACTGAAGAAGGCAATACTAGATGAAGTATTGTCCCTTGACATAGTTATGTGGGCATTGTATTCCAAGTTTGGTACCATGCATAAGGGAGTCGTCCATCTTAACGGATGGCACTAGCGATGTGCTAGAAGAGAACGTATCTCATCAAATGTGCATGCTGTTGTTGATTAGATGCAAACATGGACGATGAGATACAAGGGAGCCCTACTTCACTTGCCTAAGATGATGAAGCCCAGAGCAGTCGAGCTGAAGGCACACATCCGGAGTCATATCCAGAACTATGAAGAGTTGTCGCAGCTCATCACTAGTCTACATGCTTCCCATGCATGTGTATTCAAGAGTATGGATGTTGTGGTGCGCGCACATGAAATCCTATCTATTGGGACTCTCAACTAGGCAAAGACAAAGGCACATGTCCAACTAGAGCCTGACTCATACTTTGACGAGTTGATGCGCATAGCCACTATCCCAGACTTGTCGATCAATGCAGACAACAGGCACAAGTATGTGGCTAGTCTAGCCATGTTGAAGACAATGATGCACATGCTTTCAAACGAGTTGGACAGAGGAGCCCGAGAAGTACACCTAGATGCTATGGAGGCAAGAGTTAGGTTCCAGAAAGATGTCGCCTTCGAGTACACAGACACCATCACAGACTACCGATCTTGGCATCAGTTCACAATTGTTGATCATTGTGAGGATGTTGAAGATTGGAATTCCCACGGTTGGGCTAGTCATAGTGATGTCTTGCATGGCTTGCTAAAGCCATTTTTGTCTCACATGGGTACATGTGCATTGTAACGTAATGTCTTTTCAAGTGTAAGATCAAGTTTCAATAGCTGGATGTAATAGTCATAGAGTAAATGAAGAGTCATGAGGGTAGATGAACTGTCATAAAGGGGAATGTCAAGGGCCACCCCAACCTTTGCTATAAATAGTCCCTCATAACTCATTGTAAAGGGTTTTGTTCAGCCAAGCTTCCAATAAGACTATCTTAGAGAGCTTGGATAGTATTGTAGCATGCCTTAGCTTCTCCACTACGCGGGGCTACTATATCTCTTTGGAGAAGCAGGCGGTTGTGGCTATAACGTTCCGCTGTCAGAACTAGTGGTTGGACATGGATGTATTGTATGAGTGGAACTTACACTTCTTAATATAATAGAGCCAAAATGTTTCATGCATATGTCATATTATATTCCAGCTATCTTGTTTACTCTAAATGGTATATGTATCTATTTTCTTATGCATGCATGTATGGACTATTCTGTATAAGTATGTATGAATCTTACTGAAATGCGTTGATTGGTTTAACCATCACTTTGGATGGTTAGCTAACTTGTTTTCCAGTTTTTGATGCATCTTCACTCATGTGTTCCCTTCCAAGCCGCGTGCTATCACGGGTTTCCAAGGGGCGCACTCACCCAAATTTTCGTGTGTTAGAACCGTTCATCCACCTTCCTTGTCTTGCCACAACTGTCACACCCTTGCTACCAATAGGGACATCTTACTTTCCTTTGTGAGAAACCACAGTAAAGGCATTACCGTACGACCCACTACTGGGACTCCTACACCAAATGGTCTAAGGTATAATTGGGACTTCTTACCAGGGAAATCCCCTGACATGTTGGTGGGTCCAACACCCTCAACATTTTTGGTGCTAGAAGGAGGGCTAGATGACAAGCTCATCCCAAGAATAATTTTGAACTCAAACCTCGCTCTGTATTCTTTAGTGATGGAGTTTCATAATCACAAATGGATACAGTCACTATCACAAGATTCCGAGGGCTGGTTTCTACTGCCCTACTTTGCTTGCAGATGTTAAAAAACATGTGACCTCCTGTCATAAATGCCAATTTTTTTAGGGAAAAAGGAAACTTTTACCCTTGCCTCTTAAACCAATTTCCACTGAGATGCCATTTCAACAATGGGGGTTAGACTTCATTGGAGAAATACACCCCCCATCCTCAGCTCAGCACAAGTGGATTCTGACAGCCACAAACTATTTTACCAAATGGATAGAGGCCATACCTTCTAGGCAAGCCATAGACATTCTCATAATCACCTTCCTAGAGAATAATATCCTTTCAAGATTTGGATGTCCCTAGAAGCTCATTACTGATAATGCAGCAGCCTTTAAATCTAAAAGAATGATAGATTTTTGTAACAAATACCACATCACCCTTGGCCATTCCGCAACCTATTACCCTCAAGGTAATGGACTAGCAGAGTCATCCAACAAAAGTCTAGTCAATATTATCAAAAAGTTACTGGAAGACAATAAAAATACATGGAACAAGAAGTTAGTCAATGCCTTATGGGTAGATAGACTGACTACTAAGAATTCCATTGGAACATCACCTTATCAACTGGTTTATGGGATGGATGCAGTTTTCCCATCATCCTTGGGAGTGCCAGTCATGAAGATCCTCCAGGAATTATAGGTGGAACCAAATGATATTCAGAGAAGAATAAATCAGACCATACACTTGTAGTAGACCAGAGAAGAAGTATATGTAAAATCACAGGTAATCCAGGAAAAGATCAAGAAAGTCTTTGATAAAAAGACTAAAGCAGATGATTTTCACATAGGAGACAAAGTCCTTAAGTGGGATTCAAGGAGAGAAGACAAAGGCAAGCATGGAAAATTTGATTTTTTGTGGCAGGGGCCTTATGTCATTTATGGCTACAGAGGCAACAATGTCTTTTTCTTGAGAAACATAGATGGATCAGATCTACTAGGAGGACCTGTTAATGGTAGGATGTTGAAGCATTACTTTTCCACTGACTTACAATAGTTCACTTTACTTTACATCATTGTACATAACATTGCAGAGTGTAGATTGGATTGGATGGTAATCCTTTGAAGTTGAAGCCTGGAGAGAAGGCCCTAAGCTTCGAAAGATTTACTATCATAAGTATCAATAATGCAAATTCACAAAAGGACACTTTGCAAGGTAACTTCAGCCACAATTCAAAAGCTACTAATCTTTAGATTTCTTGACATTTCACTAAGAAATTTTATGCCCACATGGAGCCACTGTTAGAGTCCTATAGTGATAGGAATCATAATTTTGAATTGGCTAAGGTTAAGCCTTGTAATATTGTACATACCTTTGCTTTCTGCAAATGTTTTCCATATATTAAAAAATGTAAAGAGGGTATGTCCTAAAAGAAATATCAAAGGACAAAAACAATAAGAAAAGATCAAAAAATAAAAATATATGAATCCCAAAAACAAAAACAGATCATGAAAGTGTGCAAGTCTAAATGCCAGTACTATTTTACTTCTTCTGCAAATATTGGTTGTGTGCAGCTTGTCATACATGCCACAACACATGGTAGTCAAACTACTTAATCTTGAGTATTTCATGCTTTGAATTTTATGTTTATACTTAGGGAATAAAATCTGACCAAACAGCTTAATCTTGGCAGATCATTAGATAGGTAGAGAAAATAAAAGGAGCTCATCAACTTAATCTAAGCCCTTGGAAGATATAAGGTTAGAATTAGATAGTTTAATTTAAAAGAAAAAGAAACAAAAGGGTTTGCTAGCTTAAGTGCACCCACCAAAATGAAGAAAAAATGTTAGGTAAGTAATGGGTAAGTAGAGGAAAGGTTGCTGAAGTATAAAGTTGATTGGAGAAAAGCACATTCATCATGCTTAATTATATGTTTCAACGTGCATGAGAAATTAAGAAATCAAAAATAGAGGTTTACAAGTTCATTTAATTGACTCCCCCTCATTCATTTCATCCCTATACTTGCTAATTTCCTCATCCACTAGTATGTTCTAGTACTAAAAATCCTTCAAGTCATAAAGGCTCAGAGCATTTCTCTGACTTTTGGTGGGACCGGACCCTCGACTTAATGACTTATGGACATCAAGTGTTAGAATTCCCTTCATAAAATTCATTTCCCTTCATTTCCCTAATAAAACCCCTTTTCCTAAGGTTAAACTCCATTTGCCTATGAAAAGTAAAAAACCCCATGTTAAATTCCATTTCATTCAAAATACCCACAAAAAGATTTTATCCTAAGTATAAGTGTATGTGAAGAAAATGTGCAAATATTAAACTATGCTTAGTATTATTTTCACTCCGCTTATTTCATTTCATATTAATTTCTAACCTAACAATATAGCTCTCGATATACCTTTTCCCATATAAAAATAAATCCCATATATAATACCCCAACCTTTAGTTTAACTATAAACTATATTTATATCCCATGCCCTCGACAAAACCCTCTTAACTCACCAATTCTCGGTAAAGTTAAGATAATCCCTTCATTAAACCCCGCCCAATCATTTAATCCCATTTTTAACTCGTAAATAATCTAAAACCACTGAGGATTAAAGCCGCGGGCCCCCCGAAACCTTTTCCCATTTCATCTATGCTATTCTGTCACCCGACTGTCGTCCGATCGTCATCACCCAAATCCAATGGTTCACAGCCATATCAGGTTCGCCCGATGTCTGACCTTTACTTGCTCGATAAAGTGGTATTTCCCAGGCCCCCATCTGCTATGTGTCAAGCGTTAAGGTATATCAGGTGACCTCGCCAAAATACTGCCTCCTCCATAAAAGCGGTGTGATGGCATGGGAAACCACCTCCCCCCCAAACCTGAAAAATCACCCACTGTTCATTTGTAATTTACTTGCCAAAAGGTGACCGTTGTTCAATAAAAAGGCCGAGAAGCCCTATTCGGCCCTTTTTCGATCAATTTCTGTGTAAAACCTCTGCAAACCATTACGACACCTTCAAATGTTGAAATTGCCAATTGACCTCAATTTTACTCCTGAAGAAGTTGCAGAGACCCCAATCAAGCTCTCAGTCCGTACCAGAGCCCATCCAGGAGTTGGATACTCAAGGCCAACCCAGGTCTGTTATATTTTGGACAACACTATTCCACAGGTATTCATCACCATACACCTACACAAACTTCATTGAATCTTTTGTCCATCTAGTCATAACCATGCTGACAGGAAGCCCTCCACCCAGAATAAGCCAAGAAATCAAAAGAGTGCTCCAGTTGTCCAAACAAAGTAAGGTGGGAGATTGGTACCTTTACCAAAATCACACCAAAATAAGAATCTATGGTTGCTAGCTTGCCGCATACAAATTTCCCAAATACCTCCCCATGAGGTTATTTTCTTTGGAATATTATAGACAGATAATGAACTCTAATGATATCAACTTTGTCTCAGCCAAGAAAAGGTCTCAATTCAAGATCAAGAACCAGTTAGGCCCTTTCATTTGCAATTCTAGAGAGGCAGGAGAGGAAGCAGATCAAATTCTGCAACAAATGAAGCTTAAGAACAGTTTCATGTGGAGGTATGACCCTCAAGGGTTTATAACCAAACTAACGCGAAAGGTAAAATTGGGGCCTTACATTCATCACCCCATACCAAAAATAGAGAGATATGCCAACCAATCTGAGTGGTTGGAAAACACTCTCATAGACAGGGATAGTACAAAGGTAGGTGTTGAAAACACCTTGTTTGATTTGGAGAGATAGCTTGATGAAAGCTCATTCCTACAGGTACCAGAGCAAGAACGAACCATGAGTACCCCTACTATTTTGCAGACTCCTCAGAATGAGGAAAAGAATCCCAAAAGGAACAGAGAGGGAGCCTCCAGCTCAGGTATGGAAACTTCCAATGTACAGTATGAAGCTAGCCAGAGCAAAAGCCCTAAGCTCAATCCTATTTCAAAATAGGAAGACATAGAAGGCTTAGTAGAAATAACTAATACTGAGTTAGACATGAGTAAGGGCATAGCTCCATCTGGAGAAACACAGGAACCATCTACATCAAAAACTCAAATTTTAGAAAGGCGGCTCACTGTAGAAGTCTCCTCATTCAATAAGCCTACTGATAGAGATAGGGACATTAAGGACAGGTTCAAGGAGATTAAAATGAGAAATGAGAAACTGAAGGCAAAATCCTATGCACAGTATTTCAAGCTTACACCCCCTAATCAAAGTAGGTTGATGTCAGCTTTTGACATCAATGAAGGAAAGATGAAAATTTCCTTCATAAAGCCAATTGTACAACAACTAAGAACATCAGCAGATTTCAAGAAAATAGACTTTGAAGTATTGGCAAGCGATATTCATCCCGTTGACCAAATTGAATTTCACAAGAAGGCTGGAGAAATGATTTACGCCACCCTTATAGGAAAATCCATGGCTGCTCATCAGTTGCCGAATTCACTTAATAACATTTCATCCTAGTATCAGTTGGAAAAGGCCTCCTCACAGGCCAAAGATACCAGAATCAACTTTTTGCAAGACTTGATAATTGAATTGGGACATGATCCCAAAGACATCAAGGCTACTGAACAATTAATAAAAAGGAAGAATGATGACATTGTAGCACTCAAGAAACAGTTGAAGATACCTCAACTATAGCATCCCCAGACACAGGAAGTCTTGGAAAGCCAAACAAGGCATGAAGAGATGATGGATGTAGTCCTTAAACTAAATGATAAGTTGAGGGAGACAAAAAAGGAATTGGACAACTTAATCCAATCAAAACAAACTGATCAAATGTCATCCCAACAGTTACCACGGCTATTCCTTCCACATTGGCAACCTCATTGGCTCCCATAGCTCCAATGGCCACAACACAACTAGTTTCTACAGCATCTACATCAGCAACAGGTACATCAGGTGATGAAGTAGCAAAATTGGTTAAAGCTATGGAAGAAATGTCCATACAGAAAACAAAGATGAATAAGCTTAAAGAGAAAGTGACAAGCTTGGAAACTGATTACAAGCTTGCCAAAATCATGCACAAAGAAGAAGTGAAAAAGGCTACTAGGATGAGTGAAAGATTGAAAGCCCTGGAAAAGGACTTAACACTGAAAGAACCCCTTGGGTAGGCTAAGGAACAACTATGGGCCAATATCATTGACTCTGTTAATGATATTTTTCCATCTATTCAGGTAATTTTTGAGTAAATAGATTTGATAAAGCTAGCTACAGAGGCCATCCAGAAAGTAAAAGCAGAATTAGGAAAAATGCTGGAAGAGGCTACCAGAATTATCCAATTCCTTAACAACAAGAATAAGTATGAGCTTCAGGAATTGGAAATAGAGGACAGAACAGAGACAATTTTGGAGGTCAGAAAGTTCATCTCCAATAGGAAATTGATGCAAAACTTGGAGGATAAGTGTCATAATATGCAGCTAGCCATTGACAGATTTATGGCTAAGTTCCAGATTTTAAGAGAAAAGGGATTACCCAATCCCTTAGTGATAAATGATAAGTTGATGACACAGGAGGATTACAACAAGAAAATCAGAGAGGTAGCAAAGGATCAAGTAAATACATCCTCAATAAAGGCATTGCCAATAGGAAAAGTACTCTACCAAACATTTGAAAACTTGTTTTACCTCCAGCATGAGGTAAAACACTTGTTTACCAATAAGCCTAATTTTTCCAAATACACAAAGGCAGATGAAACATATAGAAAGATGCTAAAAATCCAATTACCTAATGCTGAAACATGGGAGAAATTAACTGATTTACCATAGAAATATGCAGTAAAAGGGTTAATGTACAGTAAAAGTAAAACAACATGGTAAAAGGATGTAGACAGATCAACAGAGTCAAAGTGTATCATATGAAAGGATAAATCAAATGAAGCATCCAACGTGAAAGATCAAACAATAAAGCAGATAAAAGGGCAAAAGATCAAATTGTTGAAAAGTGTGCAACAAGAAATGCTAAATTTAGGAAGTGCTAAAAATAGAACTACTAAAAATAGCACTTCTAAAAATAGCAGTTTGGCCAATGAGCATTTTTGCCACCTTGGGTGAGAGGTGAAACTGATAAAAATAGCATCTTCTAAAAATAACATTTCTGAGTCCCTTCCTATTTATAGCAGTCGTTGGTTTATCTATAGGAAGTAAATTCGAATTTGGTCTTACCAGCAGTTTGGAATATTAATTAATTAATTATCCATGAGTTAATTAGTTAAGGAAAAGCAAACTTGAAGTCTTTGTGAGAACATGCAATTATTTCTCCACTAATTGGGGAATGTGTCCTTGATTTGCTCCATTGATTGAGGAATTAAGGATAAGTTCTATATTGAGAGGATCAGTTGACTTAGTTTAACTTAGTCAAGTCGAGTTAGATTAATTTAACAAGTTGTTAAATTAATGAGATATAGTTTGTTGATGCTTGCATGCATGTGACAACTATTATTTTCAGATAACTGAGTATTTTCTCATGGATAACTGATGCATGGAAGTTCAGACAGAGACCCAGTTGAGATCAGATGAGGGACAGTGTACTATCAGATGCTAGAATATTTCTAGTAAGTATTCCTTGCATGGGGAAGGAAGCTTCTTCCTTCTATGACTGCGTAGTTGGACCTAAGGTGACAACAGGTATGATCAGGCCAATTTACATGTGTTTTGTAATTAGACCCCAATCAAAACTGCGCAAGTAAATAGGAGCTTAGACCTGAGGTGTAGCCTTTATATACAGGGCTAGGTAGTTCATGAGCTTCATCTTCAGAGTACAGAGAGAGCATGATAGCTTTTGAGCTGATTATTTTTGTATGTTGTTTAGGATTTCCACTTGATTGATAATACAATGTTGGGTTTTATGCTGGTGCTTTCCCCAATGATATATTTTGTGTTATGTGTGATTGATTCCTTCTTATCAGTTATATGTGTTCATGCTTGATGTTGCTCATTTTCAATTAAGCTTCCGCAAAGTTTATGATAGATGTAGATCTAGTATTATGCTTTAGTACATTGCATATATCAGTTTGATCTGCAGGTGAAATTTCTACATGATATCAGTGAGCTAGCTGATTTGTAGAGAAAATTCTACACAAATCCAACAGAGCCAAAATAAAAGGGACAACATGAAATAGTTCAATAGCTGTCTCTATCTTCTTGCAAGAAGATATTATTCTTTCCTAGATTAAATCTCAAATTAGTTTGAGATATTTTGTAATAAACTTTTGTATAAATACTTCAAAATTCGAAGTATTAAGGGTGGATTCTATTAGACATTTCTATAGACTTTTTGATCAGAAGACCTAAAGGGTTATTGTATCATGTTGAGCCAGCAAGCTAGATTGATGAATAAAGATCAGAAATTTCAAAGGATTCATGTGTTAAGCGAATTTCAAACAAGTATTCTCATGTGTTGTTGTCATTTTTCTCAATTTATTCATAATCTTTAATGTTTTTCCAAATCTAAATGTTATAATTGGAATAATACTTCAGAACTTGTTTAATTACACTCTGTCTTAACAGTTATGCATTTAAATGTTTTCTTCTGATATTTAAATTAAAGAATTCTTAATTGCTCTTTGGTTTAGATTGATTTCTTGAATATCTAGATTAAAGGATTCTTAATTGCCCTTTGATCTTGATTACCCCTTCATTCCTCATTCATTATTTGGGTTTGAGAACCCTTAACTGCTCTCTCACCCCGAGTGAAACCCTTTCACCCCTCTGTCTCAAAGATCTGAAAAACACTTTGCTATCTTACCCTTTGAACGTTCCCTTTAGTGAGTTAATCCAGTTTTGCTTCCTTATTGTTTGACTCCATAGCCCAATGGTCTAAAAGACATCATTCTATCCATCTGTCTAAGCAGGTCCCACTACCCAATCTCAAATACAAATCAAAAATCCCCTTGAACAATCATAACTAGCCTAAAAACATCTTAACTAAAACATAATTAAATTTTAAAGAGAGAACCCTCTACGAGCATCAGGAAGGCTAGGTCCTGATCTCCAAAAGCGGTTTGTGGTTACCTTTGGTTTTTCTTTCTTTTTACTTCAAAAGAATTATCAGAGTGATAATAGGTCCCGATGTATTTCTTTGAAGATTCAGCTCTATTGTTAGCTTAGATTTGAAATTTACTTGCGTTTCTTGGTTTCAATTTTCGTGAAGAAATTGTGTTGATGCTCAAGTTGAAAACAATATGTATAAGAAAGCCTCTACATTTTATCTTGTTTTTAGTTTTTTATTCTTGTTCATATTTGTTTTCATGCAAAATTATTATAAGTCTTATCTTCAACAAAAAATCATTTAAAGGCTTTTCAATTAAGGTTCAACTTTGAAGCAAGATATGTGCAAGGCAAACAACAACTTGATGTGAATTTGTCTTTTACTCATAACTGCTCCTTATAATTACGATTTCCTTTCCAATAAAAGGCCTAATTAGTTACAACTTTACGAGATATAACTAATCAAGAGCTCAACTTAATTGAAAACACACATACTTCCTTCATATTCACAAGGGAAAATTTTAAGGATAGAAATTTATCTTAAATTTTAGGAACCTCGGCGAATCTTGCTAATCTCTAATATAAAAACTATAAAATGTTTGGTGATATCTTTGTAAAACCATTCAAATTTATTAGGTTTTTATATATACTCTCTATATAATTTTGACGATATTTAAGGTAAAATAATTTTATATTATAAAAGTTGGGCGAATCATTTTTAGAAAAAGTTCGCCTTTACCTACGAATATTACTCCCTAAAATTTTCCATGATATTTACTCTTTTTTTGAGACATGAGACATATTTTCATATATTGTCTTCTTTAAGTTTTCTTTTATTTATGGCTTATTAATTCACATTTTCTTTTGGGTTTGCATTTCATTCTTAATTTGCAAATTCTCATTAGTAGATCTTATTTCCGCTTTGCTTTAGATTTTATTTTCGCAAAATTTGCAGAAGTCTTACATTTTCACCTTTTGTAGTCATTTGATTTCATTTGTCTTGCTTTTGATTAGATTATGCAATATACCTTAAATTTATATGGGGTGGGAAATATTTCTTATGCAACATTAATTGGTGTACATGAGAAATATTTACTCTATCATTTCAATAGGATTTCATTTATCTAAAGGTCATCTTTACAAAAGTGTTCGCTTTCTCGTACATCGACCATTATCTACGAAAAATATTAAGATATGATTCAATTACTATAAGTTCGCCTTTATAAAGGAAAAAAATGTCTCCAATCTTTTCTTTGAGTCCCTCCCGTACCATGCACAATTAAATCCTCTACTTTGGTAGAGGAAGAAAAGACTAGTGGGGTCAAACTTAACTAGCATCCCTTCTATTTCTTTAAATAGAAAGCCTCTTGTACCACCCCGCTTTCTTCACCCAATCGCTAAAACAAATTCTCCTAATATGTTAATCAAAAGGGTGGCACATAAGAGAGTTGAAAACACATATGTGTGGGAAGCACAAGTAAACTCATCGGGGCTATGGGCACTCACTTGAAGTGGGGCCATGCGTGTATATTACCGAGACATCTTCGATGGGGCTATAGATGCTTGCGGAAAACGAAGCAATATCAAGAAAAAGAGGTAATTTTATATTCAATAGATACATACTAATCTTAAAAGACCTTCTAGCTATCTTTGTTATCCAATATTAAAGAAAGGATTAAAAGAATAATAAGTACACCTTATATTTGGATTCATTGTTTTAGCACTAGGCATTCAAGTACTTTCACTTCTTGAGAGCTTACCTCACTTTGATTTCATCTTACGTGGGACCTTTAGAAATGGCATAATACGCGAGAATGTTTTCGAAGCTTTTATTTCAATCTTTGATAGATTTAGCCCTATTATTTTAAACCAAAGATAAATGCTTCATCCTCTTGTGCCACTAATTGTTGAGGCCTCAACCACCCCTCTTAATTTCATTGAAATCATGGGGCCCTCCATGTAAATTTTGGTCAAAATAATTTCTATATAATACTTTAATTTTGTTAATTTTAAGTGAATTTTACTTTTGTAAATTTTTATTTTTTATTGTTTCATTGTTGTCATTTTTCTACGAGCTTTCCAATAGTTTGAATTTCACTTAATTCTAACTTACGGTTTGAAAGATATCCTTGATCAAATTTTAATTAGTTTCATCACCATCACCATCACCTAGATATTAAAATATGTATTTTATTATGTTTTTATAAAGTGTAAATAAAATTAATTTTAATGTGTAGATTTTTTTTATATTAAATTAGTTAATTAAGTTAATAATTTTTAATTAACTTCTAAATATAATTAATTTAGTTAATTTAGTTAATTTATTTAATTTTGATTAATTTGTAAATTATTAACTTAAATAATGATGTAAATATAATTTTGAGTTAACTAAATAATTTTATTTGTTAAATTATTTGTATTAAAAAATTTATTTTTAAATTAAATTTTAATTATTTAAGATATAATTAAAATTAAATTAAATAATAATTATAATCTATAAATTATAATTATAATTATAATTATAATATAGGCATAGTCTAACTTATAGATGGAATATACTTTTTCACTGGAATTCGACAAAATGATTTCAAGAAAGAATGTGATTTTTTGCTATTTAAAATGTATTTTTAAATGCATAAATGGATTCAACACCCTAAAAAATCTCTTGAGGCACTCGAATTTTACAAATTAAACAACTTAAACTCAATTTTTTAAAAATCTCTACCAAATTTTAATTAAAATTAACCAAAACAAATGTCGTAAAAAAAAGAGATTTCATATATAAATTAAACTATGCATTATAATATATATTATAAATACAATAATATAAAATAATATAAAATTAAAATAAAATATACTAGAACCACCATATCCAAGATTATGTCATCTCGGGAGTGTGATCTCGGGAATTTCATTTGGTGCTCCTTCAAGAATTCACGAGATCAAAGTCCTCAGAAACATTAGCATTGATGTGAGCATAACACATTAAGGGGTTGCGCATGTAATATTAAAGGGTTGCACATATCATGTTTTGTTTGTTTATTGTAAGTGGAGAGAGGGTCCCACATGAGCCCCCTCATCCGCTTCTCCTCAATTAAAAGCTATGTATGCCCTCTTTTATGTGTATATTCACACCATGTAACTATTTAAGTCATTTTCTCGTTCTCGTCTTGTATATATATATATATTTTTATTTTATTTTTAATTTATTAAAACTAAAACATTAATAAAAATTGTCCTACATTGTTATTAACCAGCATTCAACTAGTTTTAACACCCAGATTTTGAGAGGTAATATCTTGAGTTTTACTGCACCAAATCAAGAAAATGAGGGCTGGTTGGAAATTTGTTTCCAAGGATAAGAATATGGTAGTTGTTATTTGACAAGATCTTGTTATTTATTGCTCCAAAAAATTAGCAAAAGTCAAGACTCTGAATTTGCAACTAAAATTAACTTTTTGAGTTTGTCTTGGAGAATTTTCATTTCTCTGGAATTTCTAGTTGTTTCAAATTCATTTCAAATAATTCACTTTCCAGATAAATCTCTATTGGAAGAAATATAAAGCATGGATCTTCTTCATTTCTCTGGAATTTCTAGTTGTTTCAAATTCATTTCAAATAATTCACTTTCCAGATAAATCTCTATTGGAAGAAATATAAAGCATGGATCTTCTTGATTCAATTTAATTTTAATTAGTTAATTTGTGGTTGACAATTTTATATTTGGATTTTGTGTGCAAATGTAATTGTTTTTTAATTATGTTTTTAGATTATTTTTGTAGAGCTTGTTAGAGAAGATCATGACCAAGAGTCTTGGATCGGAGCAAAGGAGAGACAAAAGTGATTTTTTCAGCTCCAAAATATTAAAACGAAAATCTTCATTAAAAATATTCCTATTTTTGGGATCTGAGTTGGGAACAATTATAAATCTAAGCTTGAGAAGAGTAGTTAGTTCCTTTTCTTTACAACTAGGGTACTCTTTGCATTATTGAAAAGATGATTTTTTCCTGTAAATTGAGAGAAATACGCAAATCTTAGCCCGGGGTTTTCCTTTTGAGGTAAAATTCAGCTGCAGAGATAGATCATGCACTATTGCAACTCCATTCTCTATTGGCAGAGTTGACTATCTTGAGAGAATTGTTGGGGAAATTTATTATGAAGAAATAACATGATATACACATGTTTAAGATTGTATTTCAAATACTATTATTTGTGAATATATTCTTATTCTTTCATGGCAGATTTGTGTTGGTTGTTCAATGTTTTAGCACTATTGTTTAATATGTGAATTTTTGTTTATTAAATCAACTGTATAATTTAATAATTACATAGATTAGCCATTAATATTTTGATATTCTTATGGATTTAAACGAATTTATGAGTAACTATTTACTTAGAATTTTTTCATCATAAATCGATTTAATAGCCATTAAAATTGTGTGAACTATTTCCATGTTTTGATAGCTCATCTTTTATTATTTTAATCTCTAAACAAAACCTATTCTACATCAAGAATATCAGTTATCAGAACTATTTCAGTAGCTTGATATTAATAAAATATGCATGTTAAATCTCCATTATCTTTAAATATTTGCACTTAGCATTTAAGAATTATTTCATATGTGTCGAGTTAGAGTAGTTCTCTTTATTTTTTCCCATTAGCAAGTAGGCCTACATTTAGATTAATTTATTGCATTTTTAGTCATCTCCTTTCGTGGGAGTAATTCCATTGTTGGTTTGGTTGAGTCCTTATGTCAGCTTAAGGAATAATTTCTTGCAAGCATGCTACAAGGGGGTAAGTCTAATCTATCTTTTTGTTGATAAGTAATTAGAAATATCACAAATTTGAAGGAAGAGTGAGGGGTAACTATACCCATTTGAACCACTTAGAATCACCATCCGAAACAGATAAGGGCCTAATTGGGGCTCTGACTGGGTGATCTCCCCAATATTGATAATGATCATTTTTTTCCATGAAAAAATCCTTAAACACATTTAAACCTTCAAAAAGTGATGTATTCCATTGATGCAAAATTGAACAAGAATAATTGTTATGCAATATTGAAAGAGTATGACTACTATTATAATTTCCCTACACTAAATAACCAATTGATAAAATTATATTAAAACAACATTGACATCTCTAGAAAATGAGTATTACAGTCATGAAAAAAAATAACGCCTACAAACAACAATTCAGAACTAACTTTTAAAGTTTATGTGCGCATTGCCTAGAGATGCTAGTTTTATAACCAGGTTCAAATACGAATGTATGAGATGCAATTAGTGATTATAAACTTAGAAAATACGATGAAAATAATATTAAACAACAAGTATTTTCCAGGATAATGCACATCAAGAACAGAGTGTACAAACTCAAGAGATGGGGCCTTCATGGCTCAAGCAAGCACACTTAACTTAAAACCAAAAGTTGAAACTTTAAAATAACTTCATGAATTGATTAACATAGCTAATAATAGGTTTGCATTCCAAATCCAAGCTCTCAAATCAAAGTATCAGTTTTCAAACTAATAACATATGCATTGGCAAACCAAGTTTACTTGCCTTTATAAGCAGAAATTTAACAAAATATCCATAAATCTTATTCTAAATTAATTTGAAGTTATTCTAAGAGTAAGATCTGATACAATCGGCATTGCTAGTTTCTCATATCCTAGATGTAATCTTTAAAACATGGATCTAGGTGTTTTTAGCAAATCTTCCTACGTTTTAGCTACCGGAGTGCCCATGTTGATCAAGGGTCTTGGAGCTATTTCAGGACAAGCGAGTAGGAGACTCACCATCTCGAGTGACTCACAATCAAAACCCATGTGTTAGATTTCACCCATACCACTTGCAAATATAACAACCAAGGAGATTTACCAAATCTACTAAGATATGTAACTTCCTTTCTCAATGCAATTAATTACATGAAATTTTAAAAATTAAAAAGAAAATATTGTCATAAATGATGTAAAGAGGTGTTTTTCAAGGAAAAGAAGTAAAAAACAATAACAACATTTTTTTTTATCAAAACGAGGACCCAAAATGTGGTCACCATCTCATTTCTTCCAAAGTTCTTTCCTCCTCTAATAACTCATATTCTTGTTGTACTGCCACATTTTCTCACTCTTTACTTTCGTAGTCTACTAAAGCTCCTTCCTTTACTTCTCTCATTCTTTGCATTATGTCACACTATAGATGTAGTTTAGGGCAATTTTCACTAATCAATAACCCTTGCTTGATGTACATCTTTTCCATTTATTCCTGCCACCAATGCTTAATTATAATCACTCAGTGTCTTTCTTGTCATTTTTTTCATTATATTTTGGAGTCCACCAACTTTACTATCATTGGTCCTTTTAGCAATTTATGACAATGACTTTGCCATCAAATGATTCTATAATGTGTTATGGAATCTTCCAGTTGTAAACCACTTAATCAAAAGAGTACATAAGAATCTACATATTTAGAGACATCCACAAAGGATTAGGGAAATTGGGTGCAAAATATATATAAGACTCCTCTATACTTTAGATTGTTGAAGAACTATGTACTCACACTTCTATAGTCTTTCTACTTATATGAATTCATCTTTTATTAAATTTTGCTCTACAAGAACACCTTTTCAAAACTGAGCCATAATTGATGTTAACCAATAGTACACACCATGTACACCAATATGAGTGTGGAGCACAATCTAATATAGATAATAGAGATAAGTTACACAATAACTCGTTAAAGAACAATAGAAGCTCCTCCAAATACCTGTATACATTCATGCATCCTGATCACATATCCTTAATAATGACTACATGATCTCTACATACACCTATTCAAACATTATGAACAATATAAACTTTGAAATGGGAACTGATACAATTACCCATTTCGTAGATTTAGCAAAAAAGTGACCTGATTTTTAAAAGTGGCGATATAGAACACACCCTTTTTTTTCCAGAGCATATTTTTTACACTTTAAATTTTCTTATGTATCAAATATAAATATTTGTTTTTAAATGTTAGTGATTTTCACGCTGATTTTGAAACGTGTTGATGCAGCATCAATTTTTTTTTTTTTTAGGGCTTATTTTTGACACTTTAAATTTTTTAATGTATTAAGTGTGGATAGTTTTTTTTAAATGTTACATTTTTTGACACTTTAAAAAAAATTATGTACAACTTTTTTTTTTTTAATCATAATTACTTAACAAATTTTCTAGATGTCTTATTTTTCTTTTTTCAAATTTTGATTACTTAAAAAAAATATATATATATATAAAAAGAGACAAAAAAAATGTAAAAAAAAAAAAATTGTCTAGTAAACCATAAAAGAATATGGAAAAAATAAAAAACAACAACAACAACAAAATTTTAAAAAACTATAAAATTAAGTAATTAAAAATAGAAAAAAAATTTAAAGCATTAACAAAAATCTAAAAAAACAAACAAACTGGATTAAAAAAAAGAATCGAAAATCAACAAAAAAAAATTAAAAACTATTAAAACTAAGATTAAAAACATTTTAAAAAAACCTTAAACACACACATATATATTCAAATTTAAAAAAAATAAATAAAAAACACCTATTAAAAAAAAAAAAAAAAATACATATTTTTTATTAAAAAATAAACATTTAAATTTTATAAAACTATATATTTTAGATTAAAAAAAACACATCTAAAAAACAAAAAACAAAAACAAATTATATTTTTGATTAAAAAAAAAAACATTTAAACTATTTTAAAAACTATATATATTTAAAAAACTATTATAAAATATTTAAAAAACATTTAAAATATTTATAAAAAATATATATTTTTTTATTTAAAAAAAAAAAAATTGAGCCCGCCTGCCGCCGCCCGTGGGGCCACGGTCTTGGGCGGCAAAGGCTGCAGGCAGCTCCGCCGCCCAAGGTCGCGCTCCCATGGGCAGCGACAAGCATACTCAACTATATATATATATATATATATATATATATATATATATATATATATAAAATCAAAAATAGATTTTCTTATTTTAATATATATATATATATATATATATATATATATAAAATAATATATTTTAAATGTTTTTTTAATAAAAAATATATAGTTTTATAAAATTTTAAATATTTTTTTTTAATAACAAACATGCATTTTTTTGAAATGTTTTTTGATTTATTTATTTTTTTTTTTTTAATTTGAAAATATATAGATTTTTTTTTTTTTTTTTTTTTTTTTTAAGTATACTTTCTTCTTCTTCTTCTTTTAATTTCAGTACACTTTTTGTTTTTTTAGGTATTTTTAAATGTTTTAAACTTAATTTTTGTAGTTTAAAAAAAATGGATTTTTAATCTAGTTTGTTTTAATTTTTTTATTTTTATTTTTATAGTTTTTTTTGTTAATGTTTCTATTTTTACTTAACTTAATTTTATAGTTTTTTAAATTTTTGTTTTTTATTTTCTAAATTTTTAATGATTTATGAGATTTAAAAAAAAAAATACAGTTTTTTTGAAAATATGTTATATATATATATATATATATATATATATATATATATTTTAATTCTTATTTATATAGGTTAATTTTATTTTTTTTTAACATTTTTATGATTGATTTTTTTTTTCATTTTATGTTTTTTTTTAATATATATTTTTATTTACATTTTGTTATTTTTATTTTATTTTTTATTTTGTTTTTTTTTATTGTTTTTATTTTTAATTTTATGTTTTCATTATTTTTTTGAAATTTTAGTGTTTTTCAAAGTCGTGATAAATTTTTTTACGCCATTATTTCAAAATGTTGAAAATTTATCCTAGAAAAAAAAAAAGTGTTATTCCAGCACCAATAATTTTTTACGCCATTATTTCAAAATGTTGAAAATTTACCCTCGAAAAAAAAAGTGTTATTCCAGCATCAACACTTTTCGTTTTGAGGGTGTTTTTTGCACAATTTTTGCACAAAAAATTGGTTTTCACTGTCATTTTTAAAACATGTTGAAAATTTACAAAAAAAAAACAAACAAACAAACAAAAGGGTGTTATTCCAGCATCAACACTTTTCATTTTTAGCACTGTTTTTCATGTTTTTTTTGGGTTTTTTTCGCTAAAGTTCTCGTTTTGAGTTTATAGTTCTTGTTTCAAAGTTTACATTATTTATGGAGGATTTGAAATATGGCTTACAAATTGGTATTACCTCCATCTTCACATGTACATCCAATATTCCATGTTTCTTACTTAAAGAAGGTAATTGGTGAGAATATCCCAAACCAAACTATTTTACCAGAAATTAATTAAGAAGGGAAAATCATATTAGAACCAATAAATAATTCTTGAAACAAGGGTTAAGAATCTAATAAATTGAGTAATTACTAAATACCTCATCAAATGGTAGAATCTATTTGTGGAAGAGGCAATATACAAAGATGAGTTATTCATGCAAAAGCAACCACAATTAGTGTTGAGGACAACACTCGTTTAAAGGGGAGGGGCATGTTAATCCTTATACAAGCCCCATGTAAACCCTAAAACCTCTTAATAAGCCCTATATATCGGGTCGTTGTATTTATTTTGTTATGTAGGCCATAATTGTTCATTCCACCCGTTCATTATAAGTGTACCCTTTATCTCCTATATATATACCAAGAGGAACTAGTCTTAGGATCATCATATCTTGCCTTGTACAATATTCTTTGTAAAAGGAGGTTCCACCCTCAAAGTAGATTGTATTCATTGGCTTCTTATCATTTTTAGGGTGCATGGTTCATAGAAATGAACATCTAATTTCCATTCACAAACTACCAATATATGATTTATTGTGTCCATTGTGCTCTTGTCCCAAGCATCATTCTCTTTCTCAATCTAGCTCACAAATTCATCCTTCCATCTATTCCACCTTAGATTCTAACTCATAATGTTGCGTTACACTTCAATGGTGTCCTTACTACATCTCTCCAGACCTCTTTGCACATCCTCAAGTTCATACAAGACGCAATAACCATTTTAATAGTGGAAATGTTTCATCATAACTCGCCAAACAACTATATTCCCTATGAGATGGGCACACTCCAAGCCTACCAAAACAAAATTTAGTGCTAATCACTTGCCTTTTGTTTAGACAAGCCATACCTCAAAATAGTCTTGACACCATAAATTACACTAGAGTTAAATACCCTCCATTCCTACTTTGACAAGTTTACTTCGACAACTTTACAACCTAAACTTGTAATAAAGAAATGTGAGATAAAAAAAAAAAAAAAGTAATTGAACCCTAAATAATACAAATCAACGAACAATATTATGAGGATTGGAAAAAAAAACACTAGCTATCCTATTTCTCATACTCATAAAATGAACTTCTAATTGAAAATTTAGTGAGTGCTTTCTACCGAGCCCAAGAAGTTAACCTATTAAACCAACCCACATTCCACAGTACAACCATCATGACATCCATTAACATGTGCGCTAGAGGAACTAATCACTTAATTAAGACATCGAACTTGCATATTGAGCCCATGTTTCGTTGACTTAAAAGGCGCAACTTCCCCCTCCTGGCTAATGCTCAACGTCCCCCTCCCAAAAAGGCGCAAGAAAACAAATTTGATCCTTTAAGCCAGCAGACAGAAGATACTCTGGAGATCAAGACCCAAAAACCAGTTTCTCTAAGCAAAGATACTCCCTCAGTCCCCAGCAAAGGAGCTGAAGAACCCAAAGGTATGACTTCAGAAGCTGAGGAAGAAGAGCTGGAAACGGACGAGTCAGAGGAGGAAGGAGAAATAGGAGAATCCCAAACCTCGGTAAGAAGATCTACAAGAGGCCGTAAAACAGACAGGGAAAAAAGAGAGTAGGAGACTTACAAAGACAAGCTATAGGGAAGCCAACCAACTCTGGAAAAATTGCTAGCCTCAAAGCCTAAGATGTTGAAAAGTCAGCCCCAAGGCTCCAAGGGAGCCCATCAAAAACATAAATAATGAAGGTAATCTCCTGGAATTGTAGAGGTATGGGGAGCAAAGTTAAGGAAGAAGCCATGAGAAGCTTAATAAGAGCTGAAACCCGAGACATACTTCTCGTCCAGGAGACTAAGCTGGAAGATATAGTCTTCCTGCAAGCATGCAAGAAACTTTGGTTCAAAAGTGAAGCAAGAGCAATCTCTGCCCGGGGCACCTCGGGAGGGATTGGCACTCTATGGAACACCAACAAATTTACAGTCATTTGTGAGGCGAGTAATACTCATTGGTTGCTACTGAAAATGCAGAACTTGGACACAAAGGAAATCTTTTGCCTCTTCAATGTATATTCTCCAGTCAACATCGGGGAAAAAAAGGATTGTTGGGATGCAATAAGGCACCAAGCAGACTTGATAAATCTGGAAAACATAATTATCGTTGGAGATCTCAACCTCACTCTTCTTTCGTCTGAGAAAAGGGGAGGAAGTGCAGTTCGAGATCTGGCAAGGGAATGGGCGGAGGATCTCATGCAGGACTGGGACTTGCTGGATATCAAACCCTATTCTGGTAAGTTCTCTTGGTCTAACAAAAGAGTAGGACCTGGACATATTGCTGCCAGATTAGATAGATTTTTCATTCAAAGCTCCTATCTATTACTAGGTATTGAACTCAGAATGCACATTCTCGCTAGCAATGTCTCGGATCACAAGCCTTTAAAACTAGAGCTCCTTGCCCATCTAGACCTTGGTCCTATTCCCTTTCGATTTAGCCCCCTCTGGGTCAAGGAGCCAAACTTCATGCAAACAGTCAAGGATTGTTGGAATCAGCCCGTCAAAGGTTCTCCTTTTTTCATCTGGGAGGAAAAGCTTAGAAGGGTAAAAAGAGTGCTAAAATGTTGGGCCAATCTCTGTCCAGCCCAGCTACAGAAAGGAAAGTTATTAAAGCCTCTCTTGCCTCTCATCAAACTTATATGGAAAGTTCTACAGTCACAGAGGAGTTGTTAGAGAAAGAAACATAGCTGCAACAGAGCTTTAATAAGGCCTGCCTAGCTGAGGAAGAGTACTGGAGATTAAAATCCCGGAATCTCTGGCTTAAAGCGGGGGACAGGAACACTTCTTTTTTTCATAAACAAGCCCAGGCCAGGAAATGCTTCAACACCATCTCTGAGATCAAGGAGGATAACGACATTCACAAGGACTTTGCAGACATTAAGAAAGTAGCTTTTTCTCACTTCCAAAATTTGTACAGTGAAGATAAGGATCCGACTCATCATCAAGATCTGTTAGACGTCATACCTTCAGTTAAAAAGGCCCTCTTTGAGATGGATCCGGACAAGGCCCCGGGGCCGGATGGCTTCTCCACCAGGTTCCTTCAAACTTGTTGGCCGATCGTTGAAAAGGACCTTCTAAAAATGATCCAAAAGTCCCAGAATGCTCAGAAAATAGGAGGCAGTACAAACTCCGCCTTCTTAGCCCTTATTCCCAAGGAAAAAGGCGCCAACAACTTCAGTAGATTCCGTTCGATTTCCTTATGTAACATTGGGTACAAGCTAATCACCAAAGTAATTGCAAATAGACTGAAGCCCATCCTTCCCAGAATAATTCCGGAGAATCAAGGAGGCTTCATTAAAGGAAGGCAGATTGTGGACAACTTCACCCTAGTTCAAGAGGCAATACACTCTAGTCTTCTTCGAAAAGAAGAAGGTATGGTGATCAAACTCGATTTAGCTAATGCCTTCCATTGTGTAAATCATAGTTTCCTTTTAAAAGTCATGAGCAAGTTTGGTTTTGGGGAAAACTTCATTAAATGGGTCCGGGCATGCATCTCAGAGCCATGGATTGCTCCTCTTGTAAATGGAAGAGCCACTGATTTTTTCAAAGCTTCGAGAGGACTTAGGCAGGGTGTCCCATTTCCCCTATGCTCTTTGTCATTCAAGCCTCTATTCTCAGTTTTCTGTTAGACAAAACGATGCAAGATCAAGAAATTAATGGACTCTGTATTGCAAGAGGGGTTAAAAACATAAACCACGCCTTATTTGTGGATGACACTCTGCTTTTAGGTAATGCCTCTCTCTCCTCTGCCTCTAAATTTAAAGCTGTGTTGGATGAATTTAGTGAGGTCTCAGGCAGCGTTGTAAATAAGAACAAATGCCACATCTTCAGCTAGAATACTACGCCCAGATTGTTCTCTGTTATCTCTCGATGTTTGGGTTTTACAGCCTCCTCTTCTTAGACCTCTTTCAAATACCTGGGCCTCCCTGTTTTTCATAAGAGACTTACAAGCAAAGATTGGCTCCCTCAGCTTGAAAAATTCAAGTCCAAGATCCAAGCCTGGGGCTTCTCCTGGCTCAATTCTGCAGGCAAGTCTGTCCTAATAAAATCCATTCTCACCAGCCTTCCTCTATTCCATTTTGCTGGGCTTCTCGCTCCAGCAATCATATTAAAAAAAATGGAAGAGTTCATGCGTAGGTTCTTCTGGAAGGGCGGAAAACAGAATGAAAAAAAGATTCCCCTCATCAGCTGGGAAACCATCTCCAAGCCTCTTTGGGAGGGTGGTTTGAGCTTCAAAAATCTCTGTCAGTAGAATGTGGCTATGGCAGCCAAGATCGTCTGGAGGATCATCGCGCCCAAGCCTGGTTGGGCCCAATTGGCTCTCTGGAAAAAGTATTTCAGAGGTCTGCGATTAAGCTATTTAGACAATGTGATTCACATGCCCAACTCGTCCTTCCTCAACCTGTATGTTAAAGCTGCTCCCTTAATCAAAGTGCATTCCTACTGGATCCCAGACAATGGCAAAAAGATAAATATATGGACTGATAAAATCATGAATAAGGACCCTATCGAAGACAGAGCTTCCATTAGAGCGCTGCACTGGATGGACAGAGAGGGCCTGTTCACGTTGTGGGATATATCCCATTGGAGCGACTCTGTTTGGGCAGGCTGGAAGAACATTGAAGTGTCGATTCATCTACTCAAAGAATGGTCCATGTTGCTTGATCTTCTTTGCGGCTTGGCGCCCATACACATGAGGAAAAAGGATTCGAAAGGCTGGGGGTCGAATGACAGAGGCTATGTTGTCTCCATGGGATACATCAAACTGAATGAGAGGCCTTACGTCCCCCCCGACCCAGCTCCTTGGCAGGGAGTCTGGCGTATCCCTTCACGGCCCAACGTCGATTTCTTTGCTTGGCTTCTTTGCCATGGCAGAATTCTAATATATGACATCTTGCAGAGGAAAGGATTCCACAGTCCCTCCATATGCCCGATGTGTAAAGAAAACGTAGAAACTACAGTCCACTTAATTCTTGAGTGCAAATTTTCTAAGCAGATTTGGTTCACCTTCACTCATAATTTGGATCCCAACTTTCAGCTGCCTGGTTCCACTGCCGAACTTTTTTCAAAATGGGCAATCAGATATCCTGGACAACCTCCTAAAAATCAGGTAATCAAAACTGCATGGGCTATCTTTCCAAAGATCCTTTGTTGGCAGATATGGCTTGAACGGAATAGAAGAATTTTCAGAAACACTATGCAGAATCACAAGGTCTTAGAAATCAAAATCAAATGCCATATTCAGGAGTGCTTGACTGATATAAAAGATGACTCTAATCTCAGCCAACAGGACATTGCTTGGGGATCATTCCTTGACTTGCAATTCCAATCAGCAGTCAGAAACGCCCCTTCTCTTCAGGACTGACAAATAAGGAAAACTGAAACAGATTTTCAAGACTGGCTCAAAGCGCACTCAAGACACTCTCTCTTCTTTGATGGGGCAGCAAAGGGCAATTCGGGCAAAGCTGGTGCAGGAGGTGTTGTTGTAAATTCTTCTGGGGAAAAAATCCATTACTTTGCTTGGGGGCTTGGACATTTAACCAGCATTCAAGCTGAGGCTTTGGCCCTCTTTCAAGGCCTCAAGATCCTCAAAGATCTAAATATAAGTGAAGCTATTGTTATAGGCGACTCCCAGATCATTATAAACGCAATGATCTCTAACTCCCCAACGTTGGATCTGAATCTAGCAAGGTTGATATCCAGAATCAAGGGCTTGGAAAACGCTTTTCAGAAGCTGAATTACTACCATGTGTTGAGAACTCATAATAAAGAGGCGGACAATGAAGCCAACAAAGCTGCCCTTCTCTCTGCCGGGGTCAAGATGAAAGGCGAAGAGGAATCATGGGAACCCATCCCATAAGCTGATCACTGTCATGTTCTACTGCTTACTCTTAAATAAATTTGTTTGTATCTTCAAGTGGGGAAAAATCTCTGAAATTGAAAGCATAAATCCCTTATCAAGGAAGAAGTCTTCAAGCTTCAGCTGCACTCTCATTCTCAGCAGAGAGATGCAAGAGGACACAGAAGTCCTTAATGTAATCAGATTTTCGACATTCAGGCCAATATGAATATAAACACCCCATAACCGTTTCTGTCAAATAATAATAATAACGATGGTGTAATATATAATAGTAAATACATACATTAAATTGTGAATTAAACAATATTTTCTTATAACATTTAGTATTTAAATTCATGGTTTATTCCAAATTCTAAATCCATGCGTTCTTTACCTATAAATAGATTAAACCATTAACTGTTTGTGATATGAATGGAGTGTTAACATATAGTAACAAAATATCATTAAAAAATAGAGCATCACCAAGATGTCCGAACTTTGATCTTCCTACTAAGGTTAATGTTAGGGCTATTAGGGCTAGTGTTGGGGTGTTCTTAGCTAAAAAAGCTTCACTACATTTGATATCGATCTATGGACATTCTCATGTAAATGGGGTTTTGTCCTTTTTTTTTTCCTTCATGACTTAGGATTGACCAAAGAAAATTTGAAAATCATTATAAATACAAAACCATTGCGACATACTATGTTAAAATGATTATCTTGATATTGGAAATCCAAATTTGTGCATCGAAGCTTTAGAGAAAGTCGGGCATGAATATTTAGGGAAATAATGATGATAAAAACACATTAATTGTGGAAGAGTCCATACAAAATAACCTTTAACAAAGTGAATGTAACTATATTATCATAAATATTATGAAAATTATATTAATGGAAACTATTTTAATGGTAAATAAGATTATAGAAAATATTTTTTAATAAGATAAAGGGAATTATATAACTTAAGTAGGTTTAATGATTAAAGCTTGTATTTCTTATAAAAAGTTATAAAGTCAAATCTAAGGAATAGAGTATATGCCTTAGTAAAATGAGGAGCTTGATATTTATTTGTACATGAATTTTATCCTACACACAAAGAGAACTTATATCGTAATTAAAATATTATTATTATTATATTACTTTTATAAAAATAAAAATATCTATTAAATTAAATATACTTAAACAATTTTATTAATATTATTAAAAACCCCACTAAAATATGTATGTGATTTGAAACTTATTATAAACACTTAAAAAATTGATAAATTAATATTATATTATATTGATAAATTAATATTATATTATGTCTTATATATATGTTTATTATAGTTAATCATTGTTATTGATATATTTTATTGGTGAGTTGGAGTGTTTGATCATGTATGTTGTAAACTTAAAATTAATAAAATAATAATAATATTATTATTATTATTATTATTTTATTTTATGAAAATAAGAATGAAAATATTTATTAAATTAAGTAGGATTGAAAAATGTGGTGATTTGAAAATTTATTAAAAAATTTTGAGATGTTAATAAATTAATAAATTAATTATTTTTATAATTATTTATAATAATAGAAGTTTTTGATATATTTTAATAGTGGGTTAGTGTGTTTAATTATTTTTATTGCAAATTGATGTTTAATACAATATTAGTATAACACAATGTAATTATTAAAATATAAATAGTAGATATTTGTTAAATTTATTAAAGAGGTAATTAGATAGATATAAAATTTAATATTTTTAAAAGAGTAAATAATAATGATTTAATTTTAAAGTTATGGTGAAGTCAAATACCAAATTGGTGTATAAGACTTTTTAATTTGTGGGTTAAGGAATCTCCTCTACAAATGATTTTATTACTAAAATTTATAGAGGTGTATGTTTGAAAGTAATAAATTTAACATAGTTTAAATGTTCTATGTTTTTTTTTAAACTTATATAATTTTTTGCTAGAAATCTAACTAAAAAATATTGAAATAATAAATTTAAGTTATTAAATATGTGCAAATAAAGTGTTGCAAAATTTACCCATAGAATACTTAAACTTCACCCTATATATATATATATATATATATATATATAATTGTTCATTTTGATTGCTATTATTTTTATCCAGTTATTAATTTAAAAATTTAAAAATTAACTATTAATTAGGAAGTGTGACTAATATATATATAAGAAAGATAATAATGAACATACCTATTAATAATATAAAGTATAGGATATGAAACATAGGAATTTAACAATTTATTATAGCTATTTTTTATAATTGTTAAAAGAGTATTAAACCTTTTATAAAATTTATTGTTATTAGTAAATTTATTTTATAATCTTTTACAATTAATTGGAGAATAATATTTTTATAATTATTTTTATTTTTTTATTAAATTTGTTTAATTATAAATCGAATATTATTAGATTGTTTATTATTGAAATCAAATTATTTATAATTTAAATTCCAAAGATATATTTAAAAAAAAATTAATAATGGTTGTTCAATTAATAAATAAAATAAAAATAATGGTTATTCAATTAATAAATTGTGAGCTAATGAGATTACAGTTTTTGAAACCAATTTTTCCATTTTTTAAATTAGTTTTTGCTTTTTTAATATCCAATTTTCCACTTTTGAATTTGCATTTTTCAAATCCAATCTTCACATTTTAGGGATATGGTTTCACACTTTGAAAACATTGATTTGGAGGGTAGAAATGAACAAATTTAATGGAATTGGTATTTAACATTTTAACTAGAAAAAATATTTTATTATACATTTACTTATACTACTTGATAGTGATTTTTTAAAATTTATGGTGATTGAACTCATGGATCAGTTTTTGTTAAAATGCAATTTTGGAGTAATGAAAATGTTATTTCTAATGAAAAATATATTCAAAACCTTAGAGTATCTTTACTACAATTGAATTATGTAATGTTAACATATTATATGTGTAATTTAATTCAACATGATTTTTACTAGATTTTAAACTAAAAATATTGGTTATTTTGAATGGTTGGAAAAAGACGAATTCATTATGTATTTAGACCATTTGTTGATAAACTATACTTATTGTACTATGTTTTGTTTAAATAAATCTTCCTTAATGATGAGTGTCATTGACATTCATGTCTAAAATGTTACTTTTAAAAATATTGATTCAACTCAAAACACTCAACAAAATTTCTACCCGACTATTTGTCATGTAGTGTTTTTTTCAACTATATAAGATTTCTTTCAAATATTATTTGAATCATACCTGTGAGAAATCATCATCCATAGTGTTATAGTAGTAATGAAAATGAATCATCATCCAAAGTGTTATAGTCATAATGAAAAGGAAGAATGAAATTTCCATGTGTTCCCTTGTCCATCTTCTCTTGTGGACTAATTCTTGTTCTAAACCTTTCAATGTCACATTGGACAACAACATATCCCCTCCTCCTATTTGCCATGAGTTGCGTAGTGGTTCCAATTTTCTTTGTGGACATACATCTCTATTTGTACTATGCTGCATAAAACAACCTTAGGCAGCGAAAATGGTGAAGCGAATTTCCGCAAGTCTTCTTTTTTGCTTTTAATTGCAATTAGGTTAAGTTGTTGTTGTGATTCTTGAAAACACTTATTTGACCTTTAATTATGAGAAAGTTCACAATGTGGGAGTTAATTATTGTGGTTTAGAATATGAACATGAAAGTGGGGAACGTACGTTAATGAGAAATGATAAATAAAAAGTCTTATCGTGTGCTCGGCCTTTTCAATGAAACCAAAACATATTTTTGGAATGATAGATAAGAAAGGAAAGGAAGGAATCAAATGAAGCATGTGGTGCGTCCATTCAGGGTCCATTCATTCATTCAATGTTTGAGTTTGAGTATTGTAGGTCCGTAGCATCTCGTGAACATTATTAATTGCCGACATTGTATCAGTATTTTCCATACCCCCACCTTAATTTATGACGTGTCATAGAAAAAGACATGCAAAGCCCCCATATTTTACTCTCCTCTCCTCTCCTCTCCTGATGTTGTTTTGACAGCTTCTACCACTACCACTACCATTGAGGATAAACGAAATCTACCAACCATTACTACTACAACATCATCATCATCCTTTTTGTTATTTTCAATGCAAATCTATAATTATAATTATAAATTTTTGGAAGTAGCGCTCATAAAACACATTTGATTTAAATAATTCACCCCCACCACCGCACGATGCAGCATGCTCTGCATACAACCATACACACGCACAGTAAGCAATGTAACATTATAGTGACAGAATGGAAAGGGGTGCAACGCAAGATAACAGTGACAGAATGGAAAGGTAGTTACATTACTGACTCGGCCACACCCTTATCATTAATGTAGGTTGACGTGGTTGATGGCCAAAATCCAGAGAAAGGAATGGAGAGCATACTATTTATAGAAAGGTGATGTGGATACTATTTAAATGTAATATAGATATGTGTGGGTCAATGGAAAATTTCAGTCCCACAATTTGTACGCAGGAAGTGGTTTATAAATCTATTTCTTTAGTAAAATTATTTTAGATTTAGATTTATGGTGAGTTGAGAAGTATTAAATTTTTTGAGATTGTAATTTTTTGTTAAAAGTAAAAGTAGATTTGATTTCTATAAATCAAAAATAAAATAGATGTAAATTAGTTTAATTATTAATTATTTATTTTATTTTTTTCATTTTTATTTAATTCGTTAAAATCGAAATATTTTAATTAATAATTATAATTACTATTATTATTATTTTTAAATTTTAGTTTTATTTTTTTTAATTTTAATTTTAATTTTATATTTAATTACATAATATCAAATCTTAGTAATTGGTTTAGGTTCATCTATATGAGGTTGAAATAAAAAGCTTTAGGCTAACATAAAATTGTTATATATTTATTTTTTAATTTTTTTATAACTTAGTTTTATATTTATTTTATATGTATTTACATAATATCAAATCTTAGGTAGTGGGCTTAGGTTCATCTATGTGGAGTTGGAGTTGAAATAGAAGCTTTCAGCTAACCTAAAAGTGTAATATATTTATTATTTAATAAAAAATTAATTGAGTAAAAATGTTCGCCAAAAATAAATAAAAGAACGAGTGCATTTACAACTGGCCAAGTTCATGACCGCGAGTTTTTTAAGGAGGGGGAGAAGAAGACAAGATGACATGATCCATTAGAGATGCTGGAAAATTGCAGTACGCAGTATTTGTCTTTTTTTAAGTATTTATTTTCTGAACCGCCCGAGATCGAATCTTGCCATTACCGAAGACTTGGAAAAAGCTTTATTGCAGGATGGCGATTGCGGGTAAGCAACGTCTGAAAAGTAGTAATAATACACGGTAGGAAGAGTCACATGCGTCACGCCAGAAGATTAAAGGCCAACAAGAGGTCCGTGTTATTCAATTAATGGAGACTCCAAACAGCCACATGTAACATTATTAGTATTATTATTATTATGCTACGTTAGGTGGCCGCTACAGTCAATGGCTTCTGCTCTACTTTTATAATCAACTTCTTATGCTCTCTCTGTCTGTGTCTGCCTGTGCTGCAATCTTTTCAGAGCACTGGTGACCACTGACCAGAGCCCAGCCGACGATTGGACTCTGCCCATATTATTATTGCGGTCCGTTCTAGAGCCTTTGTCTGGGGAGGGGGGAATCGAACCAAGGACCATGTGGGTGCCACCGCGCCATCACATTTCTTTTTGGCGTGGTATGGCCCTTCATTTCCCCGCAATTAGGAGCAGGTGACGCATTCAAAGATAGTGGGCTTCATATAGTGTCAATGCCGCTAGGAATGTGGGGCCAACTCATGACTTTTTCTGGTTCTCTTTTAAACCTCCCGAGTCCTGACGCGAAGTGGCAAGGCTTGGGAATTTATATATAATGTGCTAGTTTGGTCTGGCAGTTCCCCCTGACGCGCCTGGAATTAAAAGTTTTTGTTGTATAACTGCAGACACTGTGCACGGATATCGCCCTGGTGGCCGGCCCGGCCCCAATTTCTGTCTTCAATCATTCTAACGCAGACTGTTTTGGAAGGACACGTGATTGAAATGCGTGCGGACACGTCAGACAAACGGACATAAGATGTCGTCACTGCACGGGGATCTTCAGCTCAGGTGGGGCCGGGCACGCTTATCCCATCTCATCGGTAACCCGCAGTCGCTTCCTCTTCTTGGCCGTTACCGTGACACTCACTCCAAACCCATTCCGGTGACCCCACCCCACCACGAAATTCATTTATTCCTTTTGGAGAACTGACATGTACGCCTGGCGGGCCACATGTACCTTTTACTGTACAACAAATGCCCAGGTTTGGTGGGAGCGACACTTGCTGCAGGCTGCCACATCGTTATTATGTTGCAAATTCGAACCGCCATTAATTGCCCTCCGTGTAAAGGATTATGGATGTCATGATACGATATCATATCCCCAACGGATTCTAGTAGAAAATCGCTGCCTGCTGCCTTTCATTTGATTTGACCCTCACACTTACCGTCGCCATAACTATGCCGTTCTCTCCAATTTCCTTGCTTTTACTCACCGTCACGTTCCTCCTCGACTCGACTCGGCTCGGCGCACTAGGAGGATCAAGTGTGATGTTAACCCTTGGCATCCACAACTCCGCTGCAATACAAATGCACTGCAACCAACCAAATACTTTGATGTAAATATAAATAAAATCAGCGATGTCAGTCAATCTGTGGGGTCAATGGCCACCACATGAACTGCCGGGACAAACTCGCCCTAAAGTCTTGGGCTCCGTATGGGATTAAATCTGGAGCACGATCCACTCGTAGATATTCAAGTCACGACTCTCTTTTTATTATTATATGTTTTATGTTTTAACGTGCATTCAGAGTCAGACGAAATGGCGGAAGAGATATATGGCAGTGGCAGTTCATCCATCTGCTCCTAGTCAGACCCGGCCGGCCCCGGTCCACATGTGGAAGGGATGGAGATGGAGCTAGGAAATTGCCAGTGTTACGATTACGTGTTCTAATTTTAAATCGTCTCAAAATTGCTGGAAAACGATGGAAATTTTCACACAATTTTGGTTGAAATTTGACCAAAATTTTTGGAAATCTGAATTATAATTATCCCTAGGAGCGAGCACATTGCACGGTCGTCGATCATGGGTAAACTGCACTGCCACTCCAAGCTGAAAGAAGGAATTGATGGATGGATGGATGGATGGATGCACCAAGAAAAAGAAAAAGAAAAGAGTGGCAGCAAAGAAAACGTTAAAAGAGGCGGTTGCACAGCAGCACCCATTTCGTCAAAGAAAAGACTTGGGGGCGGCTGTGCAAAGGACGTTGGAAACTTCGTCCCTCTGCCAATTTCCCATTCAAGCCGTCGTCATGGTCTCGGCGTGCGTGACCGGACTTATATTTACTTTACAACCAAAGGGTCCCACGTGTCGTGTTGAGCAACTTTAATCACCAATCTGTCCTGGTTGAGCCCTCAATTCAACTTCCCAATCCAATGGATAGGACACTGTCACCGCCTATCGCAGCTACCTAGTAGAGTAAGGCAAAGGCACACCACACACATAGGGAGACCACGTTGCCTCTAATACGCCAAATACGTGGGAAGGCGGACCACGTCGTTCTTGCCGTGTCTCTTTGGCTACCACGTTCTATCGGAGTATTAAAAAACAATAAAAACATTCATGCCATGCCCCTCCCCTCCCCTCTCCGACTTTCTGGACCAGGGCCCGCCTACTTTCCTTTTCTTTAGGCCCCACTGCCTGAGATTAGGATACGGTCATATGCCCCGCCCCTCTGCCCAATGAGCTACATTAAATAAAATAATACGTAACACTAACAACAATAATAATAGTACATAATAGGTGGGTACTACACCTTTATGTGATTATCCCTTTCTCCGAAAGCTTCCAGATCTCCTTGATTCGGTTTCTGGATCTCCCTCCAACTTTTCTTTATAACTTCTCAATTTAAAAAATAATTATTGCTCGAGAATCTAACCCCCTTTGCCTCACTGATGTGTATTGCCCAGTCTTGGGACACCCGGTAGCAGCATTAAATATCTCCAACAAATTTTCTGAAAACAATAATAATATCCCCACACTATATTTAAAAGTAAAAAAAAAATATGTGAATGGGCCGAGTAGAGTGGTGAAGGGCATTTGAGGAAGGAAATGGTGTCAGCTACTATCCCTCTGTGAAAACATTTGTTACGAGTTGTTTTTGGTAAGATTTTTTCAAATTTTTTTGGGTTTAATTTTTTTAAAATGTGATAGAAATTTATCGAAATTATAATTTTGATGAATAATTTTTGTATTATATTAAAAAATTTTCAAAATACTAAATTTATATACAATAAAAAAAATCAATATAATTAACACAAATCAAAATTTCACTTTAAAAATTATACTAAAAACAACTCCTAATCAGATGCCAATACCAAGGGTGTTTTGTCATTTTTGGAAATGAGATTAGAATGTGTTATTAGTGGTGAGTGACTGTTGTCCTCGTACAAAACAAAGTGGCAATCACTTTGGTGCAGCTGTTTAGAGTGGCCCATCAAATAAGTGCGCCTCCCCTTCAACTCTCTTGTTGGAAGATCCATCAATGTATTCACACGGACTTGAGATTTCCTCATCTTTATGTATTGCTTTATGAGACATCACTATATCTTTTGATTGTTATTTTGCCTTTGAACCTAGAAAAAGCCACCATCCTGTGGGGCCAACATGCCATATAATCAATTTCGTAAGGATCCGTAATATTATAGTTATAAGTATAGGTTGAATTTTACGATGATTTAAAATGTCGATATGATAGAATTAATGTTGTGGGAGTTTTATTGATTCAGAATTAATTTATATATTAAAATTTCAAAAATAGTTGTAAAAACAATTAATTTTAAATATGAAATTTAAAATTAGACACCCTTAACTAATTTGTTTTCAATGTCACTCAATTTTTTTTATATGTCATTAATAATAAATTTTAAATGGTGTTAGTATTTTTTTTGTTTTTTAATTTATTTTAGGAATAAATGCTCTAATTTAGAGTAAGACTACCTGCTAGATGTATTTTGGATATCTTCATGGTTATTAAGGACTTTTCTAGTGTTGGAAGTCTTTTAGATAGTCCCTTGCTTTGTCCAAGTCTATTTTTAGCCCTTAAGACAGGCTTAAGAAATCTTTTTGTGAACTTACTCATCTTTTTGTTCAAGTTGTTTGAAAATTCGGAAATTGATATTGGTCTCAGGTCGTTTGGGGATTGTGGGCCCCAGCCCTAGCCTTTGGTCATATGAGCTAGTATGGGCCCACGACAAAGAGCTTGATTGAAGGGGCTTAAGTCCGAAACAACAAGATATCGTGCTATCAAAGTATCGAGCATGAGATGTTGGGGAATACTTTAAAATAGCCAACACAAATCCCAGATCGATGGATCTCAACAATGATTGTTAACTAAGAAAGATATCCCTATCAGTCAACTACAATGTATCAACTTTCAGCTATTGGAATGTTGGTTATCGACTTTTGAGTGGTCTGGATATCGAGTGTCAAATGTCAAGTAATACATTGAGTCACATATAGTGTAAATTCTCAATCTCGACTAACTAAGATGCACTCATTGATAAACATCTGTCCATCAAGTCCGACAAGTGTTGGTGGCGTGAAGCCCTGGTGGATAAAACCTATAGTGAATAGAGATAGAAAGTTCAGGAGATCGTGTTTCAGGAGAATGGGACATTGATCTCCAATGCAAGCCCAAAAACTAACATACCCTGAAACATCAATAAATGGAGGGTAGACCATTGTTACTTGATGGTCTATTATCGAATATTGGTTATCAAACTTATCAACTTATCAAGACTACAACTTATTGTGCCTTATGCTATTAGGTATTGTCTTTTGAGCTATTAAGTCTTGGGTATCAAGAGGTTGGGACACCTGCTATCGAGGTTTCCTCTTGATATTGATAGAACTCGATAGTTTTTGATGTGGCATGTTAGGTGATAGGATGATGCAGCACAAAGATAGGTCTCATGTGATGTGGCATGTTGGTGTGGTTGACAAACTGACGAGATGTTGTGGGATGGGATGATGTGGATTAGAGGGTGCAACATTGTTGAGGTGGAAGTCAATGCAGTACGTTTGAGGACATGGTTGTATGAGGTGGTGACACATGGACAAGGACAACCATGTGTATGCAACTTCGCTTGAGATAGATTTTGATGTGGCACTTTGAGGTAAATCTTCAAATGGGCATAAATTTGTGCTTAGAGCTTAGAATGAGATGGTATTTATAGTGTTGGAAAGCTCTCAATGAGTAGAAGATGATGGTGGTCTCAAAAATGAGTTTTAAGGTGGTCCAAGGAAGAGGCACTGGGGCAACCTCACTTCCTTAAGGTGACATAAGAGGTCAGTTTTGGATACCTTGTAACCTTAATCAAGCATTAAGGGGCTAGGTATGTTATACAAGAAGTGTAGGCGAGTTGGTTTGTGTGGGGTTTAGTCCCCATGAGGTCTAAGGTTTAAATTTCATGGTGAGGGATTAAGGGTGAGAGCTAGTTGTGGGGGTTACATTATCCCAAGAGGCATCCAAGCTCGATCGAGTCTCACTCAATCTTAGTGAAAGCATCTGACTATTGAGCAGATTGTTCCTCCTATTCGACATGTTGTATGGCCCCAACCTAAACACACACACACATACCTGATAGCATGAGGCCCAATAAGCCATAGTCTTAAAAAGTCAATAGGTCCAATAGTCAATACATTATAATGGACTACTAACTGACTAGGGTTCTCCCTCCATATATTAATGTTTCAGGGTCTGTTAGTATTGGGGGTTGTGTTGGATATTGTTGTCCCATTGTCCCAACACCCAATCTCTTGAAATTTTTTCCTCTGTTCATT
Source organism: Pinus tabuliformis (assembly GCA_031772625.1). Lineage (NCBI taxonomy): Eukaryota > Viridiplantae > Streptophyta > Pinopsida > Pinales > Pinaceae > Pinus > Pinus tabuliformis. Next base: position 728,834,060 of record CM062820.1, on the reverse strand, counting down.
GTAGGTTTTGTCCACGAACCTACTAACCCACCATGGCTTCACACTACTAACACTCACCTAACTCGATGGATAGACATCAACTAACAAGTGCATCTCCATTAGTCGACATTGGGAATTACTACTAGAGGTGGATCAAAGTATTACTTGACATCTGATGGCCCAATCACCCAAAATTCGATAACCAATGTCTCGATAGTTGAAATTTGATACAATGCAGTTGAATGGCGAGGATATCTTCCTTAATTGATAGTCGTTGTCAAGATCCATTGATATATGTGATTCATATTCGCTATTGTTTAAAGTATCCCTCGACACCTGATGCCCGATACTCTAATACCCTGATATCTTGTCCTCTCAGATTTAAGCCCCTTCAATGAAGCTCTTGGTCATGGCCCCCATAATAGCCCATAGGACCAGGGGCTAGGGCTAGAGCCCCCAATCCCCAAATTTCCAAATGGCCTGAAAACAATATCAATCCCTTCATTTCCAAATGACATAAACCAAATGATAAGCAGGCTTACAAAAGGAGTTCCCCAACTTGTCCTGAGGGTTGAAAAAGACTTTGACAAGGTAAGGGACTACCCAGAAGACCTCTGGAGATGCAAAGGTCCTCAGGAACCATGAAGACATCCAAAACCTTATTAGTTATTTGTTATATTCTTTGCACAACTATTTACATGCAATGTACATTGCATCAAGCGTAATGGGAGGGTTACAGAGCCCCCCTTTGTGGACTTTCGGGGGTAGTACCCTCTGAAAAAAATTGGACAACTTTTTACATATGTTTTTGGTACGTTTCAACATATGGTTTTTACCTTTAGAAGTTTTGTCAGGCATGGTGGTTCTTCCCATGCTTTTATAGTTTTGGTTAAGGAACTACAATTGTATTCTAACCCATGGTAAATAATTTGTAGTTTATGGATGTCCTCAGATATATATTGTATTGTAATTTTTTTTGTTTTTCTATGTTATGTGAGTCCTGAGATTACTAGAACACCTAATATGTGGCTTGAGTAGCTGCCCAAGGGTATCTAAGCATCAAAATCACTCAGTGATCACACTCAACCTAGGCCACACCAACCCTTAGCATGGTTGGATTTTTTCCCACAAAGTTTTGAACCAATGACCTTCACTCCACGAAGTTCCTTAATAGAACCCCTTATCACCATCTGCTCTATACTCCGTGAGTTGTATTGTAATATTGTACAAAATAATATTTAAAAAAATATATTATTGGTTTTCTTGGTTGGATTTCCAGGATAAAATCTTTGTGTTAATGTGTGTGTTTTCCATTACATTTTTTCTATTTTATTAAGAATATGTTTGCATCAATTAATTGTACAAGGTTAAAACCTACATTTGGTATCAGAGGAGTTTTGGCTTCAATGGGACACCGTTGTGGCTAAAGGATTTTTTTCTCAGGCTTGTCTAGACCCTGCTACAGTGGAAGATTTGTGCAATCAATTCTTGTGGTGAAAGGAAATGGCAAGCAAATCAAAGATAGATTATGAGAAATTCAATGGAAAGAGTTTTTAGTTGTTTAAGCTCAAAATGGAAGATTTGATGGTGGACAGTGATCATTGGATCGTTGTGGATCAAAGTTTTGCACCGACAGGGATGTCAACAAAATATTGGGCCAAGTTGGATCAAAAGGAAAAGAGCACAATGTGATTATGTGTCTCAAATTCAATATTACTGAATGTTCCAAGGAAAGCTACAACAAAGGCTTTGTGGAATAAGTTGGGGGTTTGTATCAGTCTAAGTCCTTGGTGAACAAATTGTTCATATAGAAAAGGTTGTATAACCTAAGGATGAAGGATGGAGACTTGGTGACAGAGCATCTAAATGCCTCCAATACTATGGTAAGTCAACTATTATAAGTTGATATTAAGATTTCAAATGAAGATACGTGCATTAGTTTGGTATGCATAATCTGGTTGTTTCCATAACTAGTAATGCAAATGCCTTAAGTTTCGATGAAATAGTCTCTTCCCTGTTAGTAGAGGAGGTGACATGGAAAAACATGGAAAGCTAGAATAAAGATTCCTTTGCTATAAGAGGATGCTCCTAGAATATAAATAAAAATAAGTCCTTTAGTGGGAGATCTAAATGTAGAGGAAGATCTATATCTCCCAGAAAGTATGTAAAGGTATTGTTGGCATTGTTGAACCTACCAACATTCAACGGATCTCCTAGATATGAAGTACCAATTATACCTCACATTGTTTGGTGTAGGAGTCTCATCCGGAATACAACCTGATTGCCGATGCAGTGGATTTTCATGATGTGCCTTGGCTGTAATAACACATAGCGTGGTGTATGGTGACTTTGGTGGGAACAAGTGTGTGACTCTATGGAAAGTCAAGTGCAGTGCATGAATGTTCTAACACACAAAGGGAAAGTGAGTGAGTCCCTTAGAAGCCTATAATATTATGCAGTTTGGAAGGAACACACAAGCTAGCCTACAAAATAGTTCACAAGTTAACCGAGATCAAAAATACAACAACACACATTCAACAAGATGCGTACCAATGCAAACGAAATAGTACATAAGCATAAGCGTATGTGAAATAACATACATTTCAAACTTAACAAGACTAGTCCTAATATATTCACAACATATGCATGAAAATGTGTTGGCTCTGAGATTTTATTAAAGTGAAAGTTCCGATGATACATATACCATTGACGTACCACTAGCCCCAATAGTGGAACATGAAGTCAACACTTGCTCCTCCAAAGAAAGATACTCCGTCTATGCTACGGAGAAGCCAAGGCTCTCACGAACTCCCAAGCTCCCGATTCTAAGCCTAAGCCTAGCCAAAAGATTGGTTCCCAAAAGCTCTTTACATGAGTTATGAGGGTTTATTTATAACAAAAGGGGTGACCATTCACTCCCCCCCTTGTGACTCTTGGACTTCCCTCATGAATCTTTAACTTATTTACAAAATGATTCTTTACATTCATTAGATCATGACTCTTCACATTCCAATATTGAAACTTGGAATTCCACTTACAAATTAATTACAAAAGAATACGTTTGTACCCATATAAGACAAAATTGGGTAGAGCCAACTAGACAACCTAATAAGACAAAACAATTAAGATTGAGTCTGGGGAAACTCCAAGACAACAACTTCCACTTGATGTTTCTTGGTTACATAATGATGCCAAGCTTTGTACTGCACGATGACATCCCCAAACTATGTGATGGTGTCAAGCTGGAAGCAGACTTTAGCTTCCATGGAATCCGACTACACTAATTTGGAACCGATTTGTGTTTCCTTCTTGAGTAGGAGTAACATTGTGTTGATTTGGATAGGGCCACCAATGTACTTCTAGATGTTTTGTATGTTTACTTCAAGACCTTCTTTGATGGCTATCTGTCTCAAATGTTCCAAGTATTCTCCAATCTCCTGTCTGACGTGATTTTTGTGCTTAGTGTCAGTGAGTGAATCGACTAATGGGATCCCCTGCTATATCACCAAGAAGTCCAGACTATTATACAATCATGCATATGAGGCTTGAGTGTTGGCAATGAATGAGACAAGTTGTTTGTTATTATGGATGAGCATCTAAACCTTTGCCTTCTCCAACCCTGTCTCTTTCCTTGTCTTCTTTCCCAATTTAAGCGGTGACCCTTTGTATTGCATTGACCATTCATCCACGACAATAATAGTTGATTGAACAACCTTGATGGTTTTGACATGATCTTTACACTTCTACTGCAACCCATGTGAGTGGACAACTGCTTTATGCATGGTAACAAGCTCCTCACAGAGACTCTGCATGGTCTCTCCCAGTGTTGATAATTCGTCGAGTATTGTTGCCTTCAAGCCTTCCAAATAGACCTCTGTGGGAGCTACATTTTGTAACTTTGCTCAGAGTTGTTCAACCTCTTTCTTAGCATCCTGTAAGTTCTTTGCCAATTATTTGTTCTCGACCATCAAATAGTCTGTGTTTGACTTTGTAGCACCTGCGAAGGCCAAGTTGGCTACAACAATGGAACTTGGATTTCTTCTGATGTCTATCATGATCACCCTTTCTCTGATGAATGTGGGAGATGTGAGGTCGTCTATAAAATGTTTCTTCCTCTCTTGTACATTTTTTTTTAAGTTCATCATTAGTCAGATTGTACATTTCAATAACTAGATCATCATTGAAAGGAACAATTTCATCTTCCTCACTTCGAGCTTGCTCTGCTAGAGGATGGGGAGATTGAATGGTGACATGCCATGTACTTAGCATCAGGTTGACATCTTGATTCTGCTGCTTTAGTTCCTCCTCCATGTCTTGGATCTCAATCAACTCCTCAATATCTTGAGCAAGCTCCTTGTCTTACATCTATTTGCTCCCCTCCTCTAGTTGTTGGTTCTGTTCTTTTTCTTCAACTTGTCTTCATGTGATTTATTCTTCTTCTACTCTTCACCTTTCTTATTCTTCCTTCTTATACCTTTCTTCCTTCAATCTCTTCTGATCTCTTTCTTCCCTCTACTTTTGTTCTACTTCCTGCATCCTTTGTTTCCTCTTTTTTTTTTCTTTTCTTTTTTGCTGCTATGTCCGCTTTAAGTATGACTAGATCTACTTTCATCTCACGGATTCGCTCTCCCCCTGGACTATGCAAAACTTTCCTCTTTCCCTTCTCATGCACCGGGTTGTGCTATTCTATTGGTACTTCCTTTGGAGTGATTTCTTTCTGCGGAGAAACTTGGGATGTTCCAGCGAAGATGACTGGCTCGCGGGACTTGGAGGCATTATAATAATTCTTCCATCATTCCTTCTCTGACCAGTGAAAGGTCTCACTTAGCCACTGGAAATGGATCCTCACACAGTGTTCTCTACAAACATTTCGGGGATCATATAGATTGAAGTACAGAGTGCAGAATGAAAACTTTTCTATTGTCTTTCCTTCGGTATCTGTGACTTTCAAATTCTTGATCTTGTACAATCCGATTTGCATATGAAGAGTTAGCCAAAGTGTTTTCTTCTTCCTGTGAAAAGCTTATGAAAAACCTCTGGAGAGATGATACACAAAATTCTTGCATGATTAACTTATCGGTGGCATGCCTTAATAAAATATGCAGAGAGTTCTTTCCGACGAACATCCTGAGGAAAGTGCCATCCGGTGAGGCAAACCAATCTGCTATCTCTGACACTGCTTCCATTGCCCCACGTGACATGCAAGGTGGCTCTTCCTCAAAGATCAACTTATACAACGAAATGAGGAAGTGAGCAGTAAGCTTTTCCATTACTCCTCTATGGATGCACTCTGAAAGCATCTTGCAATGAATATGCACAGTAGGATGGCGTGGTGTCCAAGTCAAATTCATGCCAGGGAATGAATTGTGTGCACAGATTACATCTATTTTGATATGCAAACATGTAAAATCTAGCTTTCCCGCCCTTGGGAGGATTCAGGGCATTGGCTACATGGATCTTCAGCTGTCGAGCCAACAATTCTGACTAGTTGAATGGTTTACCTTCATTCACAACTTGGTTAAGCAAAAATGCCCACCTTTCAGGAAAGGTCTCGTTGCTCTGGTGGCCATAAAATCCGAAACATTGAATGATCAACAGTTGATAGGCCCTCCTAAGAGAATTTGTCTTAGATGGTGGTGGGTGTTTGACAGAAATTTGTTGGCTCTTTCACCCAACCTTTAAAAATATCCTTGGTGCTCAAGTAACTTATGGTAACATAAAAGTAAGAACCCATGAGCAATTCCGACTTCAAAAAATGATCCATGAATTGATAATCTGTTACCATAAAATAAGCAAGCCTCTATCTGCTTGCATTGTTCAAAGTCATAGTATTTGGATCTGTATGAGAAACTATCGGGTTGACAATGTTTGCACATGGGAAAGTCAAATACCTGTATGCAACCTTATGTAACCCTGAATTTTGGACATTAACATACACCTACTAGTCTTCAAGGTCCAATTTGAACCTTGTTGTTGAGAATGCTTCATTTACTTTCTGTCATGTGATATCTGATTCATTTTCTATAAACAATAGAGTATCTACGTAAAATGGCAAGTTCATTGGCATAGTATCAACTGCCTCTCCGGTACTGCTTTCTGTGGTATCATTTGAAACAAATATCTTTGGTGCCATGATGTCAGTGACTGATGAAGAGAAGTTCTCAACAACTGTACTACCTACAGGAGGAAAATACACTCATGGAAAAGACAAATTAGCTTCAACAAATCAACTTACAAAGTAAGATTACATCATCAACTAGTGGACTGACCAGGAAAATTGCGCAATTTTGAGGTGAAGGAGGAAGACTAGCTGCCCAAACTACGCATTGCATAGTCTCAACAAGCAGTGGTGCAGCCTAAGGCTAATGACTACGTAATGTGTAGTTCTGCCTGGGCATTCTAGGGTAGAGACTGTGCATTACACAATCTTAGTGGCCAAGGGATGGGTTTGAGCCCTAAAACTGCACAATGTGCAGTTGGTCCAGCCAGGTACTGCGCATTACATAATCTCAGAGGCCAAGCTGATAGCTTGAGCCTTGGACTAGCACAAAACCCAACTAGACAAGACAAGCACTAACCAAGGGATGAGCAGATATGCCCGATAAGAGTGCGGGAAACATGCAAATCTGAGTGATGGTGCAATTTGAATTGTAGATACGACTAAGGATAGATGGATCAATGTAAATCAAGTGCAGAAAATAAACATGCAAAAGGAAAAAAAAATGCATGGAGAGTCATCGAAACGATGACCACTGATGGGAAAAACCAAGAAAACTAATGTGAAAATTGTAAAAGGTGAACGACAGATTGAACCAACACTTATACAAGCTAATATACGTTAAAATGCCAAAAACCATGAAAATAAATAAGAAAAACAACACTCAAAGAAGGCAAACGACAAAAAACGACATAAAATGTGATAAAAGACGACAAAAGCAAAACTCACACAGAAAATCACCTCAAACTCCACCAGATGCTCCTTGATCTCCTTGGGAATGATAGAGCTCCAATATTGAATGTACAAATGAGCTCTATGGGTGTCCATTATCTAGATCTAAACCAATTAGGGTTTATGACACACATGCCTAAAATCAAGGAAAAAGCGACACTTGGCATAGAGTTCCAAAAATAATAAGTGTGACACCTTCAGGAAACTAATTAATGACTCCCTATTTTCTAGGGATGCTTTTTTCTTTTTGATTTTTTCTTTTTCAGGAAACTTGCATGCACACTACCAAGAAGGATTGCACAATTCCCGAGGACTCGGAAACTTCTTGACTCAGTGCATTATACAATTTATGAGCTGATGAGATGCTTTTCATAGTTTCCATCATCAAGGCTAGTCTTCCATCCAGAATTTCCCAGTTTTCATGCTCAAGGCTAGCCTTCCAAGAATATTTGCACATTTTTTGGAGGCAATGGGTTCTCTTCTAAGATAACACTGCAAGGTCAAGTCAAAAGTTATCTTGTGTTTGAAAGATATCGAACTGGGATCAATACATCACAAGAAAATTATGAAAAGGTAATTCTTGATCACAACATGAATACTTTATGAAAGTAAAAGATAAGTTCCTGTGGATAGAAGGGAGGCTCAAAAATCGGAGCATGGACAAAATTTTGGAGGGTGGTTGTAACGACTACAACACTTGGTGACACACTGTTAGAACTCCAGCTCTTTGTATGGATCTCAGCTCATGCAAAACAGGTCTAACTCTTCAGGAAGTATTGTTCAGTTCATTGATTACTGTAGCTTCTTTACTTAGCTTAAGTTAAAGATATAGTCCCTACCATCCTCTTCATGGGTGGCACACTTAACTAGGCAAAGCCAAACACAATTGTTTCAATTGGAGATGAGGAATATATAGATATATAAGTAAATAAATTGTCAAAGTTTTAGTTTTCATCTCCCGTGTTGCTCCGCTGCCAGCAGGCCTAGATAGTTCCCTGACGGAGTCACTTCAGGGACACAAACATTGTTTCGCTGCCAACGAGCCTAGACAGTACCCCGACAGAGTTGCTTGCTTCACCTCTCTGCACTAGAAGCCTTTCTCTTCTTTCACCTTTTATTATTGTTATTATTATTTTTTGTTTTGTATTTTTGTTCAAAGAACTATGCATAGGCACATATTAATTTCATGGGGCTGAAGAGGGATCTCGACTTATTGAGAGAAGAAGAGGTTTCCCCTTCAGAGAATGAGATTTATATACCTCTGACATACTTGTTAAAGTTTCCTCCCCTCCTTATTCTACTCGACTTAGTTGACAAGGAACCAAAAATTATAGAAGACCGATTAGAGTAGGTGGTACTAGTTATAGATTTAAGCATCGTGATTCCACTATGGTTTTCTCCAAAAAAGAATGTATTTCCCATTAGGGTATCATCGACTAAAGGATGTAAGATTCATGCAAAGAGAATGAATAAACAAATAACCAAGTGTTGATAGTAGCAAAATTTCTTCCTGAACTTCACCATGCTTGCTTCAGAAACCAAGCATGGTATCATGCAGAAGCTACCTACAACTGAAAAGAAAATAAAAGAGCATGGCGGAAAGTAAATCAAACAGATTAAAAGAAAAAAATAAACAAACTACCCCTACTCCCACACTAACTGAGAATAAGCCAGACCTACATGAAATGAAACTTCAATTGTAACTATCGACGCATCGACTGGCCTATATGGGCAAGGGAATTTATATCAATAAAAATATTCAACAATAACAACAAACAAGATAGATAAAGCGATACATACTGTAACATTCGAATAAATTTGAAAAGATACGCAGGAAAATACAAAAGAAAATCTCATGCAAAACACTCTGCCGAAGCATTGTGGTGTTTGAACAAACTATGACAATATGACACGCAATAACAATCTTTCAAACTTTCAAACTAGATGAGACGAAGATAAAGAAAGAAGAAAACTTACGTTTCACAAAAAAGCTTTCCAGGTATGACTCCTCCAAAGATTGAGCGATAGGATTGTGCAAAATAGATGGAGGATGTGAAAATTGAGACACAAACTAATTTTTAATTTGTGCGGAGTGATGAGGATCTTGAAAGATACAACGCTATTTTGATCAAGATTAGAACACGCCTCAAGAATGTGAGAATCTGACATAACCTTCATCTCGGGCTGAAGTGCCTTGACAACTTGCGGAAGTTCCAAAACATCATAAGGTAGATCATTGAAAACCGATGGCTTAGAAAGATCAACAGTGGAAAAATTAGAGTCGTGACATTAGGGGAATTTTGAGGTCTAAAATGGGCCTCCTAAGAAAAATGTACAAACAAAATAAACTTTACAAGAACCAATAGGATTCAAGATGATGATTTCAACCATGGGAGATGATTCACCATTTTTGGAGTAAAAAAGTAAAAATATAAAAAAATAATAAAACTACTTTTTCAACTCATATTTTAAACTTATCTCTCTAATTTTTTACTCAAATTTTGAGTGGGAATACTCATCGCATGCAAAATTTAATTCCTAATCCAAGGAGTAGCCATGTTGCATACTTTCGATGTACCTTACTACATGAAAAATGTGAGAATCATGTTTTTCATGTATTTCTCATTTTTCATGTAGTAGGGTCCATCTAAAGTATGCAAAATGGGTACTCCTTGGATGAGGAATCAAATTTTGCATCCAACTACTATTTCCACTCAAAATTTGAGTCAACCCATAGAGAGATAAGTTGAAAATAAGAGTTGAAAAAATAGCTTTTTCTTTTTTCCCTCTAAAATTTGATGATGTAATCTAATCTTATTTTATTGTTTCCACTATTATTTTATAATTTCCTTAGGAGGCCCATTTTACACCTCAAAATTCCCCTAATGCGAGATGAATCAATGAAAATATCATGACAGCCATGAACACAATTGTCCCCAATAGTCGCTCCATATCCTCAAAGTGTGTTATGGCCTGAGCCTGCTGATCCATGTACTCTAACAGAGCCTGAGAGTTGGTTGCTAGGTGCTGGTGGGCGGATATCAATGCTGTGGGGTCCCTTGGCTCTGCTCTAATCAGCAGTGGTTCTCGTAATTCTCGTTCCATGACATTTCTGGCCGCTGCCGCTCTCTTTTCTTCGTGGTTTATCCATGAGGTCATTGCCATCAGCTGCATGTCCCCTACTGCTGTGTTGGGGTCCCATGAGGTTATATTTGGAAGGGCCAAATTATGAAGGTAGAACTCTGATAGCTTGGCCTTGTCTTCCGATGAGCTACTGTTACATAAATCCATGAACTGCTGGGGGTTTTGGATTTGGGAGATACCCCTCTGTGCCAACGTGTTGATTTGGAATTGCAGCCACTGATCCCTGAGGTATAGGCCATAGGATTTGTCCGGCTGCCTACATTGCAGAGCTTCCGTTGCCCAACTAGCCATGCAGGCCAGTTGTGCCTCCTTTTCTTGCATCTGTTGTTTTATAGATTGTATCTCTAGGCCTACTTGCAATTCCCTTTCCTGTAGTTGCCGGTTTAGTGCCTCAAGTTCAGCTTGCATTCCTTCTTTTCCCTGAGGCTCTTCTGTGGTGTCCTTGGCTGTTGTGTCCTCTTCTTTCCTCTGTCCTTGTAGCTGTAGCTGCTGTCTAAGCATCTCATTCTCTTCTTGTAGCTTGGCCTGTTGGGAGCTTTCCACATGACGTACTCTTGCCAACTCTCTTTGGGTCTCCTTGAGCTTTTCCTCTAGAGGGCCTATGTCTGCCACCCACTTGGATTTAGCGATCTTCATCCAAGTGTGGCTCCGTACTCTTTCTTCCTCTAGTGCTAGGAAAAGTGGCACTATGAATTTTTGAGGAATGATTTTCCCGTCCTCTAAGAAGTTATAATAAGAGCCCAGGTTGGGCTGGGGGCTAGGTTCCATAATGTGCTCGACCACTTCTTCCTTCTGTGGTGATTTGGTTGCCTCACCCTCCATTTTTTCGGTCTCCTTCAGTCTAGCCAATGTTTCCTGTAAAATAGTTTCAGCATCCTGTAGAGAGGTTTTTGTGTCCAACCTTTCCATTCTCTTCCTCCAGGTGGACGTCTTTGGGCTTCCCCGCTCATAAGTGATGGACGCCTTGGAGGGGGACCTCTCCTTTGGTATGGTAGGGGTATCTATAATTGTGATTGGCTCTTTTGATGGAGGCTGGGGTCTGCCAGTCTTAATCCTCACACTCCTCCTTGCCTTAAAATACCGGGGAGTCTCCCTCTTTCACTTTTCCTTCTGCTTGGGAGAGGTGCTTAGGGTGGCCAGCACAGCTGCTGCCTCCCTAGCTAGAATCTCGGCCGATTTCTCCTTCTACTGCCCTTTCTTCAGACTTCCTATAGAAATGCCTGTAGTGGCTAGTTTCTGACTTCCTGTAGAAGCAGTTTTTGGACTTCCTGTAGAAATGGCCTTCTGGCTTCCTGTAGAACCAGTTGGCACTGTTTTAGCCTGCTTGGCTGAGGGTGCTTTTTCCTTTAGCTTGGCTGAGGCTGCCTTAGGGGTGCCTTCACTGGCTTGGACTTTCTCGGTCCTTTCTGCCCTGCTCTGCAGTCTTTTCTCCCTGGGTGTTTGTGTCATTTTACCACCCATTGTTTTGGCCTCAGCAGCTTGGCCTTTTTCTCGTGGCTCTTTCTGTTCTTTCTTTGGTGGTTTGCCCAGGGTTTCTTGACCTTTAGCTTCCTTTTCTGCCTCGGTGTGCTCCTTCTCCTCGCTGCTGGAGGAAGTGAGCTCCTCGGCCAAAATTCGGATGTCATCATCCTTAGACATATTTCGAAAAATTTCCCAGGAGAGAGGGACAGTGTAAGTATGGAGTGCATCTTCCACGAGGAGCTTGATAAGCCCATGATGGGCCAGCTGGTCTGGTGTCCCCTCCCTCGGCTTTGTGGCACACTCGATCAAGGATTGCAGGAGGAAGTAGGGGATGCTCAATTTTTGTTCTGAGGGCAGATCCATTTGGTGCCTGAGTTCTGTTAGCAAACGGAAAGGATAACCATATACGATGCTGAATCGCCCCTCACATGTAATATACTTCATAATTTGGAGGTTGACTTCGCTCCAAAATGGCTGTAAGCTGGTTCTTTTGACCCCATTCTTGTCCTCTAAAAATTGTTCCTCGGGCAAGAAGAACTCCTTTTTAGCCTTTTGACCCAATTTTCTCTCCTCCTTATCCCACGGTACCCCCATCGGTAGATCAATGACTCTGCTAATGAGCTGCGGGGTGAGTCTTAGGGTCAATCCTCTGAAGTTGACAATGGCTAGTGTCTTCGATTTCGACTTCAAGGACCTTAGGAATTCTTCTGTAATTTCATCGTTGGGACCTTGAAGTTTGTCACAGAATGTCATCCAGTGTGCACGGGAAAATAAGTCTACTACCTCAGGGGTTTCTCAGAGTTTCTTGGAGTCCAAGGGTTCCTTTCGGATAAACCCTCCTGGCATGGTGAAAAAGACTCTGTTTTTGCTTGTGCTTTGAGCAGAAAGGGAATTCCAGGTGTGTTTCCTTCTCAGAGCATTAAAAACGGTATCTGCAGGCCTCTTCGTATCAATTCCTCTATTTTGGAACCTGACTGCTCATGTACAAAAGGACGACTCGGGATTTTTCTAAACAGAGTGCAGGGCTATGTTTCCAACATACACACAATCATATAAAATTCACAGTTTTTCCACCGGTTAGCCTTGACAGTGTCTCACTTCTCTATAGGAGGAATTTAACTCAGGACTTCATGGAGAAAATCCTGGACGCAAACCACGAAGACAATTTCATGCAGCGATAAGTAAACTGCTTTTGGATTCGCAGACAGACTTTATTTTAAATTTTTCTCTACCCCAGCACATCGAATTCACCACCTTTTGAACTATTTTGCATGGGAAAGGTATGTTCGGGCCTACCTCTCTGAGAATTTCCACCCTCGACGTGAACAGTCCAAGCTTCTTCGTAATGTCGGGCTTCCTGTAGCGCACCTTCCTGTAGAAAGCTTTCCCGGCTTCTGGAGGAAGTTACGGTGGTTCTGGACGAGTCTGAGCTGCGGAAGGACATTGGAATAGACCGAGAAGCTTGAGCTAACAACTTGCAGAGGAGGAGGACGCGTACTCGGCTGCAAAAACGGTTACAAGTGCGAATGGCAGCAGTTTACCATGATTTATTCGACAGGCCAATTTGAAATGCTGCAGAATTCATGGCGTGGGGGTGAGCTGTCCAGGCCGATCCATTGGCCGACGTCACAACCATCATTCCTCGGCGTGTCTCTGACCGCCGAATCCTTCCCTCTGCATTCACCGCTGCCATTTTTGTCATACTGTCGATTCTCCCCGACTGGACACTTCCCACGTGTCAACTGCCCGCCTTTTTGGCATAACCAAGCCCATTCGGATCCTACGAGGCCATATAACTGGCTGTGGGTGGCTAGTTGAATGGCCACCAACCTTGTTCAATCCGCCCATTCTCACAGTCATGCAAATTTTAGAGTATAGTTCATGTAATTTGATGAATAAGGTTAGGCACTTACCTGTGCGACCGTGGACGTTTTTTTCAGGCTTCAGGACGAGGAATGCTGGATTTGCTTGGTGCTACTTCATGCATGGGTGCTGGAGCTTCTCTTCCATTGGCTGATGCTGGTTCCAAGACCTTGAGACCCGACTCTCTGGTGGTGAATGCTGCATGCACCGGCTTCGTTTGATGTGAGCTGCTGGTGTCTCCATGGTATGTGCTCCAGCCGGATCAGCTGCTACAGGATTCCTGTAGGACATCCTGTAGCCGTTTCTCCTCCTGGGGTGCATGCTGAAACAAACAAAGTTGCGTTCACAGATGAAGGGTCCTGAGGGTGCCTTGACAGGTAAAGTGTGTGGGCCTCTGCATGCTTTATTTTTCACTTGAAAAAACAAATTTTTATATGAGAAAACAGGGTTCTGGTATGGCTGTGCAGGTATATTCAACCAGATGGTGGCAATGGTGGTGAAATGGGATGAAACAAGTGGAGGATGGAAGAAAAGAGTGGTTGCATGCCTCCTCAACAGACTTCAAGCTTCAAATCCCTCTCCATAATCGATTCTGGCCTGCCCAAAGGCTCTACAGGATGTTTCCTGCAGAAATACAGAACTTCCTGTAGAAAGTCCTGTAGCTTCCTGTAGAAGGTTGAACCATGACTAGATTGTGTCCGAACCCTGAAAAAAATGAGTGTTCATGGAGGGAGTGGATGTGAGGATGCCTGGTAACTTGGTAGGGACCCTTGTCCTTGTGTTGGGAGGCCTCCTTTCTGCATTGTGTTCCTGCAACCTGCAACAATTTCTAGGGATTAAACTTGTTTTTTCTCTCTGTTTCTTCCTTCTTTTTCTTTCTCTTTTTCTTTTTCTCTTTTTTTTTTTCTTTTTTTTTTTTTTAAGAGACAGCAGGGGCACCTTAATGAGGTTTTCACCCCTACTATCTGCCTTGGGCGCCTCAGAGAGTTTTTTGCCCAACGGTCTTTTTATTCCAATTCCTTTTCAGAGAGATAGTAGGGGCGCCTCAATGAGGTTCTCACCCCTACCATCTGCCTTGGGCGCCTCGGAGAGGTTTTCACCCAAGGATCTTTTTTTTTTTTATGATGATGCTTAGGGTGTGGCCAAAACAGAGGCAGAACCCTTCTCTATTACCAGCACTGATTTTTCCACAGTTTTGATGAACTCTTGCCTCGAAAGAGGTTTCCTATAGATCTTTAGTCGATGCCCATTGACGAGCATGGGGATGGCTTCTTCATCAATGGTCTGGATAAGGACGAAACCATTGTCGTTACATTTCTCCACTGTATATGGTCCTAACCATCTTGTCCTCAGCTTTCCTTCGAAATCCTTATATCTTGAGTCATACAGCAGTGCCCAGTCTCCCGGCTGGAATTGCTTCTCATTAAGGTGTCGATCATGCAATATCTTCCTCTGGAGTTGAACTACTTCTGAGTGGAGGAGGGCCTGAATTCTTTGTTCATCTAACCCATTCAGCTGCAATAACCTTTCTCGTTGAGCATGGCTGAGATCTAGGTCCAGCTGAGCTGCCAGCCTCAATGTATTGTAGTCGAACTCTATGGACAACAAAGTTTTGTTTCCGTATACCAACTCATAAGGTGTGAAACCGGTTGTGGTCTTCCAAGTGGTGTTGTAGGCCCAGGTGGCCTCAACCAGGCGATCTGCCCAATCCTTTCTGCTGCTGCTTATAATTTTGGTCAAAATCCCTTCCAATGCTCGATTAGTGACTTCCACCTGCCCATTTGCTTGAGGATGATAGGGGGTGGAAGTCTTGTGCTTGATCTTGTGATGAGCGAGCAAATCTTCAATCAGGTTGGAGATGAACTGGCTTCCTTGATCTGTGACTAACTCTCTTGGGTAGCCAAACTTGTAGAAGATATTTTCCCTCAGAAACTTAGCCACCTTTTCTTCTGTTGCTGCTTTGATTGCCTTTGTTTCTGCCCACTTGGTCAGATAGTTGGTGAACACAATGATGTAAGACCGTTGCTTTGAAGGAGGGTTGATAGGACCCACAAAATCCATGCCCCACTTCTCAAATGGCTCAAATCTCACTTGAGGTTGGAGAGGCATTTCATCTCTTGGATCGGTTTCCCCATCCTCTGACATCGGTCACACTGGCTGACATATCCTCTGACATCCTGATGGAGAGTAGGCCAATAGTAGCCTGCCTATAGAATTTTGAAGGGAGTCCTTTTTGCTGCAAAGTGGCCGCCACAAGGTCCATCGTGACAGGTTAGGAGGATGTCAAAGACTTCCTCCTCCCTAACACAACGTCTCAAGATCTGATCTGGACCAAGCTTAAACAAGTTGCCCCCGATCCATGTGAACGGGGTACTCTTCCTTACAATTCCGCTCTTCTCTTTTGAGGACAGATGCGGAGGGAACTGTGCTGAGACCAAGTAATTTGCTATATCAGCAAACCATGGAGAGAGTACTGAGATAGCAAATAGATGTCCATCTGGCATCTGGTCATCCACTGTTCCTTCTTCACCTACAGGCAAATCCAATCTAGACAAGAAGTCAGCAACAACATTTTCTTTACCTGGTTTGTCAACGATAGTCAAATCAAACTGCTGCAACAAAAGTAACCATCTAATAATATGAGCATTCACATCAGGCTTATTCATTAAATATCTAATCGCAACATGATCAGTGTGCACAAATGTTTGATAACCAGTGATGTAGTGTCTGAACTTGTTTAGGGAATGGACTACGACCAGGAACTCTTTCTCGGTTACAGTATAGTTCATTTCTGCCTTGGATAAGTTTTTGCTGACAAAGTATATGGCATATGGAATTTTTTCCTCAACTTGTCCTAAGGCCGCCCCTATGGCTTTGTTCGAGGCATCAGTGTGGATGTAGAACGGTAGGGCCTAGTTTGGACCTCTCAAGATCGGGGTGGACACAAGCTTTTCTTTCAACTCATCCAGTGCCCCTTGACAGTTGTCAGTCCATTTAAACTCAACATCTTTCCCTAAGAGTCCAAACAAAGGCGAGGCTAGCTTGCTGAAGTCTTTAATGAATCTTCGATAATATCCTGCTAAGCCTAGGAAACTCCGAACGTCCCTTACCTTTTGAGGAGGTGGGACCCTTTGGATGATAGCAATTTTATTATGATCCACCTGTAGTCCTTGGCGAGAAATGGTATGTCCTAGCACGATCCCTTCAGTCATCAGGAATTCACATTTTTCAGGACTGAGGGACAGGTTCATCTCAATGCACTTGGTTAGAGCTTTTCCCAAATTGGTCAATGCTTCTCGGAAGTTGGACCCATAAGGAGTGAAGTCATCCATGTAGATTTCTACCGAATCATGGACCAACTCAGAGAAGATGCTCAATACTTCTCTCTGGAAAGTGGCAGGAGCATTGCATAGCCCAAAGGGAAGGACACGATAGGCAAAGGTACCCCAAGGACAGGTGAATGTGGTTTTATCTTGGTCTTCCGGGCTTATTTGGATTTGGTTATACTCGTTGAACCATCTAGGAAAGAGAAAAACTTCTTCCCTGCCAGTCCATCCAACACCTGATCTATGAAAGGCAAAGGGAAATGGTCTTTCTTAGTGGCTTTGTTAAGTTCCCGGTAATCTACACAGATTCTCCACTTCCCGTTCTTCTTGGGCACAAGCACTAGGGGCGAGACCCACTCACTATCGGAGATAGGATAGATGAATCCTGCATCCAACAATTTTTGCAATTATTCTTTGACAATGTCCTTAAGGGCTGGATTCATTCTCCTCTGAGGTTGCCTGACTGGTTTACAATCTTCTTTAATGTAGATGTGATGGGTACAGACCGAAGGATGGGCTCCTTTCATCTCCTTATAGCTCCAGGTGAAAGCATCTAAATGTTTGTTCAATAAGATGCACAGCTCCTTCTCCTGGGAAGGAGATAGGGAGGAGCTGATCTTCAAAGTTCTTCCGGGGCCAAACTCCACATTCTTAATTCTAGGAGAGGTTGGATCAGTCACACAGAGGTCCACTAAGGTGCTGGCTTGGGTATCCTCCACCAATTCCTCTAAGGACAATGCACTGGGAGGTGGATTCCGAATCAAGGTCTCAATCAAATCATCCTCGGTTTGAGGACCTCCCTTAGTGGTTTCTATGGTGCACAAGGGTGCAAAGTATACCTCATCCTCATCTCCTTCTTACAGCCAGAGTGGTAAGTCATGTTCTAGCAGGGGCTGGGCAAGAGGGTATAGGACTAGTTGCTTGGACATAGGACCATTTTTGATGGTCATGTTTCCATCTCGGCAACTGATGTAAGCATCCGCAGTGGCTAACCAAGGCCTTCCAAAAATGAGGGGGTATCCCGTAAGCTTTGCCTTTGGTTGAAGGACTAAGAAGTCCGCAGGATACTCCCAAGAGTCAACCGAGACCATGACATCCTCCACAATCCCTTCGGGAGTCACGGTGGAGCGATCTGCCAATTGTAGGACTGTCGAAGTCTTCCTTCAGGAACCCTGAAGGTTGAGTTTAAGCATGGTGTCCCTGGTCATCACATTAATGGCAGCCCCTAGATCAATCAAGGTATGGGGGATAATGGTGCCATTGATGTGGACATCAACTACAGGACTCCCAGGGTCCAAATACTTTGGACAAATTACTTGCCCCAACATTAGATCAGGCAGTTGTCCTATGACATTGATCGTCGAGGCATCTCTCTTTCTCCTGCCTGGGTGCCTGAAACACTTCTCCTTAATCAATTTGTTGTATATCAGTACATCTTTCATGGCCTAGAGAAGGGGTATTTTCACACACAACTGTTTTAGTTCCCCCAGAAGTTCAGTCTCCTCTGGGTTTGGTTGTGTGGTTACTGTTAGTCGCTCAGGAAAGGGTGGAATGGCTTTGGGTTCACTTTCTTGTTTCTCCTCCTCGTCCTCTGGGGGAGGAGGTTGGCGATCTGGAAGGGTCTTTCTGGATCGCAGGTTGATCTCCTGGATCTCCACAACATAAGTAGGACATGTTGTTTCCCTAGTGTATACCTGCTGGGCCTGTCGGTTGTTGGGGTTCGGGTTCGGTTGGGCAGGCATCTGGGGTTGTCTTGGAGGAGCAGGAGGTAATGATTGTGGTTGAGCTGGTGGTGGAGGCAAAATGGCAGGAGGAGAGTTGTATTGGGGCCTCCACCCCAGTTGAGGTGCATTCCACTGAGGCTGTGGCTGGACATGTAAGTGAAACGAATGAGCAGTGGGTTGAGAATGGTATTGAGGTGGATAAGACCACGGAGGAGGTGCAGACCAGGAAGGATGAGCAAGGGGACCCCAAGAAGGCATGTGAGTAGATTGGTTGGGGCTATAATAAGATTGGGATGTCCCTTGCATCCCCTGCTGGTAAGGTATACGTCCATGCGGTCGCCTTTGGTTGAGGAAGTAGAGAGGTTCAGTGGGTGCCTCAGTCCCTTGGTACATGGCTTTCAATTCGGGCAAGGTTGGGCATTGGTTTGTAGGGTGGTTCTCCTCACAAACGAAACATACCTCCACTGAGTGTAATGGACACTCGTTCTTAGGGTGCTTCCTCGTAAATCTGGGACAGAAAATGGCCAAATCCCTCTCAGCTTCCTCTTTCTTTTGTTGGATTCGGAATGTATCAAGTTGCATGGCAATGGTCTGTCTCACCTCACTTTTGAGGTCTTCCAGCTGATTAGAAAACTCATGCTTGGAGAAGGTAGTACTAGCTGAAAGTGGATTCCCCCTACCTCTTTTCCAGGCTACCCTAGAGTGGTTTCTAAACACAGTCTTTATATCCTCATAAGGTAGTTGGTAAATATCTCCTCCAGCTAGCATGTGAAGAGTATCTAGAAGGTCTTTAGGGACTCCTTGGAGCAGAACCAGCTTTAGAGATTTAGGGTCAAGTGTGCACCTGGCCCGTTTATAGCTATGTTGGAACCTTTCCTCATAGTCCTCTAGAGACTCATCATTTCCCATGGTCATCCGAAAGATTTCCCCCTTGGTTTCCTTTGACCTACAGTAATCCCGGTATTTGTTGTTAAAGGCTTGCTGCATCTGAGCCCAAGTAGTGATACTATTTCCAGGTAACCCCATGAACCAGCACAATGCTGCAACCTTGAGGGTGGAGGGAAAAAGTTTCAACTTTTGCTCGTCTCCTGTATAGTCATAAGTTTGACAAAGGACAACAAACTCAAATAGGAAGGTATCAGGGTCTTCAGTGGTCAATCCATGGAAATGAGGTAAGGCTGAGGGACTTATGTTCTTCATTTTCATGTCCCCGTTAGTCTCTCAGATGGGGAAGGTACCTTCTATTCTTTCATCATCGTCTCTACCATTTCTATTGTCAGCCATAGTCTCACAAGGAATATTTTCTTGCTCTTCTTCTGTTATAGGATCTTCGTATATCTCAGGAGGTTCGCCTATAGGTTCTTCTGGATCACTGCCACCAAAGAAGAGTGAAGGGTGACTTAGTGAAGTGGTGGGGGTGTTGGGTAGGAATTTTTCGGTATTATCTCTGTTCCTACGAGGCATGAAAGGACTTTTGGTTGTTTTTCTTTCTTCTGCTTGTACCTGAAAAACCGAAATAGATTGAACTGCAACTAACTATCTTGCTGAAATGAAAATGCGGAATTGAAATGAAAGCAGGAAAGGACTAATCTATTTTGCTCAAATGAAATTGCAGGAATGAAATGCTAGTCTACGCTTGCCTAATTGAAATGCTAATCTACGCTTGCAGAATTGAAATTGCGGAATTGAAACGCTAATCTATGGAAGCAGGAAATATCTACTCTACTTTTAAGGAAATGAAATGAAATAAACTACTTAGTAGAAGGTTGTAGTGGAAAATAGAAGAAAAGCAGCAATCACAAATGCTCTGACGCTTCCCCGGCAACGGCGCCAAAAAGATGGTGGGCTCCAGTATTGCAACAATAATTCTGCAACTCCTGGGGCTCCCGTCTTTACTTTTATCAACCCGGTAGTTCATAACAAACTTGGAAGCGACGGTGTTGTATGCACAATTACTAGCTCTTGCCGCAGCTGTCACTTGGTCAGCTGGCACAAGTCCACTAGGAGCTTAAGCTAACTTCTATGAGCTCTTAGAAGAAGCTTTTTAATTGATGGATGAAAGCTAACTCGAAGGAAGCTAATCTATTTGCGAAAAGAGATTGAAAAATTGAAGGAAAATGCAAACCCTAATTCTACATGCTAGTCTTACTGATGCAAACGAGAGAATGCAAACTACTGAGAGAGATGACATTACTTCTATGAAGGTAAAATACATGTGTCTAGACTACCTCTATCTGAAGAAAACATCTTTTTGTATTTTTTGTTTAAGTCGTCAGTTTCATCATGCATATGCTTTCACTTTTCTTTGACTGTGCAGGGGTGGATCAAGGAGGAGAAATGCTTGGAAGAGGTCGGGAAGGTTCAGAGAGGATCTAAGGAGTCCCTAACACCCTTCCAGAGAGTTTCACAAAGTTTGGTTATCAAGAAACCTCATTTGTGAGCTTCTACAGGAAGTCTACAGGGGTTCTACAGGATGTTCAAGAATTTCTACAGGATGTTCAGAAATTTCTACAGGATGTTTAAAAATTGGATTTTGGAGGATGGGTGAGTGAGGGAAGATGCATGAATGGATATGGAGGTAGGATAGGGGTCTGAAGTGGCCTAGGGACTGGTGGATGG
This sequence comes from Pinus tabuliformis, assembly GCA_031772625.1. Classification (NCBI taxonomy): domain Eukaryota; kingdom Viridiplantae; phylum Streptophyta; class Pinopsida; order Pinales; family Pinaceae; genus Pinus; species Pinus tabuliformis. The sequence continues at coordinate 728,812,995 of CM062820.1, read as the reverse complement.
AGTGTTGAGAAGGTGTGGATGGCTAAATTGGCTCAAAGAAGGCTGAAACAATGATTGAACAAAAAGGTAGGGTTACGTGGGCAAGAGGACAGATGTGGGACGAGGAACTTAGCTAGGAAATGGAGCAGATGGCTCTGATGAAGCTTAGGTGGATGAAAGAGTGGTATAGATGCTCTGCACCGTACACATTCAACTGAATCAACAAAGTCTTGCAAGTAATAAAAGTCCTAGCTAATCTAATCTAACTAACAATAAAGTGAATGAACAACAGCTTTATTTGAAAGAGAACCATGTATATCAACTATGCAATGAAACATTTCAGAGATCTGAGCACATTCTGCAAATGAAAACAGTACACTAAGGATTTCATGGTAAAGCAAACTAGTGTTTTTGTCTGGGACAACACGGTTACTTCAATTCCAGCCCCTGATCCAATAAGGAAGAGGTGAAACCAAAAGTGTTTGTTGACCCTTTTTTGGATCCTTTTTCCTGTTATTATCCTACCAATATATTCTAAAAATCTGAAGCATTCTATTCATAAACAGTGACCTAGTTAATCCGCACAACTTAATCTGCCTAACAGAAATACGTTTGCAAATGCACAAAAGGAAAACAACGATGCTTAAAGGAAAGATAACAGTACATAAAGGAGGCCCTAGGCTCTTAGGTTGGGCCCAAACCTGAGAGCTACGGCTCCTATAGAAAACTCAGAGTTGATATGAAATAGGACTGCTTATCATTATCAAAAATAGTCATCAGTCAAGAGTTATGCCAAAATGGCTACAAGAAAACGAGCTAAAGCTGACATCACTGTAGTGCAAAAAATATGCAATGGTTTCAAAAATTCCTTTTCGAAGGCTGAGGCCTTATCATTTATACACCACGAGGGCCCTAGCAGGCCTCCTAAATCTGGGGGACTTGGCTGTCCAACTGTTAGTAGACAGTCCCTTTTCCAAAATCTGCTTGGCTGTCTTCAAGATCCGGTTTTGGTGGCCTGTGAGCTCGGAGTTTGGGGGTGAAGATCCCGAGGAAGGGCTATTTAATGTCATAGACAACCCCCCTATGAATCCTCACCTCAAGCTTGGATGTCTTCTAGCCCATGATTGCTCAGTTTTGCTCCAACATGTGTCAAAAAACCTAAAATAAGCACATGTTAGCCACCTAGGAAGAGTGACCACCCTTATTCGTACAAATGACATAAACATACTAAAAAATATTGCATAAGCTATGAAAAATGGGGGATTGAACAAGGACTGAACAAGGATAATTAGGCAAAATGAGCCCAATAAGTTACCCAATTTGGGGCTCATCAATGCTCATTCCTTTTTAAAATAAATAAATAAATAAATTTAAAAATTAAATAAAAAAATTATAAAAAACAAAAAATATACAACCATAAAAATCAAAATTTTAACAAATATATTAAAAAAACATATTTAATTAAAAACTAATTATTAAAAAAAAACATGTAAAATTTAATTTAAAGAGCAAAAACATATTAAAAAAAAACAAACAAACAAACAAATAAAATTTAATTTAAAAATGCATAATTAAAAAAAATAGAAAAACAAAACATTTGTGATTACAATGTGGGGGAAGGGGGCGATGTTAGCTTCGAAATGGTAACCTTTACACCACTTAGTGTCTTAAAAAGACAACCTGATACCATTTATTCTGCACCCTATAGGCAACGCTTCTTTTTAGGATATGTTTTTATTTATTTATTTATTTTTTAATTTTATTTTTAATTTTATTTTTTATTTTTAATTCGACGATTTCCATTACTTCAAGAGATTACATCGTTTCATAGTTTCTTTCAAAACATGTTAGCCTCACTCTTACTAGATTTATTGGCCAACAAGGGCATGCCCAAGTACATGATATGTTGCTAGAGAGACAACGATCTACAAACACTAACTAGTAACCATTGCCAAAAAACACACAACACAAAAAAACAATGAACACACAGTAATTGTCGTATGAATTTACTAGGACTAGATGTTATGGAGTTGAGCATGGAGGAGACGAGGGTTTCAACTCACAAAGGACGTGACCCTCCGTTATGTGAGAAATATTGGTTTCCAATCGGTCTAGCTACTCCTAAAAATGTCTATGCCCACGGCAAAGGCTCACCAATCTGTCATGTGTTTCCCATAGATTCTGTTGCAGGTGGTCCATGAAGTCAAGGATGTCGTTATGGTCATCTTGGCGTGCTCGGTTTGGTTGAGCTATCGAATAATGCAACGATTGGAGTATATGAACGATATCATGCTGAGAGGGAGAAATTTCAACTGGTGGAAGGGAGAAAGAAAACAGTGGATCCATTATCTCATCGAGACCCTAATCCTGAGGCAGTTGGCGACATTGAACTCTCTGCATATTCATCTTGTAACTCCTCCTCTGATGAGTCTAATTCCAACTCGACCTTTCCCAAGGTCCTCTTAAGCCCAAGGATTCCTTACATCAACACTCTCTTTTCCCCAATTAAGTGGTCACAGGTTTACCCACAAAAAGGTGCATGTGCAAGATTGCCACAACCCCCACCCCACTCTAAGCAAGCCAACCAAAGTTTTTCTAACCACTTCTTTGAAATCAAAACCATAAATCAAATCTACCACCTTGTAACCATATGCCACTTCAAACCTAGACAAAAGGAGGCCTCCACCCCCCCAGCATTGAAAATGTAAGGCTTTAGGGTTGAAAGGACCCCACAACTAGCTAAGTATATGATATTATTCCCACAATTTCCAGTCGGTCACTTCAAGGCTAGTCTACAACTCTACCATATCCACACAAAACAACTACCCTTCCTCAATTTCCTCAACAATGGCATGCTACAACACTCTCTTGCAAGCCTCAATTCTAAAACACCACACCTAGCTTTCCAAATGCGCCACATAATCCCAACAACCAGAGAAGAATAATAACCAGAACTAAGCTATTTGAGTCTAGAGTGAATCACCCATTGAATCTCCATGAATGACGCCCATTTGATAAGGTTAGCAATGTTGCTCACCACCCCACCTTCCTTACTACACAAAATATTTGGCTTGCTCACGTTTACAAGACAAAGCTCATCACATAATCCCCCCTCTTCTTCGATGCTTAGACCTGAGCTCGGCATTGTGGAGAGAAACTCTATAAATGAATCCAGAATAAGCTCAACCAACATCCTTACGCATAAATTCCACTAGGTACCCAACCATTGTCATTTGAGGCACCTTCCATACCTCAGGTGCATAATATTAAGTTACAATAAGAGCCATTAATTTGATGTACATATCGAAGTGATGCCTCATGAATTAATGCATGCAACCCCCCTACCAAGCGATCTCTTACCTGAGTCAACCATGGAACATAGAGTGGAGAGCCTTCGCCATGTTTCCCGACATCCCATAGTTACCCCATTAGGGTTAATATGTTTTTTAAATTAATTTTATTAATTTATTTATAATTTGTTTGTTTTAATTTTAATTTATTCAATTGTATATATATATATATATATATATATAGAGAGAGAGAGAGAGAGAGAGAGAGAGAGATTAATATTTTTTGGGGTATTTTTTCAAATTTTAAAGATTACTTTTTTTTTCCCTTTTTTTTGGCTTGATGCATAGGCATTTGAAAAATAATTAATAACTAAACAAAAGTTATGTAATGCCACTTTTAGATTCTCAATGGACTTTATAATTTTTTATTTTTTATGGCATCAATGGCCAAGATTCTAATGTCAAATAATTGATATTTTTCAAACAAAAAACAAAATAAATTAAATGTTAAACAAATTTGAAAAACACTTAAAAAACAAGGGAGTTATGTTTAGTGTGACTTTTTGGAAGCTTTTCTGGTGGGTTTTTCCTGTCTAATTTCTCTAAAATCTGACAGGAATTTATTGAAATCACAGGCTTTATGGGTAACCCTTGCACAATTGAAGTGCCCTAGGGGTTTCTGAGGTGTTGAATCCATATAGCCAGTCAAAAAACCAGTTTAAATAACAAAAATCAACATTTCACCTCAATTTTTTCGTTTAATTCTAGCACCAAAAACTCCAAAAGGTCGCACTAAAGACAACTCCAAAAACAAGTATTTAAGAAAAAATTATAAAGGTAGACAAACTTTAAATGTTGAGTTTTAACATTGTTCTTGGTCATGGTATTTAGTTTTTAATGTCATGGTTGAAAAATGTTTGAATTTTAACCCCCCAAAAAATAGGGCTAATGTTGCATCACCACTTTTGCATTTCGACATGTTTTTTCATGTATTTTGTAGTCGTAATATTTGGTCTTTAAAGCCATGGTTGAAAAATGTTTTAGTTTTAACCTTGAAAAAATGGAGAGTCGATGTTGCATCATCACTTTTGTATTTCAGCGTGTTTTTTCATGTCTTTCATAATCATGATATTTAGTTTCTAATGTCATAGTTAAAAAATGTTTGAATTTTAAGCTCGAAAAAAAAATTGGTGATGTCGTATCACCACTTTTGCATTTTAGTGTGATTTTTCATGTCTTTTTTAATCATAATATTTGGTTTTTAATGCCATGGTTAAAAAATGTTGGAATTTTAACCCTAAAATAAAAAAAGGGGTGATGTCATGTCATCAATTTTCAAAATCAACGTGAAAATCATGATTTCATACACTACACTATTCTAACAAGGTCCTCGCTTGCATTGATAAAAAAGAATAGAAAATAAAGGTACAGTGAATTCCAAGGCCTATTTCCATAAGGGAAATCTCAATAATGCAAATGAATAGAAGTTTCATAAAAGGATGCCAGATTTATGCAACAAATATGGAGGAGGTAGGGAAGGATAGGGTTTTTCTAGAGTTTAATCATGACATTTGGGTTTTAATGTCATGGTTAAAAAATGTTGAAATTTTAACCAATAAGGAAGGATAAGGTACCCAACATTGAGCATTATTCTATGTTGAAAGAGTATGAAAATGTTTTTGGTGATATTCTAGGCTTTCACCAAAAAGGGATATTGATTTCTAAATTGATTTAAAACCTGGAGTTGCTCCAGTTTCCAAATACACCATACAGGATAAGCACACCAACTTAAGGAATTACATATGCAACTTGAAAAGATTTTTAAAAGGGGTACATATGCCTAAGTGTGTCACCTTGAAGTGCATGATTTATATATATATATATATATATATATATATCTACTTGCCATAGGATACATATTCTTTATTTTCATATTGTTCAATCCCGGGAAACCAATGATAGGTGACTTCCTGGGATAGGTTTCCTAGGATTGAACAAGATGACAATAAAGAATAAGTATCATATGCCAAGGATAGATGACATGTTTGGTCAGCCAAGAAAAGCTAAGGTATTCTCAAAGATTGATTCAATGTTTGGATACTCTCAAGTTAGAATCAAAGAGAAGGAAAATAGCAAGAAATCCTTCAGAACCAGAGATGGTGATTATGAGTTTGTCGTGGTGCCCTTTGGTTTATCCAATGCACGAGTGATCTTCATGGGCCTAATAAATGAAGTTTTCAAATAATTCTTAGACAAGTTTGGCATGGTATTTATAGATGACATCTTTGTGTATTCAAAATCAAAAGAGGAACATGAACACATGAACAAAATTTGTACATGGTGTTATAGGTATTGAGAGATTATCGGCTCTATGCTAAGATAAGTAAGTTTTCCTTCTACCAAAACTAGATTCATTATTTGGGTCATATCATCTCATAGAAGGGAATAGCTATGGAACCAAAAAAGATCAAATCTATCAATGAGTGGCCAATAACTAGAAATGTCACTAAGGTCAAGTCCTTTATGAGACTAGCATGATACTATATAAATTTCATTGAGTTGTTCTCAAAGATAGCACACCCAATCACTTATTTGTAGAGAAAGGATATAAAATTCAAATGGACTCAAGAGTTTGAGGATACCTTCCAATATTTGAAAAATGTTTTAGACAAGTGCTCCAATTCTAAGATAGCTAATCCAAATGATGAATTCATAATGTGCACTGATGCAAGCAAGGAAGGACTTGGAGAAGTCATGTAAAATAAATATGTGATATGCTTTGAGTCTAGAAAATTAAAAGATCGTGAGAGGAACTACATTACTGGTGATTTGGAGTTGGAATCCATAGTTCATGCTTTCAAGGTGTGGAGACATTAACTTATGGGTAAAAAAATTGAACTCAAGATATACCATAGTGTTGTAAGGCATTTATTTAGACATCCAATTTTTACTGCAAGGAAAATATGATGGCTAGAATTTCTAGTTGAATATGATTTTAATATAAAGTACATAAAAATAGGTGGCAGACATTTGGGGGGGGGGGGGGGAAGGGGGGGGGGGTGTGGGGGAGTGTAGGGGTGGCTCGTAATCTTTTTCCGTGGTGGAAAATTGGAAATTACATATTCATGGGGTCTTGGAGCTTCCTCTAATAATCAAGCAGAGACCTATGGTCTATAACAAGGTCTCCTTCATGCTTCCTTTACTAAATATTCATCAAATTATTGTTGTAGGTGACTCTCACATATAAATTTATCACCTAAAGTTTGTGTCCAACCCAGTTGATGCTAGACTCTCCATTCTTCTCCAAATGATCTACATTTGATTATCCCATTTTGATGATTATTCAATCTTTCACATTCTTAGACACAATAGTGTTGAAGTTGACAAACAAATCAATTGTGGAGCAAGGTTTAAAGAAGGAGAAATTTTGATTAACCAACACTATTATTCCTTTCACATTCCTTATTTCCAATTGTTAAAGGTACTCATCCCACTTGGTTGTTTCATTTATGACCTTGTGCTCGGGTTGTCTTTTTCATATTGAACAAGGGGCATTATAACTCATTTAATTTATGTACAAGTGATGATGGACATGAAGATAGCTCATATTAATTCTTGTGGTGAAGGTCTGTTCACCATCAAGGATCGAAACAATGTTACTAATTAGGCCTCCCTCCCTCATGGGGAAGAGACCTTCTAGCCAACATTTCTCATGTCAGTTCAATTGGAACTAATTTTTCAATTTGTTGGAGATCGTTTCACAAATATTAATATGATTTGGAAGCCAAATTCCCACTAGTCTCATTAAAGTGAAAGACTCGTCTCCTCACTGAAATTGTATTTGGAATTATTTTTCTCTCTGTTTGAATATGAGTATGTGAGTCAAAATTTTCATTTTCTCATTGTTGCTCTACGGTTGTGGCCCCCCTCTTGGTTATCTGGGGGTTTCTTCCTTCTTCGAGAGCTTTATTCCATGTATGTTCCAAGTTTATCCTTCCCAGACTGCATGTATGCTCCCTCAGAATACAAGGAGGCAGAGAAGAAATTTTAGAGGATAATCTAAGCATCAATGTTCACTACAATCGGTTGGCATCCTTAATGATTGTAGCGATGGAGAAAGTCATAGATCAAAAGACTCAATTGAATAGGGTTGGAGGATGAAGTGCAAGCTATAATATCTCAACAAAGGGAAGCAATTCAATTTCAAATAGTTCAATAGAATTAGGAATCCACTCAATCAATTAATTCAGTATTCATGGACAATAAAGGCCTTCCAAATGTCAACAAGGACATCAATGAAGCAGAGGACCCAAACTATGTAGCTAAAGACCCCAATATTTAATCACGTATTATGGAGTGAATTTTGTTTCTCCTTGGGATCCTTCTAGAAGCTTTGCTCTTACAAATTTTATAGGAATTTATTTTGGCTTATAGCTAAAAAAATTTCAATTTGCTAGCACAGTGTGAATTTGTAAAGACCACCAAGCTTGATAGGCAAAATTTAGCACTTATAATGTACCATTATTACATATCTCATGCAAAGTTTTACTACAAATTTCTTGGTTATGATTAACAAAAAAATCAAACACATAAAAGGGAGGAGAACAAGGTGATTGATGCACTTAGAAAAATAATTCACGATGTGTACACTACAATCATCAAAATATGCAAATCTAATCTCAAAATCATAATTCTAAAGGCTAGACATAAGGATGAACATTATGTGAAAATTAAAGAGACCCTGCAATAAAATAATTTGTGTCTCAATTACAAGGCCTATGCATTGAGTGAGGATCAATTCCTCGTGGAAAAAACCATAATCTATATACCAAATTCATAAGAGATGAAAATGATGGTAATGAATGAGATGTAAAATGTACCTTATGTTGAACATATATGGTACCAAAAGACTATACCATCTATAAAAAATATGATACTTTTAGTTAGGTATAAAAATGGAAGTGGATAATTATATAGCATGTGTTTGGAGTGTCAAATAGTTAACATTGTGCATAAGCATTCAACTAGATTGCTAGAGCCAATACTCATACCTGAGTGGAAAACACATATTGTCTCAACTGAGTTTACTGCCAAACTACTCAAAACTGTGAAGCAACATGATTCTGTCATGGTGGTGATGGATAAACTTACTAATGTTTCTCATTTTATTTTAATGAAGTCAACACATGAGGCAACCAATATTCAAGAGATATACATTGTTGGAAATATTGAGAGGGGGGGTGAATCCGTATTTCCTTTCAATTAGCTAATTTTTAATCTTCATAGCATTAATTTCACATTAACATTAGATTTACATCACATCAAATACACAGTAAATAAAGCCATTCAACAATGCACCAAAACAAGAAAATACACCCCACAAATATTTAGGTGGAAACTCTTCTGGGAGAAAAACCACCGAACGCTTATTAATATTTGTCTTCAATAATTTACATCAATAGGAAGGATACCACTCCCAAGTTTTTATCATCCACTGAAGGAGGCCTTAGCCCCCTGTTTTATAGGCTGTGACATGAAGGATGCTTCAACGCCCTGGTTTACTAGATCCAACTAGAAGGACGCTCCAACACCCTAGTTTACATTCTCCGACCTGAAGGATACTCCAATGCCCTGATTTTATCAGCTCCAACTGAAAGGATGCTCTGACACCCTGGCTTTACCAACATTGACTGGTAGGACGCTCCAACGTCTTGTGCAGGTTCCAATTTGCCTTAGCACCACCCTACTACCCTGAAGTGTTCTTAGGCTCCAATCAGAAGGAGACTTCAGTCTCCTACCTTGCATCAACCTACCACCTTGTTCAACAAGCTACTACTTTTCCTAAAGGTTCCAACCTTCAAATCACCAGGACAAACCGCGTTTCAAAATTTTTAGACAGGATCCACCTATGCTCAAATACAAAAATAAACTGCAATACAAGATCTGCTCTGGTATGTACATCAACCCTAGCTTATTTTTCATCAATCATCTACCATACTATAAATTCAGTAGCATACTTTCACTGGCCAAAACAACACATATTTATGATTAACAAAAACACAAAGGCAACAATATCACCATATTCCAATGTTCTGTTAATCAACTCATTCAACTAATAACACACACATCAAATCTCAACAATGTCATTGTTTCAGACCACCTTATATCTACTCTTCATTATCTAACAATTATGCACCTCTATTATACTTATCAATGAAAGCTTTCTTAAACTCAGAATCTTAGCAACTTATCATCTCAGTAGTCAAATACACAAGCTAGCAATATTAATTTTGTCCTCTTCAACTTGAACAATACAACATGAAACCCTTATCAACATCAATACAAGACACTCTTCCTCATGTCATCAAATCCTTAATGGCATCAAACACTCTGTTCATTTTTATGCCAAACTGCTATCATTATTAATAGCTTTTCCCATTTATCATAGTATCAACTACAAGGGTATACAAACAACAATGGTCATGTGAATTATGTTTCCAGTTGAATCCTTGTTATGTATATACATTTAGGTTACAGTTTTTTACTATCAATGAATATTGTACTAACCCTTGTAAGCATAAACCTCACTGATCTGTCCAAATGTTTTAATGCCTCGGCTAATGTCTTCATAAAATGGTGTGAAAATATGTTGATGCATATCTTGGATGAAAAATCCTTTCTTAGAACAATCCTTTGTGTAATGAAAAGTATATCCTTGACCTTTGAATCTACTTTAACTCCAACCTTTGACCAAACTACATGAAGAGGTCATATGACTGGAATCTAGCCCATATCACGAAATCAAGCCAAAACCCTTAACCATACTACAAAGGTTATGTTCTAAGACTTTTCTTTAACACAAATTTGCTAGGATTAATGATAGACTAAATAATAATTCCCAACGAATAACCCTTAGAAGAAGATCAATAAAAAAAATTAAAAACTATCAATCAATGTCAAAAGAATGCATTTGAGCAGATCCAAAAGAAATCAACAAAAGGGTTCTTTATGTTGCCAACCAACTTGCAAATATGCTAACCGTTAAATTCTAAGTAACATATCATTTCCTTAGGACTTAATATGTCAGTTAATATTATTCAAGATCAAACCCTAGTCTTGTTGGAACACATTTTTTTTCGATGAATAGGGTTACTAGAAGAGGTCACAAATCTTCAATTAAGCCACTAGATGCCTATACAAACCTCATAAAACAATGCATTGTATTCTATAAAGTATGAATTGGGGAGCTTCAAGTTATGTATGTTTTCTACACGAGTGACGAGTTGCATGTGTGATGAGCCCTTGAAATTCAAATTAGCCTTAATAATCAAATTGAAATGGAAGAGTCTTAGAACATCAATTTTGCCAAAGAAAAATGATGCCATTATTCTTTAGAAGAACTTGAAAAATTCGAGGTCTATGTTGAATTATTTCTAGAGAACGGCCCACAAGGATGTTCAGTCTTTGGATAAGCTCAGATTTTGTTCCAAAATTTGCAAATGTAACTTCAAAAAATCAGATAATAAGCATACAATTGTTTTTCTCTTAAATTATGTGCCACGTTCTGTGCCCTAAGAGGGTCGAAGATTATAAGCCTCAAATTTTTCCACTAATTGATCAAGATGTTGAGGAAACCCTATGAAAAGCCATAATCAAGACAAAAATTATATGCACAAACCCTTCTTCAATTTCGTCTTGTTGCTTTAGATATGATTGGCTATGCTAAGCCGCATATCTTGGACAAATATACATAATATGTAGCATTCAAATCATGTCATTTTAGAGGAAATCGATCCATATTTATAGAGGAAATTAGGGATCTTAATGGAATCAACTTGATCATTTTGGAGGGAAGCTAACCTTAAATAATGTCCAAATTTGAAAATTTAAATTTGTATTTTGGAGCCAAACCATCCTGGGCGACTTACATTTGGAGGGAACCATTGAATTTGAATTTGACTTGGAGCCAAAAAACAAATCCACATTTTACTTATTTAATTAAATTCTTCAATAGAGAGGTCCTCAAGATTTAAATAAAATTTTAGCTAAGGATGAGCTACCATATTATAGAATTTGGGGACCTTGACCACAAGAAGGGGGCTTCAAACTTTGATGGGGCATATCTTCTCATCCATGAGGAGCCTCATGACATGCCACATATAATTAGAATCGGCATGATGAGGACCAACCAATGATAGTCATCTTGGTCCCCAAAACCTTAATTCATCTTGTCATCTTCTTCATAAAATGTGGGGCTTCTAGGGTTTCCTTGCTTCCTTTTAGGGCTCCTTGTCTATTGGAGTTTCCAACTAATATAATCCTTGACGTCTATTATGAGTGTTCAAGAACTGATGTTGGCATCAATGCCAAAACCTTTTAACAATCTCCCCCTTTGTCATTGATGGAAACACATACTTCCCACTGACTCTATGCCTCTGATCTTCCTTTCCTAATTTCCCTCCCACTTTGACATCAATGGAAAAGGGTTACTCCCCTTGACGAAATATCTTCCTCTGTCTTCCTGCAATAAATTTCCTTTCTCCCCTTGACATGTTATGCCTTTCATAATTTTCCATAGTTGAGACCTTCTACAATTATTTTCATGACTCTGCTTCCCAAACTTGTTGCTCCACTAAACACAAGACCTATTTGTCTTCTTGTAATACTGACGTATGCTTCTTCATAAGCTCATTACTCTGCCAATGATGTTGACTAATTATTTGATGACTTCTTCACATCTATCAAACTATCACAGGATAGATATTCAAATCTGAAACTACTGCTACTTAGACTACCCCTCTTCAAAATTCACAAGATAGGGAGTCATCAAACTGGATCTTCATAATAATGTATGAATTAGCTCTTCAGCTGGATCACCCTGAACCTTGACATTTTCAATGATAGATTCATAATGACCTTTCGGTTTTACAAAACCTGACAGCATGAGTTCAAAGACTTTTCCATTCACTTGATCTTCTTGCTTTTATTTTTTTATCCATACCTTCCTGTACCTGGTGTTAGGGTTCTTTTTCATGGAAGACTCCATATTGTACTTGCAATCACGAGCTATATGCCCATAGTTATGGAATTTGTAACATTCAATGTTGGATCTGAATGATGGATCAAATGACATATACTTTCCGTTGACAAAGTCATTTTGAAATATGTCTTATGATCTCGCAAACTTGCTTCTAGGGTTTCAATAATGTATTTGATAATCGTCCCTATCACATAATCTATATTCCCTATCCATATTCCCAAAGTTAGAACATGAAAAAAAATAAACATTAAACATGCTAGGGGTACCTGGATTTGATGTTTTGTCTTGATGATCTTTTGTAGACATTATTTCTTGGAGGAGGCACAACCTTTTGTTGATCCTTGTCCTTAAATCCTTCAACATTTCTTCTTGGAGTGAAGACATTTTTAACCTTCTTCTGTCCTTTATTTTGAGTTGGCCTTTGGGGGGTCCTGCTATCAGACTTCTCATCAATCTTACCATTTAGGGATGGAGCTTGTGCCTTTGTCACATGGAGCTTCACTTGCTTCTTTTTCCTTCATCTTCGATTGAGAAATGTCATTATTCTTCCTTTTGTCATCTAGAAATTTCTCCTTCTTGAGTTTGTCTATTTTAGTTAGGGTACTGTCATGCTCTTTTTTCTTTTGAGCACTATATTCCCAAAACTAGATTTTCAAAAATTTTCTTCTTTCTTCTGCATCCTCTACTTGCAACTTTAGAAGAGTGACATTTTCTATTACTTTGTTAAGATCTTGCATTTGTTACTTCTACATTTCATTTTCCTTTATGAGCCTGTTAATTTCTTCTAAAGATGCATCAAGTTCTTTTTGTTTTTAACCAACTTTAGCTATGTAACTCTAACCATATTCCTCTAATTGACTTGTCAAGTTTTTCTCTTTCTTTTCATCTTACTTTACTTGAAGTCTTAGAAGGGAAACTTCTTCTTCGAGCACTTGACTTCACTTTCTTTCCTTGTTAAGATCACATAAGGCAATGATCAATTATGCTTCCAAATATACTACTCCTTCCTCATTTGCTTCATCTGAATTTCAATCGCCATCATCATTTTCTTCTTGATCTACATGCTTCTTTGAGTAGAGATCATGGGGCTTCTTCCAAAGACTTTTGGATGATGAGCACTGATCAACTTTTCCTTTCAAAGAGTATGGCATAGCACTAAAAATTATATTCATGGCTTTTGTATTGTACCTTCTAGATTCGTCGATAGATGTGTCCATAAACAACATATTTCCATACATCATATCCTTGAGCTTGCTAATGAAATTTCATTCTAGATTCCCATATTTCATATTTGGCTTCATCGAATTTAGGAGCTGGTAGACCAACTCGATTCACTTCACTAACTGCAACACTAGAGACTTCCTTTGATTCTTTTGAATTCTTCCAGCTTGCTTCTTTGACTTTCCCATCTCTTCTCTTTGAGATTTGCCTTCCAATTGTTAAGTTGCAACTGAAAGAAATTACTATGATACCAATTGTCAGAAATACTAAGAGGGGGGTGAATCAACATTTCCTTTCAATAAGTTAATTTTAATATTCAAAGCATTAATTCACATTAACATTAAATTACATCACATCAAATACACATTAAACAACACCATTCAACAATGCACAACATCAAAAAAATATACAACAAATTTTTAGGTGGAAACCCTTTCAAGGGAAAAACCACCAAACGCTTCTTAACATTTGCCTTCAATAATTTACATCAATAGGAAGCTCCAACTTCCAAGTTTTCATCATCAACTGAAGGAGGCTTCAACTCCCTGGTTTGCAGGCTCCAACTTCCAAGTTTTCAGCGTCAATTGAAGGAGGCTCCAACCCCCTAGTTTACAGGCTCCAACTTGAAGGACACTTCGACACCGTGGTTTACCATCTCAAACTAGAACGATGCTCCAATGCCCTAGTTTACAGGCTATGACTTGAAGGATGCTCCAATGCCCTGGTTTTATCAGCTCTGATTAAAAGGATGCTTTGACACCTTGGCTTTTCCAGCTCCAACTGGAAGGATGCTCCAATGCCTTAAGTAGGCTCCAACCTACCCTAGAACCACCTTGCTGCCCTGAAGTGTTCTCAGGCTCCAACCAGAAGGAAAATCCACTCTCCTACCTTAAACCACCCTGTCACCCTATTTAACAAGCTACTACTTGCCCTAAAGGATCCAACTTTCAGCTCACTATGACAGACCACTTTTCATAATTTTCATATTGGATCTGCCCATGCTTAAATAAAAAAAATAAATTTCAATACATTCTATGCTATGATATGTACATCGAACCTAGCTTAGTTGTCATCAATAATCCAACCAAACTATAAGTTCAGCGTCATACTTTCACTTGCCAAAACAATGCATATTTCTGATTAACAAAAACACAAACACAACAATACCACCATAATCCAACGTTTTGTCAATCAACTCATTCAACTAGTAACACACACATCAAACCTCAACAATGTCACTGTAGCATACCACCATATATCTACTCTTCATCATCCAACAATTATGCACCTCCATTATACTTATCAATGAAAGCTTTCTTAAACTCAGAACCTTAGCAGCTTAGAGTATCTCAACAGTCAAATACATAAGCTAGCAATATCAATTATGTCATTTGAAACTTGAACAATACTACATGAAACCTTTATCAGCGTCAATTCAAGACACTCTTGCTCATGTCATCAAAGCTTTAATGGCATCAACAACTCTGTTTAGTTTTATGACAAACTACTATCATCATTAGTAGCTTTTGCCATTAATATCATAGTATCAATTACACGGGTATACAAAAAACAATGCTCATGTGAATTTTGTTGTCAATTGAATCCTTGTTATGTATAAATAGTGAGGTTAGAGTTGTTTCTAATCAGTGACTATTTTACATACCCTTGTAAGCATATACCTCACTGATTTGTCCAAATTGTTTAATGGCCCAGTTGACATCTTCATAAAATGGAGTAACAAGATGTTGATGTATATCTTGGATGTACAATCCTTTCTTAGAACAATCCTTTGTGTAATGTAAAGTATATGCTTGACCTTTGAATCTACTTTAACTCTGACCTTTGACCAAACTACATGAAGAGGTCATATGACTAGAATCTGGCCTATATCATGACACCAAGCCAAAACCCTTAACTAGACTACAAAGGTTATATTTTGGGACTTTTCTTTAATACAATTATGCTAGGATAAATGATAGACTGAATAATAATGCCCAACAAATAACCCTTAGAAGAAGATAAATCATAAAACTCAATAGCTATCAATTAATGCCAAAAAAATGCAATTGAGTAGATCCAAAAGACATAAAAGAAAAAGGTTCTTCAAGTTGCCAACCAACTTGCAAATATTCTAACCCTTAAATTTTGTGTAACATATCATTTCCTTAGGACTGAATAGGTTAGTTAATATGATTCAATATCAAATCCTAGTCTTGCTGGAACATACATTGTTTTTTCGAAGAATAGGGTTACCAAAAGAGGTCGTGGCTCTTCAATTAAGCCATCAGATGCCCATACAAACATCAGAAAACTACACATTGTATTCTATTAAGGACGAATTGGGTAGCTTAAGGTTTTGTACGCTTTCTACAAGAGTGATGAGTTGCATGTGTGATGAGCCCTTGAAATTCAGATTAGCCTTAATAATCAAATCGAAATGGAAGAGTCTTAGAACTTTAGTTTTGCAAGAGAAAAATGATGCCATTATTCTTCAGAAGAACTTGAACAATTCCAAGAACGTGTTGAATCATTTCTTGAGAACGATCCACAAGGATGTTTAGTCTTTGGATAAGCTCAAATTTTGTTCCAGACTTTACAAACATAATTTCAAAAAATCAAACAATATGCATATAGTCATTCTACTCTTAAATTATGTGCCACGTTATGTGTCTTAAGAGGTTCGAAGATGATAAGCCTCAGATTCTACCACGAATTGATCTAGATGTCAAGGAAACTCTACGACAAACAATAATCAAGACAAAAATTATATTCTCAAAACCTTCTCCAATTTCAGCTTGTTGCTTTAGATATGATTGACTATGATAAGCCACAGACCTTGGACAAAAACACAAAAGATGGAGTGTTCAAATCATGTCCTTTTAGAGGAAAACGATCCATAGTTATAGAGGAAATTAGGGCTCTTAATGGAGCCGACTTGATCATTTTGGAGGGATGCTAACCTCAAATAATTTCCAAATTTGAAATTTGAAATTTGTCTTTTGGAGCCAAATGATCTAGTCCGACTTACATTTGGAGGGAACCATTGAATTTGAATTTTACTTGGAGCCAAAAACAAAAATCCACATTTAAATTATTTAATTAAATTCTTCAATAGATAGGTCCTCAATATTTAAATATAAGTTTAGCTAATGATGAGTTTCCACATCATCACATTTGGGGACCTTGACCACAAAAAGGGGGCTTCAAACTTCGATGGGGTGTATCTCCTCAATCATAAGGAGCCTCGTGGCGTGTCACATATTGTTAGAATCAACATGATGAGGACCAATCAATGATAGTCATCTTGGTCCCAAAAACCTTGATTTACCTTGTCATATTCATCATCAAAAGTGTGGCTTCTAGGGTTTCCTTGCTTTCTTCCAGGGCTTCTTGTCTATTGGAGTTTCCAACTGCATGGATTCTATTAAGAGTGTTCAAGAACCAATGTTGGCATCAATGACAACACCATTCAACATACATGACATAAATTGTCAAGGTACAGGGAGTGCCTAAGGCATTCATTTTAGGCAATGATTCCAAGTCACTTCCAACTTCTAGAAGGGTTTGTCTAAAGGATCTGGGATAAGTTTAAATTTTAGCACAACATATCACCTAGAATTAGATGCAAAAACTAAGAAGGTCAATTAGATGGTTGAGGATATACTCAAGATGTATGTGATAGAAAAACCATCAAAGTGGGAAGAATATTTGCATCTTGTCAAATTTGCATACAACAATGAATATTTGTTTTCCTTGAATATGGACACTTTTGAAGCCTTGTACGAAAGAAAATGAGTACACTTGTAAGTTGGGACAACCTATTGGATAGGGCCCATTCCTAGGCTAGACATGCTCATGTAAACAAAAGAAGAAGTGATGAATATCAAACATAGTTTCAAGGTTAATCATGATAGGTAGAAAACCTAAAAAAAACATGATAAATAGGGAATTCATAGTGGTAGACCATGTCTTCTTGAAGGTTAAAGCTAAGTAGATTCTCTAAAGTTGGGAAGCTATTCAAGCTCGCAGTTAGATATTATGGGCCTTTTGAATCCTAGAAAGGATTGGGTCAGTTGCATATAAGCTTACTTTGTGTACGTCTGTGTATATTCATAATGTGTTTCATGAATCATTACTTAAGAAATATGTGGACGATGATAATTATGTAATCAATTGGCATGTGGTTCATGGGAGTTAAAGGGAAACTATCAGGTCTAATGGATATGCATATCATATATGAAGGTCAAAGTGCTTCTAAATCAATC
This sequence comes from Pinus tabuliformis, assembly GCA_031772625.1. Classification (NCBI taxonomy): domain Eukaryota; kingdom Viridiplantae; phylum Streptophyta; class Pinopsida; order Pinales; family Pinaceae; genus Pinus; species Pinus tabuliformis. The sequence continues at coordinate 728,795,200 of CM062820.1, read as the reverse complement.
CATCACATTGATAAAGGCACAATGGACACATTTGAGTTGTAAGGATGTTGCATGGGAGAAGGATGTGCCATGAAAGAGGAGTACCCTCCACTTTTTGAGTAATTTTGATTGTACACATGTATATGATACATTGAGAATAGTGCATAATAAGGGGGAGGGGAATATAACACCCCTAGGATGACCCCATGCATATATTTGTACATATTTTATTAGGTCAGTGAGCTAGGATGTATTGGGCCTATGTGCTCATGTGTATATATTTGTTTTAGGGTCTATGTTCCCATGTTTATATGTCTTGAGGGAAAGGTGCTTGTGTGATTAATACAGGAGAGCCTTTGTGTTAAAAGGCCAATGATCCTAACAATTTAATTTGTAATTACACTCATGTTAATAAAATACACCACTACCACAAACCAAGTTATACATTATAGATAGGGGGCTAGATCTCCATAGAAGGAAAAGGTAAACCATGACATGGTTCCCAACCCATGAATAAAATACAATATTCCTAAAGTTTATGAAATACAATCCAAATTCATGAAGTGCATGGTATAAGCATGTCTTTATTCAATATTTATATCCCACATCCAAAAGTGATCCAAAAATAGTGTAATTGAATTCCCAGGTGGTGAGAATGACTTCCTTGGGTGACATTTTGCAAAAAGACAACATGCATGCATAATCTATAAATTGTCATGGATATTCCACTAGATGGTTCATCACTATAGTTTTGATAAGAAATATGTTGAAATCCTAGAATCTATACCATGACAGTTAACATTCCTTAAATTTATGTAATTATTAAGTCATTGTTTCTTGCATAAATATGCAATAAATAAAATGAGTGAAAGCAGAGAACAATGAAAAATGAACACTCACAAACCAAAATGAACACAAGATATGCTTTGGGAAATCCTTAAGAAAGTGAGGTTGCTTTGCTCTATTTTTCTTTGAATGAAAATGGTGCGAATACAAAGGAGTGAGAACTATGAGTGAAAAATGAACACTCACAAACCCCAACGAACACAAGATATGCTTTGGGAAATCCTTGAGAAAGTGAGGTTTCTTTGCTCTATCTTTCTTTGAATGAAAATGGTGCAAATACAAAGAAGTGAGAACTATGCCCTATGCGATGCAACAAACATAAACCTTCTCTATTTTCTCTCTCTATCCACTCTCAATGACTCTACTCGTCTATGATACAAAATGCACTCAAATAGATGGAACCTCTTTTCCTCCTAGTGACCTAGTTATAACACAACTTGATAGCCAACTAGTGGTTAAGTTTGTTCCTTTAACTCTTAACTAGATTTATAGTAATGGCTGTCCTAGAATCTTCTTCATCATGATCACGTGGCTAGCCCCTTTTCCATGTGTAATGGGAATGATGTGCACCCTCTTTAAATCATGATAGACAAAAAAGGAAGGTCATTTTGTTGGTGGCATGAGTTTTGCATACAAATTCCATTTGAGATGTTTCATGCACTGTTGGAGAGATATTTGAGTGCAGAACACCCTTAGGAGGTCTAACACAAGAAATAATTTTTGGACCTATAAAATACTTCATTAAATGCTTCAAACAACATCTGGAGAGTTTTAAACTTCAATTCGCCTCACTAGGACCCATTGGTAAAAATGGTTCTATGAACTTATTCCTCCAATTTTTCCACTTTAAATGCATCAAGATGGATGGAAAATAATATAATGATCCAATCCAGATCAACACATAGTCTTGTCCATGGTAAAGTGTCATTATTTCCATCATTCAATCGTCATTTTTCCTTTGTTCTTCCCTATTTCACACCAGAGATTACAAGTGTGAACTTTGACAACCATTGAGCCATGTAACCTCTAAGCAACCATGGTGAATCATGCGTGGGATTTAGTTACCAATTTCGGTTGGGTTGCCTTAGGTAAGGTTAGAGCCTTGATGAGGAAATTGATTAGGTTGGATTTCCTAGCATGAGGCCTAATAAGTGCTTGAGGACTCCTTAGGGCAATTGAAACCTTGAAAGTTACAACATTCTAAGACTTGTTGGCTAGCATGTGATGGAAGCCCTAAAAGGGTAGTGACACAACTTGAGGTATTGTAAAGGCAAAGATGGGGGCACACTACCTTGGGTTGTGCAAGCAGGGGGATGTGAGGCTATTGTTTGTGGGATACTAGAGTTGGTGCCTTTTCTTAGTATTTGTTTGGCACTAAGTGTGTGACCATAGATGGATCTAGGTGAGCCTTTTCCCTAGTGGAGTCATAACTCCAAGTCGAAGGTGACTCACAACTAAGAGATTTATAGGAGTTAAGTTTATGGTTGGGTGAAACATCTAAGATCTAAAGCCAATTGGTGGACCATTACAAAAGATAAGTGTTCTTTTGTTCCATGTATTGTTTATTTGATGTGATTGCTTGTGCTAATTAATGTCGATAGATTAATGAGTGGATTTCACTTAATCTCCGTACATATAAATCGATATGAATTGTATCTAAATTTACATATTTGTGGCATATGTAGGGCATGATTATTACATGGAAATTGTGTGTATACCATCAGGGGATAATGAAATTCATTTACATAACCCAAATAGACAATTGACAAATAGTCCAATAGCCAACTACATTTATTAAACAATATATTAAATCAACTTAGGCAAATTGCTATCAAGAAATAAGTTTAAGGAGGGAAATTTTGGTGAGATTTTTTAAAATGCCCAATACTCTCAAAAATGAACAAATAGTGTCAAATACACCATATAAGAATATAAAAAATTACCAATAATTCATTTATAAAATATAATTACACAAAATGTAACTACATACACAAACTAACAATCCAAACCCTAAAGCAAACATAAACCTACTTTATTTCCTTTAATGCCTTGCCACCCATCCACCGCCAACTTCAATAAATACACCTAACATGTCCAACTCCCATACATGCACCCAACATGTGCAAAGCAAACATAAGCCCACTTTATTTCCTTTAATGCCTTGCTTACCAACCATCCACCTCCAACAAGTGCACCTAGAATGTGCATTTCCGTGTGCCCTAGACAACTAGGGCCAAATGCATCCCACCATGCTCGAGGAAACTACAATGGCTAAAGAATGTTCAGTGCCTTGGGTCAACATATCCTCATATAAAGACAACATTGGAACAGCTCACCATTCCATGTGCTTATCGAATAGGCAACTTTTGACATTATAATGTTTTACATCCCGCTACACGCACCTAGATGATTTGTCCATTGCCAATTCACATACAAAGTCCTCACACCAACTCTTTGTAACTATACATGTTTTCAAATGGAGGAATAAATGTAAAACTCCAACCGTTAGGAATGCGACGGAAAACCCTTTGTCCGGAAAGAGGGAAGGATGAATTTAAAACTCCTCATTAGTTGTTAATTCAAAAAAAAATTGTACAATTTACAATGCACTCTAGGTAAATAATAAATGAATTCCTTCATTATTTCCTCTCGTAGGAAGAGCCTATGATCATCTCATTGCATCCGTTAGTTGGGTAATCATACATATAAAGTATAGATACTAGTGTATGGTTAACCATACATATCTCTATGGATAGAAATTATGAGTTTATAATAATTTTGGTTTTATAATAATAAGAAATATGATCTAATTTTAGGGTCAAAGTTAAGTTAGACACTAAATTAGTGTATGCATTTTTATAAATAAGAGTTTAGAATAATTTTTTATTATTTAATTTAAGGTCACCGTTACATCAAATTAGTGTATTAGGTTTCTTATTAGTGTATTAGATTTCTTATTTGTGGGATAAGGGATCTAGCGATTTTATTGCTAAGTCTACAAAAGCATATTATACTCTATTCTTCTGGTTTTGACACTGTGATCTCTTAAGAAGAATTACATACCCTTAAGAAGAATTACATACCCTTAGCTATTAGACCCATTCAAACTATATAAAAATAATGTTCCTTTTCACAAAAATATAAGTGATCTCTTAAAGAGAAAGACATATTCTTAACTATTAAATCCACTCAGATTATATAAAATTAATATTACTTTTTACAAAAATATAAAATTGAATGGAAAAACCCCTAACGATGCTTCAGATTATTAATTTGAAAGGTTAATGGTCCAAAAGCTTTAATGTTTTTCGTTCCATATAAAATCCTGTATGTTATGCAAATAGTTGACATCGCTGGTAGAGCCATAATAGCTAATAACTGAGAGGGCAAATTCATCATTCAAATTTGGAACCATGTTTCTTCGTTCGGCACAAGCAAATCTAAAATAGGTATTACACAACGAAAGTGATGTACGCTTTGTTCCGGATGCTCTTTTTAATTCAAACTCAGATAGTTTTCAAGGAGATTATGGAGTAATCACAATCCCAAATCCAAATCCAATAAATGTTCAAAACTGTTAACACATAATGTCGTAATAAATGTTCAAAACTGTTAACACATAATGTCGTAAACCATTCTGTGAGTAAATTAAATGAGAATATTTTCAATTTAATAAAGGATTTTAGAACTTCATTATTTAAATCTTTTAGTGATGGTAAAATTAATGCTCCTCCTATTTCCATATAGGAATGGAACATGTGGTTTGCTTGCAATATCAAGACGACAATTTTTATTCTAATTTTCTTCTTTTTACTTGAAAATAATCCTCAGCCTAGAAACGTGTTCATCCTTTTTACCATCTGAGCCAGCCATATAATAATACCCCCGAAAATATGGGCATAAAGTAGATTTCTACATAATAGGACAATACTTTATTTGAGGCGTCGCTTCTGGGATAATGATATTTCATCAAATAAATCCGGCAAATAAATAATGGCTCTCATTAAAGAAAGTCTAATTTGAAATCTGTAACCAACTGTACTAAAATATACCGAGTGTATAATGCCATATACTATTATTATGCATTGAAGAGGACAAAACTTAGCATCATTTCATTAGAAGATTGACTTCAATCTTTCGAGTAAATAACTTGGACCGACGATATTGAATCCGAAAAGCTTTGTAATGGTCATAAGTACAGGCAGTGTTTTATAACAATCTAAGAGAACTACTCTGCATACCTAATAAATTATTTCCTGTTTTAGACAATACTTGGTCCACAAGAAATGACACATCTAACAATTTCAATGGGGATTAGACAGGTATAGCAGCTTCATGGTTTTACCCAAAAACCCCTGCCTGGCCCCCTCTCTCTATATCTGAACCCAAAAATGACAGACTTTTCCTATACCTTTCAAAGGAGGGTAGATGATGATTTTAGATTTCATCAAGGGTTTCGGCTTATGCACAAACACACTTAAAAACCATAACAGAGCAAACCAACACCACAAGCAAGAACTCGTTTTTTCGCCATTTCCAGAGTGCAAAGATTCAGATATTCAAAACGGCTATTTACATTACAACTTTCAGCTTAATTCCCTGGTTGAAAGAGGTTTTTAGGGTTTTTAGGGTTTATCTTTCAGATGAATAGAAATAATATTAGTAGATTCACCATCATATATATGTTCAATCAACAAGCACAACAGCAAAATTGCACACATACACTCCAGGCCAATGATGGCATTGGCTAACACTCCTATACCATAGTAACTCCATCAATAGCTTAAGAATTAAAGAACATGTATTTCCTGATAATCATCAAGAGAATATATGCTTCTGTAGTAATTTTTCCCTGCGAAGCTCCTGAACAAAACCCTGTTAGTTAGGCTCATCTTCCTTCACATTTGGTTACGACCATCTTTAAAAGAGAAAAGATTACCATGAGCAACAGGGCAATCATTTCCATGTAAAAGCTGGTGTAAGGCATCATCATCTGGACTGAACCGCACAGAACACAGATACCATGTAAAACCAATCTATCCCAAACTCATGACATGTAGATCTGTACACTTGCATTCTTCATAGAGTTACAAAGAGGGCATGTGTGTAGCCTGTTTTCACATTCCTTGCATAGGCACAGGTGCCTGCAAGGCAATAATAGTATGCAGATGTCATTTCTTCTGCAGGCCCTGCAAGTCCTTTGCTCCTTAAGCTCTTTGTTTTCCTTCAACGTTCTAGCATGGACATCAGCTGTGTCATCATGGCAACAAGATTCTGCATCATCTGCCTCACTATCCCCATATCCTTCCCTGCTCTGTTCCCTGCATTGAGCTACAACCTGTTCCAAATTGCTCTTCAATGTATTCACCATAGCTTCATTGCTTTTAGCCATATTTTGCCATATCTGCTTATCCATAGTCAATTGCTTAACACGCTCTTCCAATTCTACATTCCTTCGAGTTGCATTTTCCAGTTCTGTTTCCTTTTCCTTCAACGTCCTCATCATTCCTTCCTCTACGGTTGCAACAAGAACTCTTGAATGCCTCCGACTCTTTTCTTCCAATGCTGCCCGCACTTTCTCAGTCTGTATAAACAAAAGCATTTGAATCATAAATTTACCAAGTTTGAGCTCGACGATTAATTGCAATGATCAGAATCTTATATTGAACTAAGCATCTTCGAGATGAAATAAAATAGAAATAAACCTTCAATATAAGCTTCTTCAACAAACTAAATCAGATGCTAATGGAGAAGAGAGTTGATGGGTCGATCTTTAAAGGCAGATTGGGAATTAGACGCACCACTGGAATGCCACTTTAACTCCAATATGTTATTGACGAAGCGATGTTAACAGAATTTAAATCTTTCAACAGTTAATGAGCTCTTATTCCCAAACAGTTGAGAGTTAACACAGACTGAATTACAATTGCTTCTCGTTCAGAACCAAGTTGATGATAATTTGCTGGTCTATTAAGTTGCAAATCATATGATTGTAGTTTCACGCTTTACTTATAAAAGGATAAACTGAAGATGCATTACATTACTGTGCTGAATTATGAACAGAAATGTAAAGAACATGAGCACACAGTAGCAGATACAAGATCGAACAATGGGCGGTTACATGAGCGTTCCCAAAACCGGGAAAAATCTTTATCATCTAGGGTATGTTTTAGACGAAGATTTCATACATTTCCTTGCAATCAAAGGCAATTTGCAATCTAGAAATACACAAACCAGATATTTAAACAAAATGTATTACGAAAATAACCGTACCTGCAACCTCATAAACTGTCGAATGTCCTCGTTCTCATGCTGTAAATGGGCACTCAGGTCATCAGCTAACAGAGAAAAAAGGACTGGAACCTTTGCAGTGCGACCACTTGTGGATGTAGCGGGCTGATTTAAACGACTATCATCGTAGGCAAGTTGCAATCCCGTGGAAACCAGGACGGAAGCCTGCTGAGGCACGGGAACAGAGGCAGAGGCAGAGGCAGAGGCGGGAGAGACCGTCGGGTTGTTTTGCTGAAAGTCTGGCATGCTCATCAGCTGAAATTGCTGTGTCTGTGCGAGAAGAAGTTGCTCTTCTTCCCTCGGCCTCTTCCTTGATCCAGACAGATTGCAAGTCAATTCGCTTTCTGGGTCACTGAATACTGTGCCATTGAACACCTGCCCAAAGTTGCCTGAATCACAAATACAACCTGTTATATACATTCAACAAACCTCTATGGCCTAAAACATAAAAGGCTGCATTGCTAAATTGCCCACTCCCTTTACCTGAATTGTAAAGACGGAACAAATTGGCAACACCTCCAGTGTTTGTGTTCTGCTGCTGCAGAAAATCTTCTCCCAACATCCCAATGGCAGGGGATGCATAACTCCTGCTGTCCCTTGCCCTGCAATCACAAGACGATGACCGCAATGAATTCCTCTGATAATCCACAAAATGTGCAGAATTCATAATAAATCACTGTCCAGAACGCTTTTAGTTTTTTTTTGCCACACTATTGCCCGATTATATATTTAAATTAATCCGTTTGACACCCACGGATGCGTTTGCTGGTTTGATTTTCCTGTTTTTCTTTTCTAATTAATTTAGAACACACAAGACATGCAATCATGCCACAACAGCATATAGCCAGAAGCTCTGCACATGCCAATTCATGCAGAAAACAAACAACACATGCAATCCATCGCAACAACATTGTATTGGTAAGAGGTTTTTTTTTTTTTTTTTTTTTTTTTTTTTTGTATTAGATTCAACTCCCTTTCACCTGTTCCTTAACTCTGGGATGAATGCATTGGATGGATACTGAGCCTGAACTGCCATAATCTCAATCTACAAACAAGAAATCGCAGCGCTAACGAATGGTTGGATAAAATATAGATATGTCTGTGATGGCAGCAAGATTTTCCATGCTGTGATATGTTGCTCTATGTATTCTTTATCATCGAGCGTAACTTGGGTGGGATGCAAACGAAGAGCACTGGCCCATTAAAGAGAATTTAAAGGAGGAGAAAGAACAGAACAGAATGGCAATGGACACTTTAGGCTGTGATGGTAACGGGAAGGGTAGGGTAGGGTAGCGGACGGGACGGGACGGGAGGGGATGGGCATAAAGGTCATGGCTTAGTGGGTCGGTGGGCGTGGGAACAAACGCTGCTGCCATAGGAAGTCATTATACGAAAAAGATAAGTGAGTTTTTTAAAGGCCCGTCTAGGTGGTGGTGATGGTTAGTGGTGCAGCAGGGGAAGAGGAGATTGCGGGACGATTCTGTACGAAGAAATTATTAGGAGAAAGACGATAAACGTGAATCCTAAAAATTAACTTCAACAACCGACCGAAAAAGGTGGCGAATACTAAATCGAGGCCCGTGTTTTTGGTAAATTCGAAAATGAGGGGAGTTGAGTTGAGTTGAGTTGAGTTGAGTTGAAGGGGAAAGGGTAAATGGCAGTGGTATATATCATATCATCTCCATGCGCGCCGACGGGCCGGCCGGCCTGCCTGCCTGCCTTCCTGACCTCACCTGACCCAAAAGAAACAACTCCCAACTGTTGCTATTCCATTCAATTCACAGGCACATCGGGTAGCTACCTATCTATCCAGCTATAATGAAGCTTGGCCTTTTGCGTCGTCAGCTTTTCTTTTATTTTAAGTAAATCACCGGTGGGGTTTCCTGCTTTGCTCTTGCCACGTGGCCCATTCTGATATCATGGCGCATGAATTAAAGTCTCCCGCGACACGTCAGCCGTGGCAGTGCAGATAGGACCCGGCAACCTTATAGCGAGGTGGTTCTTCCGACGGTGGAAACAGACACGTACGCGTATGCCGTGTCGTAGACGTCGACGTAGACTCGGGACTTGTGTGTGTGCGTGTTCATCATCATCTACAGTTGCGATGCGGTGTGGTGCGGTGGAGCGCAAATTCGCCGTTTGCTCCCTTCTCCGTTAGTTTAGCTGCCTGCTGTTTAGGTACGCAATTGAAGGGCATAATGCGCTGTATTTGCGTGGTTTGGAGGGGAATAATCATTAATGCTTTACTTTCTCCCATTTTCAGGGGCCTCGCATCATACGTTTCCAAGTTGGCGGAGCGGACTAGTTAGTTCAAACTAACTTACCCCACCTTACCCTACCCTTCCCTTCCCTTAAAAACAACTTCTTCCCATAAAAAAAGGCCGTGCCCAGATGCTAAGTGCACCAACAAACACAACTCCTCCATTCTTTTTATGTGTTCAAACTAACACTAGGTATCTATCATAATAACCCTCACTACTTTTCCTTTTTTATCATAATGATGGGTTGTGTCATGTTGTGACTAAATGGGGAATTAAATTTTTAGAAAAGTATTTATGTTTAATTAAAATTTCTCATAATTTTAGTGATAAGATTAGTCTTTTTCTAACCAATAATAATATTAGGTATTTATTATAATAATTTTTACTATTTTTCTTTATAATGTTGGGTTATATCATATTGGTAACTTGTAATTAAATTTCCCAACGAGAATTTATGTTTAACCAAATCCTCCTATATTTTTAATAATAAATAATTCTCTTTAACCAAATCCTCCTATATTTTTAATAATAAATATTTTAGAGTAAAAAAATTAATCTTCCTCTAACTTATAAGCAAGCTAACCCCGACCTAAACTCTAGCTAACCCAAAAAAGAAAGAAAGAAAAAAATGAAAAACTAAATCGATTCTCCGCCTGTTTTTAATTAATTCCTTGGGAGTCACTTCACTTGTTCCTTTTTTCTGAAATAATTTTCCTATGTATACTGTTGGAGATTATTGCACTCGAATCCAAGTATACTTGCTTTGCCCGACCCGTAATGGTTACCACACCGTGGGGGTGGGCAGTGGTGGTGGGGATACGGGCCTCTTTTTTCCTTTCCATGATTCTTCGTATGATCCACTTTGATTTTCCAATAATTTAATGGAGCTGCTATCATCGTGTGTAAGACGACAAGTGCAATCCAACAACACTAAATAAAATATATTTATCACATGGGATGCTTAAAGGACGACTATTCTATTCTTCATCAGATTTTTCAACAATTCAATCAAGGACCCTAAACTTAGTCAATGTAATTGACTAAAATATTTGAAAGCAAACATGAGATATATGTGAGAATCCAGAGGGTAAGGTAATGTTGAGAGGACGGTAAGAGGAATCCGAATTCCAATGGGGCCACTTCACCGCTTCGCTCTTATCATAGAAATCAAGAAATAAAAGATATCCTCATTAAATAAATAATTAATTATCTCTTAGAATCGTGCAAAGTCTGTGTGTGTTTCAATCAAAAAGCCAACGCATCTAAAGGTTTGGGACCATTGAACAACATAGTGCAAGTTTGTTTGGTCAAAACCCACTTATTAACCCCTCCTTTACCAGTGTCCATATAAAAGGTATTTATTTTACCGTGCACCAAGCTTTCACTTTTGGACATGTCTACCCATTATAAGAGTTTGTTGGGTCAATTCACACGAGAAATAATCGCTTTCGATTCACTTTACTCAAGCTTAAATATGAAAAAAAGATTATCACTATGCACGAAAACTATATGCTATCTTTAGACATAATACCAACCAAATATGAAATTGACCACTATGTAAAAAGTCCCACTAGTGCGGTGTATGATATCCTCTTTAGATCTTTTGGTACTTTTCCCACCTCAAACAGGAAACAAAGAGGACAATAATGAAAAATGTATATCTATATATAATGAGATTTTATCGTGTCCTTCTTAATTAATTATTAATCTTTGTCACATGGAATCCTAGAGAAAGGAAGGGTGTCATATGCCATGCTACTTCACAAGCTCACTCAAGTTTGTTTTCCAAATGATTTCACATTACTGCCATTAAAACCAAAAGGACTTCATAAAACTCCATATCCTCAAAATTAGGTTATAATCATGTATTAAGCTCCTCTTCTCGATATGTATGTTGTACCATGTAGCTAGCAATGACGAGTAAAGCATTATGCTCATACTCAATCTAGACCACCCTTGCATAGCACAAGTGTGCATACTTAGGTAATGCAACAATGCCACTTATGATTACCGGAACATAGAAATATGTTTATTTATAATTATTTTAAGTATCTTTTTTACACTCATTTTTTTGCCTCATTCGTCATAAACGATTCATGTGTTTAAAATTTTATTGATGGCATGCTAAGCCTTATTATGCATTATAAATATATAGAGGTAGAATAATTTTGAGGTCAATCTGATTTATGTATTTACATAAGTTTGATAGTTAATATAAAATTAATCTAAAATATTATATAATTTATCATTTATTTTAGTATTTTTGGGTGAAAAACTTAGAGTTATTGATTTGTAATGTTCATTTTAGGAGTAGATATTACTTTAGAGATTTGGGGTGTAAATTCTTGTAAAGTTCATTTGAGGCTTTAAACTATTAATTTTCAGGTCAAAACCTTGCGAGCATAGGTCACAACCTTGAGTCGACATTATTCTAAACTTTGAGAGTTTTCCCATGATACATAAATGATCTGAAATAGAGCTAATTAGTAATGTTGTGCTAATTCCCCCTTCAGAATATAAAAATGTGCTTGAGGTTTGGACTTCAAAATAGCAAGTAAAAACATGAATTTCATGTGTGTTTACTTAAGTTAGTTTCATGAAGAAAACTTAAAACATGAAACCAAAACATTAAATGGAAACATGCATCTATCAATAATACACTAGCCATTGATAAAAGAGTTCACCCCTCCTAGGCTACATCTCCTTGGATCAGCTCTAAAGGTATGACCCCTTCTCATTAAGCTCACAATTCTTCATTGATAAAAAGTACATAAATGTGCTGACAAAAAGAGTGGCTAGTTTCCCCTTCAAGGAAACATTCTTCTGCGAAGAACTCTCACTCTAAGCACATGACAACCTACAGTTAGTCATGAAACAATCAGCAAGCTAAGGGCTCTCAAATCAAGACCCCATACTCCAACTTCCAAGAGCATAGACAGTACTACAATCCATTTGAATTACTTAAACAAGTCTCTTTCTCCATACACATATAGAGAAAAGAAGAAATAAAGCTACAACACTGTTGTAATGGTTGTTGTAGAAAGCACATGGAGGATGGAAGACCTCTGCAAGATCATCTCCATCTTCATACTCCTCTTTAAACCAAATCAACACTCTGTTTGACCATAGCACCCATAGGCTTCTCTTTGCAAAAAGCCTATCTAGAAGTGTTCCTTTGATCCTGAAACCTATTCCAATCAATTCAGAATGTTTACAAATGGCTATCGAGCCTCTTTTTGCATCCCATTTGGTTGAAAATTGTCTTAGTTATGACTTATATCAATCTTTCCACACTTTTCTCCTCCAAATCTGGCTTACTGCCAGTTAAATTCATTATCTAGAGTTAAATTTGGCAATTTCGCTGAAATTGGTGGTCCCGCCAACTTCTCGCCTATCTCGCGGTTAAGGGCCGAGTGGTCACATGCAAAGTGTCTTTTCAAGCGATAAAGGAAATTGTTCCGCAACTCTGTCGCAACTCGCAATCGGCAGAAAACCCCATGCCCAAACAACGGGCACTCTATGATACACGGATCTATCAAGATTATGAAACACAACATATAACATATTGCACCTGGTAGTATTATTGCAATCGGCACTTTCCTTCAGCGGATATCAAAGTCCATACACTGCGATAGCAGCAGACCTGCTAGGGTTATAAACTAGAATGTAAAGTCGCATTGCAACTCGGGTAACTAGGGGATGATTTTTGTCTGTGGGTTGTGATTGTGATCTACATCACAACCCTTCCCTGCTCGGGGGCCAATTCTTTAACAAGACCCCCTTGCAATTGTGATATATCGAATCACAACCCTGACTGCTCCGAGGGCCGATTTCTTAAGTGGCGACCCTGTTTTTTTCCCTGATATGCAATATGCATGACCCAATGGCAACCTGCCACTTGACGCTTCCCCATTCGCTAGGACCTTTGCCATGTCATCCAATCCTGCCACTTGGACAAGTCAAACCTGAACTTTGACTTTCTCTAACTTCTGCATATGAACTCAGATTTGAGTGTCATTCGCACCATTGGATTCAGAATGACAAGCTCTTCGATCTGAAACTAAGTTTATCAAGATTCTGACACTTTGATTCTTTTGGAAAATTTTGAGCTCCTGATCACTCTTCCCCACTAAAAAACTTTTGGTATCCAAAAGTTTACTTTCAATTTTTCAGCATTTGAAGGTACAATTCCTTCATTTTTCTAAACTCGATCGAATTGATGTTTGAAGTTCCCTGACTTGTACTTGTCTTGGCTTTTTCTCAAGTTGAACTTAAAATATAACTTGACCAAAGAATTCAAGTTCGATGTTCTTCTTGGCTTATCCATGTCTTTATGGCCATCCACAACAACATCCTTTCCAAGAAGAATTCCAAGGTGCTCATTTGCAAAATCCTTATCAAGGATAAGATCCTAAAATACTTTGCCAAATGAACCAAAACAAGCCTCAAAGAATGAATACTTGTATAACTTGATTGCTAAACACATTTGGAACATACTAAATGTGTTGCAACTACTCATACAACAGTTTTAAAATCGACAGTTTGAGAAAGCATTTTACAAAATGGAATAAACTTGACTTCCAAATTTTCCATTCAGATTGACTATCAACAAGCCAAACTAGCATTATAATGCTTAAAGAAAACATTGTTGCATATAAGTGATTTATTTATGAACATCACTTTTTACAAGTTACACAACTATGGGGATATGCAACTAGTGCAAAACAAAAATTTACAAACTTCAACTGGACAAATAGTGCGCCCATTTCTTACCCAACCAAGTAAATGAACCCTCTATTTGAACTTTCTCTTCTTTTGAAGTTGCTTCAGGGATGGTCACATCTTGCGCCACTTTTTTGTTTGTCGCTTCCTCTTTTGGTGCTTGCATGATTTGCTTGCCCTTACCAGGATGAAGTTGTGGAAACAATCTCCAACACTTCTCGACCCAATGTCCACTAGTATTGCAGTGAGTACAAAAGTTACTTTGAGCTCCTCTCGGCTCACTTGCCTTTAACCTTGGATGAGATTTTCTCTTTTCGGTCTCAATTCCATTAGACATAAACATATTTTTGATGATTGCTTTCCTTTTATCGCACTTATCTACACAATGGTTAGTTGAAAGGCAAAAGGTGCATGGAAACATATTCCTCAACACGTTATTCAAATTTGCATGTTGTTTTCCATTATGAACAACATTTGAATTAACAAAATGGATATACCTTTGTTTGTTGTCCTTTGGCTTACGCTGCTTGTGTGAGGAACTTGCGTGGCAAGAAGAATTTAGCTTCCCTTCTTCTTCAACATCTTCATCTCTCTTTGGAGACGTTTTGCACTTCAAGTCCTCCTTACGCTTGAGGAACCAAGCAGGAACCAATTCTAGATGCAACTCCCAACATCTTGCCTCCTCATGTCCTTTCTTACAGCAAAAGGAACACGATACCCATGAGCTGTCGCTGGAAAACCTTTCTTCTTTTGCAACATAGCTTAAGCCTTAATATTTAGGCCTCTCCTTGACCGCGTTTGGACTTTTAATGCCTTGTTGGTTTACTCCAAGGCCTCCTCCCTTGTAACCCATCTTGGTCAAGAGCTTGGATATAATGCCTTTACTATGTTTTTCAAAGGCTACAAATGAATTTACATCAATACTTTCCCATAAGGAAGAAGCATGTAAATCCTTACCATTTTGTGTCATCTTTTGATTGACACATTGTTATAGCACAATTTACCACTCTTGGTAGATCTGATGCTCTGGTTATGGCCTAAGGAAACCCTTCCTTTCCAGACTTGATCCATAATATAAAAAATAGTGTTTTATTTCCCATACGCTACTTTTCCCTGTGTTAAAAGTGTGTACACGTGGGTCAGTATATACCCAACCCGCATATATGTGTTAAAACACTTAAAAATAATAAATCTCCTTAAATTCGGGCAGAGTTTATGGGTTTTACCTATTATTCAACTACTACAGCACGTGGCCCAACTGTTTCCCAACTGAAAAAACTAATTTGGAGAAGTATAAATAAACCTCCATGGGAAGGCCTAAAGGAAGAGAAGAGATGAGATATTGATATTATAGTTGATTGATCCCTGATCGAGTCTGAAGAAATCCATGTGCCTCCTGCACTCCCCAAGCTTTAGGAAACTCTTGTTTCCTCTTTTGAGATATCCTTCATCCCTCTTATGATATCCTTGTGTATATTGATGGAGGAAGATTGTGGAGGTTGGGACAAGAAGGATCCAGAGGACGCTTTCGCTTGGAGCTGGAGGAAGACTCGGGTTGTAGTTTTCCACCTTTCATTTAGCTTACAACAATAAAGAAATGTTGTTCCATTCCTGATATTTATCGTGTTTATGCAGTGATCCACGTTGTGATTTGTTTATAAATCTTATATTAATGCGTAATTGTTCATTTTCTTATATGATCTAACGTATATATCATGAACATGATTTTCGTTACTGCTATTGTATATGATTTTCTTGGATAATTTACAGGTTTCAAAGGCATCGGAAGAAGCAAAGGGTTTGAACACTGCAGGATATACCCAAACATAGGAATTTTGGGTAAGGACACTTCTTCCCAGTTCAGTGGTTAAAGCATTTAAATTGTTTGTTTGCACATTTCTTGCTATTGTATGCCCTTTGCTCTGCTGGGGTTTTCAACCCAAGACCTTAGGGTGTTCCCACCTGCAACACACATGAAAATGTTTTCGAACTCCCTTTTGATTCTGGATGTGTCCTCTTAGACTCTTTGGCTCTCTTATTTCATCTCCTCGAATTTGGGTGTTGATAGAACCTCATCTTCCACATCATGTGGACAAAAGGTACAAACTTGTTCATCTACCTTCTCTGAAGGACTTTCTACACTAGCAACTTGCATAAGAGTTGTAGAAAAACATGAATATTTTGGAGAAGATGGTGGTTTATCACCATTCTTGTTACCTTCTCCCCTTGGAGAACATTCTCCTCTTGGAGGTTTAGAGCTTTCACCTTGCAGTTTGGTATTCCTCTCTTCATAGAGGACTTTCACCATTTTTTCCATGTCTAAGATATCCTTTCTAAAATCCTTCACATCCTCTGAAATTCTTACAGGCTCTCCTCCTTGGGACATGCTTTGCTTGAAGCTTCTACTGCAATTTGAGGTAGAACTTGGTGGTAGAGATTGTAACAATCTTGCTCTCCTTTCCAAAACCTTCTCCTCAATGAGCTTCAAAACACATTCAATTGAAAACAACAGTCAATTCCTCCTTGCACAAAGCAAACTCTGACTCTGATACCAACTTGATCTGAAATGGAGCAGATTAGTAATGTTGTGCTAATTCCCCATTCAGAATATAAAAATGTGCTAGAGGTTTGGACTCCAAAATAGCTAGTAAAAACGTGAATTTCATGTGTGTTTACTTAAGTTAGTTTCATGAAGAAAACTTAAAACATGAAACCAAAACGCTTAATGGAAGCATGCATCTATCAATAATACACCAGCCATTGATAAAGGAGTTCACCCCTCCTAGGCTACATCTCCTTGGATCAACTCTAAAGGCATGGCCCCTTCTCATTATGCTCACAATTCTTCAGTGATAAAGAGTACATAAGTGTGTTTCCAAAAAGAGTGGTTAGTTTCCCCTTCAAGGAAACATTCTTCTACAAAGAACTCTCACTCTAAATACATGACAAACTATAGTTAGTCATGAAACAATCAACAAGCTAAGGGCTCTCAAGTCAAGACCCCATACTCCAACTTCCAAGAGCATAGACAATACTACAATCCACTTGAAGTACTTAAACAAGTCTCTTTCTTCATACACATATAGAGAAAAGAAGAAATAAAGCTACAACATTGTTGTAATGGCTGCTACAGAAAGCACATGGAGGCTGGAAGACCCCTGCAATATCATCTCCATCTTCATACTCCTCCTTAAACCAAATCAACACTCTGGTTGACCATAGCACCCATAGGCTTCACTTTGCAAAAATCGTATCCAGAAGTGCTCCTTTGATCCTGAAACCTATTCCAATCAATTCAGAATGTTCAAAAATGGCTATCTAGCCTCTTTTTGCATCCCATTTGGTCGAAAATTGTCTTAATTATGACTTATGTCAGTATTTCCACAATTTTCTCCTCCAAATCTAGCTTATTGTCAGTGAAGTTCATTATCTAGAGTTAAACCTGGCAGTTCCACTAAAATTGGCGATCCCGTCAACTTCCCTTCTATCTCGCGGTTAAGGGCCGAGTGGTCATATGCAAAGTGGCTTTTCCAGCGGTAAAGTTGACAGTTCCGCAGCTCTGTCACAACTCGCAATCGGTGGAAAACCCCAAGCCCAAACAACAAGAACTCTACAATACACGGATCTGTCAGAATTATGACACACAACATATAACATATCACATCCGGAAATCCTATCACAATTGACACTTTCCCTCAGCGGATATCAAATTCCATACACTACGATAACAACAAACCTGCAGGGGTTATAAGCTGGAGTCCAAAATCGCATCACATCCGAGACTTATCGCTCATTGCAATCAGCGGATAACCTGGAACCTTGTATATGAGGGACTTTGTTTTCCTACAATTTGCGATTGTGTTTATCGCATCACAACTCGGGTACTTGGGGGTCTATTTCCATCTATGGGTTTTGATTTCGATTTGTGATTGTGATCCATCACATCACAACCCTTCCCTGCTCGGGGGTCGATTCTTTAACACGACTTGCTTGCAATTGGGATATATCAAATCGCAACCCTGACTACTCTAGGAGCCGATTTCTTAAGCTGCGACTCTGTTGTTTTCCCCGATATGCGATATGTAGGACCTAATGGAAACCTACCACTTGGTGCTTCCCTATTAGTTGGGACCTTTGCCATGTCATGCAATCCTACCACTTGGATAAGTCAAACCTGAACTTTGACTTGCTCTAACTTTTGCATACGAACTCAGATTTGAGTGTTGTTCACACCATTAGATTCAGAATAATGAGCTCTTTGATCTGAAGCTAATCTCATTAATATTTTGACACTTTTATTTTTTTGGAAAATTTTGAGCTCCTGATCAATAAATCACCTTAATCAAAGTTCATATTTAGAGATTATGCCCCTTGCAAGTTGACCCATTTTGTTGACCAACATGGTACATAGTGTTATATGTCACATCAACATCCATTACTCACATATATGAAGCTAGTCATGTGTGGAATTCCAAAAATATTCTAGGGGGTTCAAATCCGTAACACTAATTAGGGGTTTAGGCATGCAAAAACCCTAACCCTTACCCTAGATTGCTTCTAGACTATGTTAAATATGGGGCCACTATGAAGAGAAGGGTTTTGTTCTTATTTTTTTGAGTTTTGTTCTATAGGAGAGTAGGGCAATGAGAGTGGGATATTGAAGAAGAATATGGGAATAAGGACATCTTGTGAGAGCCTTATTGGGCCACAATGTCGATGGCATCTCCATAATGAGTGCCCCTTTCTTTCTACTCATATTTTATAATGGAGAAGAAAAGAGTAGAGCATAGGCCTTACCTGATATCTATATTTTCCCCATATCAATTTTTCCTATGGTACATATTATCTTTATTGTGTGGATGGTGTGTCATTGCTGGTCTCTTTCATTTCAATTTCAGCATATCTTAGTAATTTTTGTATTTAAACCTAGTGATATTAAGTCTGCGATCTATAATAAAAAATTGCATAATAACATATTGATCTTCACTTCTATGCTAGCCATGCTACTTTGAAGCTATTAAGAGGTCTCATGAATATTTTTGTATAGTTCCATGGAAAGGAAGAGTGGAGGCCATTAAGACTCAAGGACCTTCCTTGGATCTGAGAAGGAAAAACCATACAATTTTAGTATAAAAAGGAAAAAGAACATATTATTAAAATGGAAAATGAGGGTTGCTTTGAGAAATTTATGCAAGGCTCTAAATATCAAAATGTTTCGGTAGGGTTGTCGCACTTTATTGCAGGAGATATCCTGCATGTGAGTTGCCTAGAATTAGACTCGGAAGATGACTAGAACAATGCCTTATTCTATTGGTATATGGCATAAAAAACGAGGTGGAAGGAGTCAAAATGTTGAATTTGGACTTTTTCAAAAGCTTAATGGAGCTACAATTGGAAAAATAATAAGAGGGGGAAACTGTGATGGAATGAAAAACCTATTTGATATAATATAGGCTAAGATTTTATTTCTAACTCCTATCAAGCAATAAAATGCATATGACGCATGTAATTAATAGGAAAGTCAAGCATTTGTCCCTTTATATTTTTTAAGTGAAAGGAAATGGGGTTCTTTCAATAAACGATATTAATCACATAGGGCCCTAGCCATAAGCTATCAAAATTTCCATGCTTTCAAGGATTGTCATGCCTCTTATTCCCAATAGAACTAGGTCTCTGATTTGAAAATTTATTGGTTTAAGTTCTCTATTGAAAACTTTCATCCTTTTTAGGTGATATTCCTTAAACTTGCCATATACATTACTCCTTTATTAATGTACATTCGCAAGTTCATTTATCCTCCTTTTGATATTGTTTGGATCTACCACTATTGCAACAACTCCATAGCAAGGAATCCTAACTCTATAGGTAGCACTATTTCTAGACCATAAATTTGTTAGGAAGGTGATTTCATATAGCCCTCTTTGTGTTGATCATATTCGCCCAAAATGCGTACTTGAGATAAAAATCCAATTTGTTCTAATTATGTGTCAATGTACTTTTGATGACTACCATGGGGTTTTTGTTAGAAGACCCACCTTGACCATTTCCTTGTGGATAACACTTAGAGGAATGCCCTAGGATGATGTTATGCTTTTGATAGAAAGTAACTAGGCTTAATGAGATGGAGGCCTTAACATTATTGTTCATAATGTTTTGGGAGCAATCAAACCTAGATAAAAGATTTATATAAGGAATTTGATGATGACTTGATTAGTGGCTTGTTCAGTAGGAATGGTCTCTATCCATTTGGTAAATCAATATCTATTTTTTAGGATCCATTTATTTTGGACACTATAGGGTGGATGGGTATCTCCTATGAATTCAAGCTTCCATTATTGGAAAGGTATCTCTACATGGATGGGTTTTAGGGGTTTTTAGGGCCAGGTGTGACAGTGTTTTCAGCCCACCCTTGCCATTTCCGGATATCCATGGTGTGATGGGGTTCTCATGTTTTGGGTGATATGGATTGCTGGATAGGTTCGAAGCTGAGTGAGGTGGATCTTTGAATAATATAACACATGGCCTGTTAACCCCTTAACTGGACTGTGGGTTGCGCTAAAGCCGAATTTTTTGTGCCTCGATGGGCCTAGGAATCCTCGGCTGGCAAATGACAGGATATACGGTAAATCCTATAGGTATTTTCCCTTGATTAGGCCTAGGAATCCTTGTCGGTGAATGGAAGGATATAAAGTAAATCCTACAGGGTGGAGTCTCGGTTTAGGGCCTATTGATCCCTAGATCAAACTGTGGATTGCGATAAAGCCTGAGAGACTAGGAGACATGAGAATTCTTCACGGTGTAGGTGGCTAAATTCGGTGGCATCCATGCTTGTTTTGGCCTAGTGATCTAGTGGATATCATGGTAAAGTCCGTTTTTACATGTTTATTGTGTTGGCCTATTGATCTGGTGTGGATTGCGGTAAAGCCTGGTTTCTATTGATGAGGGTGATGTTGTTTAGCCTTAGGATTCCCTGGTTGGTTCTTTTGGTTTGAGTCCCACATTCATGCTTGGAATATGGGTGAATGGCTGAAGAGAGAATTGGCTTAGCCATTCTATGGTCGGGTGGAACGTGGTAGTCCCATCTCAGGTTGGATTTTTGCATTCATTAATAAGAGGTTCTTTCCTTGACATCTTATGTGTAAATGTACTGGTTTATATGTGTATTCTATGGCTAATGTATCCTTGATATTTCTGTTGTTATTATGTTGGTTATAAGCATGTATTATGACAGTGATGATGTATGGCTCTCCTCATGTTTTTATTTGTAAATGAATGAATAATGTATCTATGACCTAATAGATGATAATGCAACTAATGATATAAGGGAACAATGCTTCTTAGTGATTCTCAGATAAGTATGAGATCCCTATGCTCAGATCTGTTGTTTAAACCTGTAGATTACATATTGTGATATGTTTGACGAAATGCATCTCATGGCTAGTAGGGGTCCATTCTGGACCTTGTATTTATTTTTGTAATTGCATCATTGTTATATTGTGTAAATTCATTTCCAAAAGTGTCATTGAGTTCTGGGTAGTGACGTGGGCTCTGGGCCTAAAAAGTGGCTCAAATCCCAGAGATGTAGGCACAAGTCTAAGGAGACAAGTTCCTAGACGCATGCATACCCATGTTGTGTGAGTGTCCAGAGCCTCCTGGACGCATGCTTTCCTATATCAAGGGAGCGTCTAGGGATTTAATGGTATAAAACTTCAGTTGGTCTCAAGGGCTGGTTAGTTGAGTGGTTGGGTTGGCTCTTAGGAGTCTTGTTGTTGATGTGGAGGGTCTGTGTGGTATGTTTCTTCTGATTCCACTTCCTTAAGGTCACCTAGGAGGTTGAATCTCATTATAGTGGCCTCTCGTCACATAATTACCCTGGTTGGCCGGTTACTTGGGTAGATGTAGGATGAAGGTGTTACAAAGTGGTATCAGAGCATAGTTCACCTGGTTGGCCGGTTACTTGGGTAGATGTAGGATGAAGGTGTTACAAAGTGGTATCAGAGCATAGTTCACCCCTTGTACTAGATAGGCGGTGTGCGCTGGTCATGCATTCACATCGGTTGCACGTGTGTTAATCATCCTTATGGTCTAGATGCTTGTTGCATATGCATGGTGTCAGTGATGGTTGTAGCGATGTTGCCATGTGAAAGGGGATGTTGTTGTTGTGAAGTGTGTCGTCATGAGTGTATGATTGGTTACATGTTGTTTATGCTTGTGTATTATCAGTGTACATTGGTATGCTTGTTGTTTTCATGCATGAGGTCATGGTATGTGTAGTTGACATGGTCATGCATTGATGACTGGACTCTAGCTAGAATGATGGTTATATTATTATATGATTATGTATTATATGTATATATGTTGTCATGATTATGTTTGTACATGTATTACGTTGATTTGGTTGATCTTGCAGATGAGATATCCTCCCCGAAATTTTCTAAGGTACATTGGTTTATTTTGATTTGGTTTATCTCACATAATATGCCTTGCAGGAAAGAGATCATAAATGACTAGCAAGATGGTAGACTACGAAGATTCCCCCTATGAATCAGATGAGAAATGTGGAGTTGGGCACTCTTCTGACTTAGCAAACACATTGAGAAGCTTGAAGGAAGAAATAAGGAGTTGTAAGGTGGACAATGACAAAATCGTGCAGGCACAAGAGAAACAAGCAGAGGTTAATGCAACACTTCTTCAAGGTTTGTTAGAATTGTAGCGACAAGGGCCACTTTGGATCAACCATGGGCAGGAGGACAAGACTAATGGGGCATGTGGAAGTAGGGTTAAGGGTGGTCACAGGTCAGATAAATATGACACGATTAGAGATGGTAGATTGTTGGATACTCTAGATAGGAGAGGTGATGGATACATTTATTATTCTAGTTTTGGTTCTGATAGGCATCATGGTCCTCATCGTTATCATACTTATAGGAGGAGTGATAGGGGATACTTTCTAGATGAGTTTAAGAAAGCAAAGCCACCTACTTTTAATGGAGACTTGAAGAAACTAGAACATGCAGAGGCTTGGACGCTTGGGATGAACAAGTTCTTTGAGTTGCATGAGTACATAGAAAACATGAAGGTCAGAATTGCTATCTTCAGCCTAAAAGGTAAAGTAGATATCTGGTGGGAAGATGTGAAGCAGGTTAGAGACATCAGGACAGAGGACTTGAGTTGGCATGAGTTCAAAAGGATTTTTAGGAATAAGTACTTGTTAGAAAGGTATTACGAAAATAAGGCCAAAGAATTTAATGAGCTAGAGATGGGATCGATGATAGATGAAGAGTACACGACTAAGTTTCTGGAGCTATTAAGGTATGTACTATATATTAAAGATGAGAAGGCTAAATTTCAGTGATTTTTCAGTGGTTTTCCATTAGAGATCGGATTGAGTATGATAAGCCTTGGTGATTTTTCAGTGGTTTTCCATTAGAGATCGGATTGAGTATGATAAGCCGAGATTTCAAAGTTTCTACCTCACAGGGAAGTAGACTTTTCTATTGAATTGGTGCCAGGGGAAACTTCAGCATCAAAAGCACCTTACAGGATGAGCACGCCTGAGTTGGTAGAATTAAAGTTGCAGCTGGAAGAGATGCTTGATAAGGTATACATTAGGCCAAGTGTATCACCTTGGGGTGCACTGGTATTGTTTGTGAAGAAGAAGTATGGTACTCTCAGATTATGATTGATTACACACAGTTGAACAAAGTGACCATTAAGAACATGTATCTGTTGTCGAGGATTGATGACTTGTTCGATCAGTTGAAGGGAGCAGTAGTGTTCTCGAATATTGATTTGAGATCCATATA
The DNA here is from genome assembly GCA_031772625.1 of Pinus tabuliformis. Classification (NCBI taxonomy): domain Eukaryota; kingdom Viridiplantae; phylum Streptophyta; class Pinopsida; order Pinales; family Pinaceae; genus Pinus; species Pinus tabuliformis. The sequence continues at coordinate 728,771,295 of CM062820.1, read as the reverse complement.
TCATTAGGTACACATTAAAGAGGGGGAAATTTACAAGGCATCTTTCCGGACCATGTATGGGCACTATGAGTTTGTTGTAGTTCCATTTGGGTTTACTAATGCTCTAGCTACCTTTATGTGTTTGATGAATAGCGTGTTGCATCCCTATTTGGACAAGTTTGTTATTGTATTCATTGATGACATACTGGTATATTCTAAAAATGAGGAGGAGCATGCTGAGCATTTCGCAACAGTGTTGACATTATTGAGAGAGAATCAGTTGTATGCCAAGTTCAACAAGTGCAACTTATTTCACATTGAGGTACACTACCTTGGACATGTGGTTTCCAAGGATGGCATAACAATGGATCTAGAGAAGATGAGAGCTATCATTGAGTGGGCAGCTCCCAGGAATGTGGATGAGGTGAGATCCTTCATGGGGTTGGCAGGCTATTATAGGAAGTTCATCAAGAACTTCTCACATATTGTTTATCCTATTACATAATTGCAAAGGAAAGGTAAGAAGTTTGAATGGATAGAGAAGTGTGAGGCTAGTTTTTAGCAACTTAAGCAGTTATTGGCACATGCATCAGTGTTAAAGATCCCAGATCTAGACAAAGAATTTGTAGTATGTATAGATGCTTGCAAGAAAGGACTTGGTAGAGTCCTTATATAGGATGGAAATATGGTATGCTATGAGTCACAAAAACTAAATGAACATGAGCAAAACTATCCGACACATGATCTTGAGTTAGCAACGATCATACATGCATTGAAGACGTGGAGGAACCATCTTTTGGGTAGGAGATTTGCACAGATGAGTAATCACAGTGGGTTGAGATACATGTTTGACCAGTCGAATCTGAATGTTAGGTAGGCTGGATGGTTGGCCAAAATCAGTGAGTTTGACTTAGAGATTAGGTACATCAAAGGAAAGGGGAACAAGGTCACAAATACTTTAAGCAGGTGGATACAGGTAAATCATATAGCAACTATGAGTTCCTATGAGACAAATTTACAAGATAGGATCTTACAGGTAGGTCAACAGGATGTCAGGTATATGGATATTATACACAGGTTGAAGCAGAGTACATGTAGATGTACATCTATAGGTATAGGTACATGTACAAGTGTAGGTACATGTATAGGTAGTGGTGCAAGTACATGTAGTGGTATAGGTACATGTTGTGGTGCAAGTACAGGTACATGTACACAGGGTGTGGACTATCACCTTACCGTGGATGGATTGGTCAGGTTTAGAGACAAGATATATGTGTCAGACAACATTGAGCTCAATAAGGTGATCTTGAAGGATTTTCATGCAAAACCATATTCAGGTAACCCAGGTTATCAGATGATGCTGACAACAGTGAAGAAATTCTATTATCGGCCGAATTTGAAGAGAGATGTAGCAAAGTTTGTGGCTAGATGTTTGGATTGTCATTAGGTAAAGGCAGAGTGTAAGCATCCAGGTAGACTGCTACAACCAATTGCAATTTTAGAGTGGAAATGGGAGGTCATTTCCATGGAATTTATCGTAGGTTTGTCGAGGAAAGTAAGACAACATGATTCCATCATGGTTGTTGTGGACAGGTTGACAAAGGTTGCGCACTTCATTCCAATGAAGTTCACATTCTCATGTAGCGATGTAGCACAAATATTCATTAGAGACGTGGTCAGATTACATGGAGTTTCAAAGAAGATTGTGTCAGATAAAGATACAAAGTTCACTTCCAAGTTTTTTGGAAGGAGTTGTTTGCAGGTTTGGGCATAGAGTTGGCCTTCAGTGAAACTTATCATTCGCAGACAGATGGACAGATTGAGAGGGTCAACAAGATATTGGAGGAAATGTTGAGGATGTGCGTGATGCATCAAAAATGAAAGTGGGAAGAGTATCTTCCACTGGTAGAGTTTGCTTACAACAATGGGTATCAGGAATCTTTGAAGATGAGTCCCTTTGAGGCATTGTATGGATAGCGTTGCAATACTCCCATTAGTTGGAGTGATCCAATCAATAGGGTGTTGGTGAGACCAAACATGTTGATGGAAATGGAACAAGAAATGCAAATAATGAAGAGGAACTTGAAAGCAACATAGGATAGGCAGAAGAGCTATGCAGATTAGAATAGGTTGTTCAAGGAGTTCTAGGATGGGGAACAAGTGTACTTGTGCATCAAACTGAAGAAGAGCTCCTTGTGGATTGGATCATGTGCCAAGTTGGCACCACAATTTTATGGACCTTTCATGATCATTGAGAGGATTGGGCCAGTAGCCTATCAACTTGCACTTCCTCCAACATTGAAAGTCCATGATTTTTTTCATGTGTCATTGCTTAAGAAGTATGTTAAAGATGTTGATCATGTGATTGATGGTTTGTATTAAAGGTGATGCCAGATGGAGAATTCCAACCGGAGCCTCAGTGTATATTCCATAAAAAGGTGCTCATGCTCCGGAATCAAGAAATTGAGTAGGTTAAAGTGTAGTGGAAGCACTTTGGGCCTAATGAAACTACTTGGGAGATGGCGGATGAGATGTAGTCTATGTATCCTTCATTTTTTTTGGTTGAGGCAAAGCATTTTTGGTATGATGTTTGGTATATGTTTTCGCATATGTTTGGGTGATGTTTTGATATATGTACATATGTATGTGGATGTAAATACTGCCATGAGATAAGTTATAAAGATCCAATAAGCGATATGGGTTTCTTTTCAACAAGGTGATCATTATAAATACTACATCGAGCTATGTTATAAAGATCCATGGGAAGTATGTTTTATTTTTAGTATTTTTGCTGAGGTAGAGGTGTGGTTGAACACCGAGGACGGTGTCCCCCAAGGGGGAGGGTTTATAATAGCCTTGGTGAAAATTCCATGTAATAAAAGTTAAGAAAGGCAAAAATAATGACCACGGTTGATGTGACACTTATCCCAATCTGAATGTTGGGAAAAACATCCTAGTTCGGTTATTATGGCTAAGGAAATTGACAAAGGAAATGGCTAAGGCTTTGGAAAGGAAAAATGGCATTTTTTGCACATTTATTTATGAAAATAATGGAAATTAGGAGAAAAGGAAGGTGAAATGTCATAGGTTTCATGTGAGGAGGAAAATGAAGGAAAATAATGGAAAATGAAGAAAATCGATGCCTAAATGATAAAAAGGATTATGAGGATCAATTGGTACCTTTTTGTCAGTTTACTTTTGGATCTCTCTCCTTATTCTCTCTCTCTCTCACTCTTGGACACTTATATTTTTCTTGGAGCATTTTTGCATTGGATCAAGAAAGGAAAAGAAGGAAAGAAGAAGGAAGGAGCAAGCAAGAAAGAGCAGGATTAATGCACCTGCGTTGAGATCAATAAATTAATTTTCAAACACCAGACTTCAATTTGATACAAAACGCTCTTCTTTAACCTGAAAACCGCAGGCTATCAAAACAGGGCCTCTGTTCTTCCACATCAAACTGGATGCACTCTTCCTCAACGCATAAACAAAAATGGTACCCATTCGTTCAAACAAAAAAACGGAAATCGTTTTGTTGCCACTGTGTTAATATTAATATCATTTCAAAAAAACACAACTCATTTGCATCCACCGATACGCAGCACCTCACAGGCTTTAAAATCCACGCATCAAAGGTCACACCCAAAAACAAAGGAAAAACAATCATTATACATCTGTTGCTCTATTATGGGACAACGCAGGTCCTTAGTATATCTCTATCTGAATAAACGAACAGTAAAACAAATACCAAAAGGAAAACGCTGGTTCAACACCGCCTCTGAACTAATTCCCACCACCATAATGATTATCCAATCTATCTGATACCACATATCTCTCTGGTTCTCAACAGTAGTTCGAACCACATCTGGCAATTAACGATATCCGGGATTTTTATGCGAGATTTTAGGAATCGAAATTTCCCAAATTCCGGTGTTGTCCCTAGAATCCGCGCAGTCTATACCTCGTTATTCTCTGTAGAAAGAGATTCCATCCACAAACTTCACCAACTATTAGTCATGACACAGATATTCTGAACGTATTTAAATCAAAACCACAGTTTAACCAATTCAGGGGATTGTCAACGCATGAATCTACACACCAGTTACACAGGTCACGTCTATTTCGTTTATAACACAGATCAACCCTTACACAATGGCGCAAACACTATTTTTTTATTCATAAGCAGTAACAAAACAGAGTTTAGCTTCGGCGCCCTTTTACAAAGAACGATCTCGGCTTTTTCTTCAAAAACACAATCTTCTGTATTAATGGGAGCTCCCTGCTCATCAAAAACAACACACCTAAAAAGACTACCCTCCCCGAAGAGAAATCTCTTCGTTTATTGCCACTTCCTCACATTAACTCCGCTAACCAATTAATTACACAATATTCTAATTTTAAAAATCTTAACAATAAATTCTCCTACCTATTGGCGCTCGCACACACCTGTTTTAACAAATCTTATCACTAAGTTACTATAATAACTAATTATTTGAGAAGTCGCCCTCCTCAATAAACTGGATTTGAACAAATCGTGAACGAAATTCACCCTGTCAGGCCACAACATGTGGACAATTTTCCACATTGCTGGCCAGGTCCGATGCTCCTGCATCAGACTCCCGGGGAAGAAAACTGATCTTGTAGTTGTTTGGAGTTGATCCCCATTCTCTGTAGCTCCGCTGACGTCCTCTACTGGTTCCTCTTTCCACTTGGTCAAATACTGATAATGAGTCTGACCTCTGATTTTCTTTGGCACTCTCTTTTTCCCTTTTCTTGTTTTGGGTTTTCGTCTGTTATGGCATCTCCTGGTGGTTCTTCTTTTGGCTTTTAGTATAAGCACCAATCTGCAATACATGATTAAGTCATCTGGTTGGAGTTTCTTTTTCCGCCTCCTCATATTTGCTCGCTGCTTGTCTTTGCTACTGCATTTCCGCCATCTGCTTTTGACATCTCCCTCAAATATGCTTCTAGGAGTTAGCCAATTCACATCTACTTGGATTTTCTTCAGATCCAATTTCAGCTCTTCCCTAGAGACTGCATATTCCTTCAAATCTTCATTCTTCACCCTGATGGTGATTTTATATAAGGCTTGAGAATTTGGAGTCATGCACCATTCAACTTCTTTCTTCAGACTGAGTGCTATTGGCACAGCACATGGATTAAGGCTTTCACTGATTAGCCATTTATCCATCGACTCTTTCACTTGTGTTCCAGCTTCGACATTTTCCTGCATTACCCTGTAGGCTACTTTATTCGGCAAACTGACTCCAGGTATTAGATCATTATGGTTACTAATACTCCTGATGGGTAACAACTCATCCATAACAATATCAGCATAATCATTCAAGAAATTCTGAATTTCTTCAGGTAAATCTTCTAAATTTGTAGAAGTTAAAATTACCTTGGGTTTGCCAACACCAGCAAGATGCATCTCCTTACCCTTCTCATCTTCCTGCAACAGGGTCTTCTCATTCATCAACGTAACGCTGTTTCCAAGTGCTTCTTTATTATCTTCAGCTTTCAACGGCAGTAGTGTATGCTTATTCCCATCTTTCTCCAAAGTATAAGTATTTCTTCTGCCATCATGTATGGCATTTCGGTCAAACTGCCAGGGCCTCCCTAGCAATATGTGGCATACATCTATCGGCATTACATCACATAAAATGACATCCTTATAAGTACCAATCTGAAATTCAACTTGACATTGTTCAGTTACAAAAATTTGATGGCCTTTCTGAAGCCACGATACTTTATAAGGAGTGGGGTGTACTGTTCTCTCCAACTTCAACTTGTCCACCATCTCTGTAGAAACAAGGTTGTCAGTACTACCGCTATCAATTATCAACTTGCAACACTTACCCTTGGACTTACATACAGTTCTGAATAAAGTCCTTCTTTGAACTGGTTCTTTGGCTTCCTTAGCTCCTTTCAGTAATACCCTCTTCAGTAATAGGGACTCTCCGTCTTCTGGTGGTTCCTCTTTAGCTTCAGGTTGAGGAATCTCCTCCTTGGCTTCTGCAACATTCACGTTGCGCTGGTTTGCTGATCTCTGATGAGGACAATCCCATTGTACATGTCCCCATTCACCACATGCAAAGCACCGAACATCTCTTCCTCGGCCTCTGCCTCTGGGCACAAACCTTCCACGGCCAAAATCTCCTCTTTGTGGTGCTCTATTGCTCGCACTCCCTGCCTCATTCTGAGAGTGTTGAACTTTGGATTCAAGTATCCTTCCTTCGTTTGCTGGATTCTTACCTCTGTTTCTCTGGTTTTGTTTGCGCAAGAGTTTTTCCTCTGCCTTCAAGGCTGCTTGATAGGCATCCTCAACAGTTTTCAAACTTAACAGGCTAATCTCATCTTGGATCTCATACCTTAGCCCATTAATATACCTGGCTACTTTCTCCAAATCATCTTCTACATGCCCTGTTCTGATATTTAACCTGTAAAATTCTTCAGTGTAGTCTTTAACAGACATTCCTTTCTGCTTCAGATTTTGCATCTGCTTAAAAAGATTTAAATGATAGTCTTTAGGCAAGAATTTGGCTTTCAGTTTGCTTACCATTTTATCCCACTGCTTGATCTTAGATTTCCCCTTTCTCGTTCTTGATGTCTGTAACTCGTCCCACCAGATGGCTGCATGACCCTTCAGTCTAGTGACTGCAAACTTCACCCTCTTATTCTCCTCAACCTCTTCATAATCAAAATATTGATCTATGGATCTGATCCAATCCATGAGCTCCTCGGCATTTAAACTCCCGTCATACATAGGAATTTCTATCTTGGGCTTGCTGCCAACTTTTGCCAGCATCTTGAGGACTTTGGCAGTTTCATTTTCTTCTCCTGCTTCCACCTCTTCGTCAGATTCTTCTGAAGAACTCTCAGTTTTCACATCTGGTGCTCTTCTCTGGGCTGTTTCCATTGTCTCCATTCGTTCACGCAGTCTTCGCACTTCGTCTATCAGGACTGCATTGGGTTCTGGTCTTCCTCGACCAATTCCTCGCCTTGGCGGCATCTTAGCTGCAACCACCTGGATCTTTTGGCTCTGATACCAAAAATAATGCACCTGCGTTGAGATCAATAAATTAATTTTCAAACACCAGACTTCAATTTGATACAAAACGCTCTTCTTTAACCTGAAAACCGCAGGCTATCAAAACAGGGCCTCTGTTCTTCCACATCAAACTGGATGCACTCTTCCTCAACGCATAAACAAAAATGGTACCCATTCGTTCAAACAAAAAAACGGAAATCGTTTTATTGCCACTGTGTTAATATTAATATCATTTCAAAAAAACACAACTCATTTGCATCCACCGATACGCAGCACCTCACAGGCTTTAAAATCCACGCATCAAAGGTCACACCCAAAAACAAAGGAAAAACAATCATTATACATCTGTTGCTCTATTATGGGACAGCGCAGGTCCTTAGTATATCTCTATCTGAATAAACGAACAGTAAAACAAATACCAAAAGGAAAACGCTGGTTCAACACCGCCTCTGAACTAATTCCCACCACCGTAATGATTATCCAATCTATCTGATACCACATATCTCTCTGGTTCTCAACAGCAGTTCGAACCACATCTGGCAATTAACGATATCCGGGATTTTTATGCGAGATTTTAGGAATCGCAATTTCCCAAATTCCGGTGTTGTCCCTAGAATCCGCGCAGTCTATACCTCGTTATTCTCTGTAGAAAGAGATTCCATTCACAAACTTCACCAGCTATTAGTCATGACACAGATATTCTGAACGTATTTAAATCAAAACCACAGTTTAACCAATTCAGGGGATTGTCAACGCATGAATCTACACACCAGTTACACAGGTCACGTCTATTTCGTTTATAACACAGATCAACCCTTACACAATGGCGCAAACACTATTTTTTTATTCATAAGCAGTAACAAAACAGAGTTTAGCTTCGGCGCCCTTTTACAAAGAACGATCTCGGCTTTTTCTTCAAAAACACAATCTTCTGTATTAATGGGAGCTCCCTGCTCATAAAAAACAACACACCTAAAAAGACTCCCCTCCCCGAAGAGAAATCTCTTCGTTTATTGCCACTTCCTCACATTAACTCCGCTAACCAATTAGTTACACAATATTCTAATTTTAAAAATCTTAACAATAAATTCTCCTACCTATTGGCGCTCGCACACACCTGTTTTAACAAATCTTATCACTAAGTTACTATAATAACTAATTATTTGAGAAGTCGCCCTCCTCAATAAACTGGATTTGAACAAATCGTGAACGAAATTCACCCTGTCAGGCCACAACATGTGGACAATTTTCCACATTGCTGGCCAGGTCCGATGCTCCTGCATCAAGGATCAAGCAGCTACAACGAAATTCTTTGCAGGTATCGATTTGCATGTGTGTTTTCCTTTCTATATTTGGCATGCATGGTATTGCATGTGGTTCTTTGCTGTTATGGCATGGGGTTTTCCAGGTGTGACAGTATGTACATCTTAGCCTTGCCATTTCCAGATAGGCATGGTGTGATAGGTTCTCATGTTTTGGTTGAGCTGGATTTCTGGATGGATTCTAAGTTGAGTGAGGTGGATCTCTGAATAATAGAACACATGGCATAGTAACCACTGAACTAGACTATGGGTTGTGGTAAAGACAACTTTTGTGTTGCCTCGATGGGCCTAGGAATCCTCAATCAGTAAATGGCAGGACATACGGTAAATCCTAGAGGTTCTTGCCATTGATGAGGTCTAGGAACCCTTGTTGGTGAATGACATGATATAAAGTAAAGCCTAGAGTGTGGAATCTTGGTTTAGGACCTAGTGATCCCTAGATTAGAATGTGGATTGCAGTAAAGCTTGAGAGACTAGGATACGGGAAAATCCCTCACGATTTTGGTGGATTGATCTAGTGCAGATCATGGTAAAGCATATTATTACATGTTTATTATGTTGGCCTAGTGATATGGTGTGGATTTCAATAAAGCCTGGTTTCTATTGATGAGGGTGAGGTGGTTTGGCCTCAGGATGCCTCAGTTGGTTCTTTTGGTTTGAGTCCCACATTCATGCTTGGAATATGGCACGAGGGTGAATGGATGAAGAGAGAATTGGCTCGGCCATTCTATGGTCAGGTGGAACATGGTAGTCCCATCCCAGGTTGGATTTTGCATTCATTAATAAGAGGTTCTTTCCTTAACATCTTATGTGTAAATGTATTGATTTATATGTGGATTCTATGGCTGATGTATCCTTGATATTTCTATTGTTATTATGTTGGTTATAAGCATGTATTATGACCTTGATGATATATGGCTCTCCTCATGTTTTTATTTGTAAATGAATGAATAATGTATCTATGAAATATAGATGATAATGCATCTAATGATATAAGGGACTAATGCTTCTTAACAATTCTCAATTAAGTATGAGATCCCTATGCTCATATGTGTTGTTTAAACCTATAGATTACATATTCGTGATATGTTTGATGTAAATTTTGTCATGGCTAGCAGGGGTCCAATATAGAACTTATCCTTGTTTTTGCAATTACATCATTGTTATGTTATGTAAATTCATTTCCGAAAGTATCATTGAGTTTTAGGCAGTGACCTAGGCTTTGGGCTTGAAAAAGTGGCTCAAATCCCGAAGATATGAGCATAGGTCTAAGGAGAAGAGTCCCTTGACACATGCATACCCATGTTGTGGAGTATCCAGAGCCTCTTAGATGCATGCTTTCCCATATCAAGGGAGATTCATGGGGTTTAGTGGTCTAAAACTTCAGTTGGTCTCAAGGGCTGGTTAGCTGAGTGGTTGGGTTGGCTCCTAAGATTCCTGTTGCTGATGTGGAGGGTCCGTGTGGTATGTTTCCGTCGATTCCACTTCCTTAAGGTCACTTAGGAGGTTGAATATCATTATAGTGGCCTCTCGTTGCATATTTACCTCGATTGGCTGGTTAATTGGGTAGATATGGCATGAGGGTGTTATACATACAAACCCATCTACAAAATGCACAAGATAAAATTGAGCTTTTGTAGCTTGATAAAAAGCTACAACAAGAAGAGCATCATTTTGAACTTGTTTTTGTTCAAAACAATCCTCTATTTGAGGTTGAAATTGACTCCCATCAACAACTAGAAATTGTTCAGATTACTGAGCCCAATACAAGAGAAGATTTGAATGCAGAAGCAAAAACTCAACATACACTTCCTGAGCCCAACATCAGACCTTGGGAAGAGATTTTAAATAATAGAAACATAACCGGTATTGGATATGACAAGGATGTGTCCTTTCATATTCCAGATTACTCAAAGCCCATCCAGTTTCAGAGTGCTCAATTTCTTCATGACAGTTCACCTTTAGATGTTCCAGATTCTACTCCTCTTCCAAAACAACAACAACAAAATGTTAAATGCCAAGATTGTGACAGAGTTAGCCATATTAAAGATCACTATATTGATCTTCATCCATGTGAGAATTGTCATAAAACCAATCATTCTTCAAAAAAATTCTTAAAAAACAAGCCTCCTGCAAGAACAAAGATTCGTCTTGGTTGGATCTCTTCTTGGCAATGGGCTTCAACATCCAATAAGATATTTTAGTCATGTGTCAGAACTTGTTCTAGATTATTAGACAGTCTTGCAATTGAGTTTTGTCCATTGTTTCACCTTGTATCTGACAGGAGGGGAAGTGATGGTCATATACAAGCTTCAAAGCCACATCAAGCGAGCCTGAGCCACAACTTGCCATACCAGATTCAGAGTTGTAGCTAGGGATAGAGATACCCTTGAGCATGCGTTTGTTTGGTGGTTAGCCTTAAACCATCTATGTGGGGTTGAGACCTCCATTTTCAAGTTGAGCTTCTCCCTCTTCAAATAATTGGGGACACTTCCTCTAGCAGAATACTTCAGCTTCTTGCCAGTTCTGGAAGAGTTCCAGGAATTGCATTAAGAATTCCAAAGTTGGTGGTCATCCTTAAACCACTATAGGTTGTAGACATCCCTTTTCCAGGTTGAAGGTATCCCTCTCCAAATAATTAGGAACACTTCCTCTAACAGAATATTTCAGCTTCTTGCTAGATTTGGAAGAGTTTCGGGAACTACACTAAGCATTCCAGTGTTGGTGGTCATCCTCAAACCACCACCTTATGCCAACATTTCAAAGAGCACATTCAACCTAGTGTTGCCATGAATTTTTTCAAATTTTGTATACAACTCTCTTTTTGGACTCATACATACCCATTCAGATTGGGGGGGGGGGGGGGGGGGGGAAGTTGGACACCTAATCCGCTACGTGTTAAGGTGTGGGAGCTGAAAAATCAAAGGGAGTCCAAAAAAATAGTTACACGGATGATTTTTGGTTCTAACATGATTCCCTTATTCATTAATCTCTATTAAAATAGTTTGGATTAGGATCTTGTCACCAGTTACATTATTTAAGTAAGAAACATGGAAGAATTGATGTACACAAAAGGATGGAGGAAACTCATATATGTAAGCCACAATTCCAATCCTCGTGAACACCTTATTGAGCCATAATACTTGGGTTCTAATTTATTGTCCTTGTTTTGTTGCTTGAGGGGCATATGGTTGTAACATCAAAAGTACCCAATCCTCCATTTCAAATTCCCCTTCACTGTGATGTTGATCCACTTATTGTTTCATCATATTTCATGTTATAACTTAGTTTTCCTTTAATAGTTTAAGAATCTCTTGTTGGTGCCACATGTGGTCCACCATTACTTGTACCCTTGTAATCCCTTTCAAGGATGATCTGATGGATGGAGGATGATATCCTTAAAGTGCCATAATTGGGGATATTTTTTATGAAGTATGGAAATATGTGTATTACCACCATTCTTCTAAGGGTGATGTAACAACCCCAGGTTGATTTCCCATGTAAATAAAATAAGACCAAGGTCATGTGACACGTATTCCAAGTTAAATGTTGGGAAAAACACTTTAGTGGGCATCACTTGTGATTAAATAATGGCTATGGAAATTGGAAAAGGCATTGGCAAAGGTAAAGAGGCAATAATTGGCATTTAATTGTGAAAACAAAGGAAAATAGGAGAAAAGGAAGGTGAAGAGATACAAATTTGCATGCAAGTTAAAATAGACGAAAAATGAAGGAAAATGAAGAAAATAGAGAGATCAATGATAAAAAGACATTAGAGAATCAATTTCTAGCCTTTTGACAATTTTGAGCTGCGTTGTCCTCTCATTCTCTCTATCATACACTCTTGCACACTTAGGGAATTCTTAGAGCACACTTGGAGCAATCTAGTATTCACTTGGATTTGGAGAAAGAAGACAAAGCAAATTAAGGGAGCGCAATGGAACATTTGGATCAACACCTACAATAGGGATACTTTCCAGGTAATAGGTTGCATGTGTGATTTCCTTGTTTATTTTTGGATGTAGGGTATATGCATATGATTCCTTGGTTATGTGCCATCATTGGCATGGTATTTGCCTAGATTGATAGTGGTTTCAACCTTGCCTTGCCATTTCCTGCATAACCATGGTGTTGCACTTGTTTTTCTGATTGATGGTCATGTTCGTGATGGTTGTGGGTTGTAACAAACACTCTGGATTCCCTATAACAACTTGGCTTAATTACTAGTTCCTGGAGCCATTGGTTGGGACAAACAATCTGAAGCCCTTGGTGGGTTGAGTTACTAGTCCCTAGAGACGTAGTTGGAACAAATTCTTTGTAGCCCTAGAAGCTTGTGGGTTGAAGTTATTAGTTCCTGAAACCTTGGACAACTTGGGTAGAGACTGATCTAGTTGATGTTAGTGATTTTCGGATTGTAGAGGTGGAATCACTATGGTTGAGGGTTGAGGTGGTTTGGCCTCTAGAAGCCTTGGTTAGTTTTTTCTTGGTTTATTCCATGGGATCCCACATTCATTTTTGGAATATGGTGTGAGGGTGATTGGATGAAAGAAAGATTTGGTTCAGCCCAATCTATGGTCAGGTGGTACGATGAAGTCCCTGACATGGTTGGCATCTTCATACGTTAATAGGAGTTATTTTCCTATTGTGATTTATGAGCACTCATACTGGTTATCATGTTGACATTATGATTGATTTGACATGGTTTCTATGATGGTTATTTGCTAGTTATATGATGTAATTTATCTATGGATCTTGACATGTTTTGATAAGTTATTGATTCGTTAATGAATACATGGACTAACAAGTGTTATTGCAACTAGCTAGAGAGGGCTTAGAGCCTTCTTGGTGATTCTCAGATGAAGACTATCCATTTATGATATGATATGCATTCATGGCATGTAGCTTACATGGTTGCCATATGTTTGAGAAAATGTCTACTATGGATTAAGAATGTCTAGGTCAAGTTCCTGCTTGAGTTTGGATGGTTATCATTGTTATCATATTTTCTATGATTCTAGAAAGTTACAAGTAGTTATGGGCAATGGTCTAGAGGCTATCCTGAAAAAGTGGCTTAGATATCAGAATCACTCACATTGAACTAGAAGATTTAGGCCATAATTGCATGGAGGTATGCTTATGCATGCAGTTGGGGCCTCATAATTGCACTCTTGCCTTGTTGTGCATGTAGTTGGGGTACTAGGTTAGAGAAAAAACATTCCAAATCATGGATTGATCACCTCGGGTGGTTGCTAAGCTCATGATCTATCTATAGTCCCTGTAGGATGTTAGTAAGTGTTAAATATGTAGGTACCACTTACTTAACTGGAACTCAGAGGTCGGGTCATGTCATACTTACACTTGTTTCATGCTTACGCTGGCAAGCTTGTGAATTTGGGTAAATGTGGGAGGAGGTAGTTACAGGTTGGTATCAGAGCTTCCAGGTTCAAACACTTAGACTGGATGGGTTAGATGTGATTGTTATGCATGCATGTTAGTTGTCAATATGTTTGATATGCATGCATTGTGATGGTCATTGTTGCAGTCCTGTGTTGTCATGATGATGTTGAGATGATTGATATGTTGATCTAATTATATATACATATATCGTGCTAATCTGGATTGATTTTGTAGACAAGATAAACTCCCCTAAACTTCACTACGGTATGATTTTGATTATGTCTATATTTGGTTTATCTAACATGGCATGTTTGTAGGAGATAAAATAACAGAGATGACAAGAAAAATGTTGGATTACAATTCACGTGACTCTCCTTACAGATTAGTTGAACAACAAGGAGATGATTATTCTCCTGATATAAAAGATACACTAAGAAGTATGAAGGTAGAAATCCGAAGTTATAAGACAAATAATGACAGGATAATTTAGTCATAGGAAATACTTGCCAGATCTCAGGAAAAGAAAGTTGAGGTTAATGCAACGATCCTTTAGATCTTATCATATTTTCAGAGATAGGGACAACCAAGAATCAATCATGGAAAGGAGGAAAGGACTAATGGGGCATATGGTAGCAAGTCTTGATCAAGATACATGTTGGAAATGGATGACAAATTTAAAGGTGGCATAAGGTTGGCTACACCTGCCATGAGAGGTAGTGCTTATGGGTTCTATTATAATTCTAGTTCAGAGAGACATCATGGTCATCATCACTAAATCCTTATAGGAGGAGTGAGAAGCAATACTTTCTAGACGAGTTCAAGAAATCCAAGCCTCCCACATTTGATGGAGAGATGAAGAAACCAGAAGACATAAAATCATGGATGCTTGGGATGAAGAATTTATTCGAATTGAATGATTATACAGAGAATATGAAAGCCATGATAGCTATTTTTTATCTCAAGGGAAAAACAAATATCTAGTGGGAAGATGTGAAGTGTGTCAGAGGCATCAAGATAGATGAGTTGAGTTGTCATTAGTTTAAAAGACTCTTAAGAAAGAAGTGATTATTTGAGAGATATTATGATGGAAAGGTTAAGGAGTTCTATGAGATGAAGGTGGGTTCTATGACAAACGAAGAGTACACAACTAGTTTCTGGGGTTGTTGAGGTATGTGCCATATCTTGAAGATGAGAAGACGAAGTTTCAAAGGTTCATTAGTGGGTTTCCTTTAGCATTTAAAGATTAGATTGAGTATGATGAGCCTCAGTCATTGGAGGAAGTCATTGGGTAGTTGAAGAATTGGTATGAGCAATCTAAGTGTAAGTCAGAGCCTAAGTAGGATTGAAAGGTAATGATAAGACTAAAGGAAAGTGGGTTAAGAAGTGGGGAAGACCTGAGGATGTAGGTGATAAGGATAATGTAGTACCGTACAAGAAATTCAATGTAGTTGAAAGAGGACATGGGTCTCAACCTGAGGAGAAGAACAAAGGTGATGAAAGGAAGCCTTTGAAGTGTTGGAATTTTGGAGGAGAGAATCACATGAGATGTTTTCCACAACACTAGGGTGGCAGACCTCATATGTACATTTCTCAAGAGGCACAAACAATTGGAGACGTTGGGAAGAGTATTCCTCAGATTTATGCAACAATGGATAATAGGAAGTTTGATCATCAGACATCCATTATCGAGATGGTAGGTAATCACTGTGATCAAGTTGTTTCAATTTTGATTGATCCTAGATCTAACTAAAGTTATATCAGTCCTAAGCTAGTGGATAAGTGTTGCTTGAATGAATAAGTACATGCAAAATCTTGATTGGTGGATTTGGCTACATGGACAAAGAAAAGAGTTCATCATTGGGTGAGAGCTTGTGAATTTGATCTGAATGGTATGTATACATCAACACATCTAAATGTGCTTCCTTTGGGTTCATACAATATACTGTTGGGCATGGATTGGTTGTTCATTCATAGGACTAAGGTAGATTGCTATGATAAGGCTATTGAGTGTCTAGATGATAATGGGGAAAGGAGATCTTGTAGGGAAAGAAGAAGCCTACATTAGTGATAATGGTTAAAACTATGTAGGAAAAGAAAAGTTGAAAAAAGGGTTGTGTATTGTTTGCAATTCATATTTCTAGTGACAAAGGGAAGGATGTTGAGGATGATGAAGTTCTGAAGAGATATCTAGTTTTGCAACAGTTTTAGGATGCGTTTCTTGTAGAGGTTTCACAGTTTCCTCCTTACAGGGATGTGTATTTCTCTATTGAGTTTGTATAAGGAGGAATACCATCATCAAAGGCACCTTCTAATATGAGTACTCTAGAGTTGGCGGAATTGAAGTTGTGTATTAAGGAAATTCTTGATAAGAGATACATTAGGCCAAGTGTGTCGCCTTGGGGTGTATCAGTATTGTTTGTAAAGAAGAAGGATGGCACTCTTAGATTGTGCATTGATTACAGTGAATTGAACAAAGTGACTATCAAGAATGAGGTATCATTTGTCACTTATTGATGATTTGTTTGATCAGCTGAAGGGACCAACAATGTTCTCAAATATTGACTTGAGATTAGGATATCATCAGGTGTGCATCAAAGAAGAAGATATTTACAAGACCACATTTTGTGCCACGTATGGGCATTATGAGTCTGTAGTGGTTCCTTTTGGTTTTACTAATTCTCCTAAAATGTGTTAGGTCCTTATCTGGACAAGTTTGTGATAGTGTTTATTGATGACATATTGATATATCATAAGAATGAGGAAGAGAATACAGAGCACCTGACAACAATGTTGAGGTTTTTGAGAGAGCATCAGTTGTATGCCAAGCTCAGGAAGTTTATTTTCTTTCAGTCTAAAGTTCATTACTTGGTACATGTTGTTTCCAAGGAAGGCATAATAATGGAATTGGAAAAAATCAGAGCTATCATGGAGTGGCCAACTCCTAGGGAAGTGGATGAGGTCAGATCATTTATGGGACTAGTAAGTTATTACAGGAGGCTCAACAGGAACTTCTCACATATTTCCTATCCTATTGCATCTTTAAAACAAAAAGGAAATAATTTTGAATAGACCAAAGAGTGTGCAAATAATTTTGAGTAGTTCAAAAATTTTCTTACAAATTCTCTAGTCTTGAAGACTGCAAATCCTGATAAGGAGTTCTTGGTATGTACAAATGCTTGCAAGAGAAGACTTGGTGGAGACCTGATGCAGGAAGTACAAGTGGTATGTTATGAGACAAGGAAGTAATTAAAAGAGCACAAAAATAACTATGTGACTCATGATCTTGAGTTGGAAACTATCATTCATGCCTTGAAGATGTGGAGACATTATCTTCTTGGCAGGAGGTTTATTTTTATGAATGATCATAGTGAGTTGAGGTATACCCAATCTGATTGCCAGGAAAGCTATATGGTTGGATTCCATTAGTGAGTTTGGCTTTGAGATCAGATACATTAAGGGAAAGGAGAAGAGGGCTGCAGATGCTCTCAGTCGGAGAGTGCAGGTGAATCATATTGTAACAACAAGTTCTTATGGGACATATTTGCAAGAGCAGACCTTACAGGTAGGAAAACATGATGACATGTACCAATAGCTGAAATAACTATTGCAACAACAAGGTGAAGGTGATATGGATGAGGAGTATCACCTCATGGAAGATGGCTTGGTTAAATTTAGGAACAAGATTTATGTGCCAGATAACAATGAGCTCAAGAAGCTTATCTTCAGGGAGTTTCATCAAGGTCATCTTGATCATCATCAGTCTTATAGCTTCCTTCATCACGCTCATCATTTTAACTATGAACATATTCAACATTTTGAAGATTATGTACCTGAAAAAATTTAATAACAAGTACAAAAAACTACAAATATACACAAGCATGGAGTCAATTATATCAAAATCATGTCATTACAATGGAAGCATCAAAACATTCAAGCTTTAGACATCAAATACCTAAACCTAGTTAGGTTCATATTTATAAAGGGTCACATATTTTTTACACTAGACTTCAACATCTTTATAGGGTTTTTTCATAAAAATTAGACTCCATGTTTGAGGCATAACACCTTAGATAACAATAATTCAATCATGGTTTCAACAATGTGCTTTTAGAATTACATGTCACACTCTACTAGGGTTTGTTGCAAATATTAGATTTCATCATCAAACCTAAATCATATCAATAATAGAAAATAATATACTCTTATGGTTTCATTATCATGCCATAGAATATCAATCCTTACTAGGGTTTTGTTATATTGCCTAGATTTCAAAATCATGAATATTAACAATTAAGTTAGCATACTAACATTTCATATCTAGGGTTTCATTGATATTTCCTTTTATCAATTTCTTTCTATGATTTTTTTGTAAACCCTAGATGCAAACATCAAACTCCAAAATTAGATAACAAATTTGTATATACACCTAGGTTTTTGTTCCTAGGATCTTACTATAACTATTATAAGGGTTTTATTTATAAAACCTAATTCACCAAACCCTAAAAATACAAGGTTTCATTAAATAAATTTTACATTAACAACAAACCCTAAAGAAATAGGGTTTACTACAACACTATCAAAACCCTAAACTTCACAATAATATGATTTCATCATATGTTCTAGACTTTATTGACGTACCCTTAACATCAAGAAGCTAGGGTTTTATAATGAACCCTAAAGGTTAGGGTTTCATAAAAATGATGAAATCACAAGAGACAATATAACAAGGGTAGATTTAATCTAATGATTAATCACCCTAACCTTAGACATATCTATTATTCAAAACCTTAGACATATATATGTGAGTGTTGTAAAACAAATTTCAAAAGAAAAGTGATCATACCCTTTGCTACAAAACTTGTAGTCTAAGACATGCCTTCAGTTAAAAAAAAAAACATGTAGAGTATCATTCTAAAGAGATTCCTTTGCAACAAATATTCTTTCATGACTCAATTCTTTCCTTTGAAGTTTCCTCCATAACCTTTGTGTATTCTTCAAGCTTTCTTACTAAGGAAAATGTAAAGAAAAAGGTTATGAGTATATAACACAAATAAATCTCGATGTGAGGAGGAAACCAAACATGAAAGAAAAATATGATTATCTTTTGGTAAAATGGAGAAGGCTCCATCTTAAGCTAGTACTTTTTAGGGATACCTACAACTTGAAAAATCCAAAAATTTCTAGAAAAATATATTAGATCTACAAATTCTAGAAATAAAAACATAAAAGAAAACATTACAAAACTCAAAATAATAGACTTAGAAGGATATGTAAGAGAATACTTAATAGTATAAGTCTTTGACTTCATATTATTCAACCTTGTTCTTCCTGGGTGGAGCTTCATCGAAAACATTTGCATGTTCCGTTTTTCTCTTCTTAATTCTTGGACCTTCAGGACATTGCCTTTTGTAGTGTCACATCTTATGTCAATTGCAACATTCAATATTTGATAGATCAACCTTCTTCTTTGGTCCTTTGAACTTCTTGTATACTCCCTTCTTCTTATGAGAGGAAGAGTAAGCATTTGAAGTATTGTTTTCTTCATCCTCCTTTTTGTAACTTACTAATGAGATGTGGGATTCTTCTTGACTACATGCATTCCACATTTGTTCAATGGTTGGTTTATCCTTCCATTTGCTAATTCCTGATGCAAAAGAGCTATAAGATTTTGGAAGACCTAATAGTGCAAAAATCATGAGTTCTTTCTCTGGTAAAATTTCATCAATAGGTTTGAGTTCATCTCTTATTCTAGAGATTCTTAGTTCATGATACAATATCGAATTTTAGTTCATGATACAAAATATGATGATACAATATCGAATTTTATCATCTTTATTTTTCTTAGTTCATTCTTGAGACTAGATATTAGATCAATGTTCTTGATGGTAAATAACTAAGAGAGGGCTTCATACATCTCTTTAACATATTTTATGTTAGATATATATGTGATTAGATTTTCCTTCTATCCATATAAAATTAAATTCATGGCCAAGATGTTAATTTCCTTGTATTTTTCCTTTCCTACATCATCTGTTGGTTCCTTGACTTTTCCTTGAACAAAATCCAAAAATTTATGCTTAGAAAGAAGAAGATCTATTCTCTTCTTCCATGCCCTCTAGTTGGAGGCTTCTTCTACCTTATTTTCTATCTTCATTGAGGTTTCCATAGACTTTATAATATCTCCTTTACTTGATATAGATAGTATACCTTTCTCTTCTTATATGATCCTTATCCTTTGACCCCGTGAGTAGATCTTCAAGCGGCCTTTTTTTTCTTCCTTCTTCACATTAGCTCTGATACCATGTTAGAAAAATCAAAAAGGAAAAAATATTCTCTTATGTTGATAAATAATTGTGATATTATTGTAGTCTTATTAACTTTATTTATGTTCTTGATTTATATTATTTTCATAAAGCAATCATCAAACCAAAATATGAGTATCAATGACACCAGATATAGGCACTCAACCGAGGCTAAAACCCCTCTATAGCAAAAGACCGAATCAAACTCTTCCACTAGTAAATCAAATTGAGATATACCAAGACCTTAGACCTAACCAAAATAACTTCCTCACTACACCAAGTCAACCCTGAAATTGTCCTTCCAAATTCCAAAAATCAACTGCAACAATTCTACATCAATACTACATCAAAGATAAAATTCGGCCCTATTGCTTTAGAATTTTGGCCTTGCAAACAACCTAGAAACTTCAAACGTGTGGTAGTAGAGAGATAAAATTCAACTTATTTTGCTTGACTAAGAATTCCTTCTCCTTTGTTAGGTTTTCCTCCTTCTTCTTAGGGATTCGCTCTTCTTTTCTTCCTCCAAGTACTCCAGACCCAACTTGCTTGATATGTGCTTCAAATGAGGTCAAGTTGTTGCATTTATATAATGGATTATGCTTCCTAATTAGGTCGACTTGTCCAGGTTGAGGCCGACTTGGCGGAGAAGGCCTAAAAGACCCAATTTACATCAAAATAAATTTCTTCTTTGATAGATAAAGCACAAGAAGGGCCTTTTACCTATAGACAAGACATAAACCCTAAAAGCCTATAATGGAGCCTTTGACCTAAAAATGATTCAGCCCAAGCATGAAACTCATGCTTTAATAAGTCAATTGCTATATATTTTATACAAATTGATTTGAAAGAGACTCCTATAACATTATCCCTTGGTCCATATCTTTGCCTACAAATTGAAATGATGTTTAATTTATTTATATTCAAAGTGAACCTGAAATGCACATTTTTTGGACATTCATATAGCTTTAAGCATGGATCCCTTTTATTGCACAAACACAAAGTATGTACACGTTGGACTATGGAATATATTTGTATACAATTGCCTCAAACCTGTGATGCACATTACTTGCATAAAATTTCAAGATTAAAACTATAAACCGTGGCTTAGTAGTTTTTTTTAAGTGATAATATGTATATTTTTGCGGTTTCAAATAATTTAGCTCTCGCTTGTGCATTGAAACAAGTTTATAATTTTCTTATCGCTTTTCCTTAACTCTTGTGATATGTAGGAATTTAAGGCTGCTTCCTAAAATAAAAATCAAACTATCGACCTGTAGCTTCTGCAATTAATTGAAAATAGAATATCAAACTATTCCTTGAGAATTATAGAGCCTATATTACTGTTTGGATTGAAATTCCACATGTGTAACGAGTTTTCTAATGATAATTGGTTTAATGAGGATTTGAGTTGAGGGAAAAAATTTGATCAATTAGCATAGTCTTTTAAACAAAATAATGATCTATGCTTTTAGGGTCATGATATGTGGCACCTAACCATTTCTAGGATTCCTAGTTGATTAAGAAAGTTCACTTGACAGTTTGGAATTTATATGCATATTTGAGTAGAGATATTTTTATTACATAGTGGCTTATGGATCTTGAGCACACTTGAAATTTGTTTTTATTTCTTATTTGACATTGCACAAGAATCACTAACAATAGAATCAAATCGAGATTTTCAACGGATTTAGTTTCTTATGTTTACATTATTTTTACTATTATGGAGGGATAGAGTTTAGATTCCAAATATTTATGGTTTGTTATTTACTTGCTATTAATTTGTCCTTGAATTAAATTCTGAATTAAAATCGAATTTAGTCTTAACAACTACTTGGAAATAATTAATTAAGTTATCTTGATTTAATTAGTTGGAGAAATTCAAGTTAGAAGTCTTTCTGAAGTCATGCAAGAGTTATCCCTTAAATTAAGGAGATAAGCCTTAAATTAAGAAGATGAGATTGAGTTATATTTGAGTTGTAATTAGTTAACTCAATTTACTGAGTTAAGTCTAGTTAAATTAGTTCCAAACTATTTGAGGAACTAATAGAGAGTTAACAGACAGTTGATGCATGCATGCACTCAACTAGTGTACTCCACTTAACTGAAGATTCCCTCATCAACAAACTCATGCATGTCCATTATGAGAAAGACCCAGTTGAGATTAAAGTCAAGGACAGTGTACTATCAGTTGCATGGGTTTTCATATAAATAAAACTCATGCATGCAATCAAGAATCATTCCTTGAGGATTGTGCAGTTCTAACAATGTGTGAGATCAGGAGATCATCGACTAGGTAGAGGAGGTTTTCCACTTGGTGAGGTGAAGATCATCCCAGAGGAACAATGCAAGGAAATAGGAGCTTGGAGGGCAGAGAGGGAGGCTTGAGAGAAGCCAGGATTGCCTGTGAGCATCTGTGAGGATTGTACTGAGAGTTGGCTAGCTGTGAGAGCTAAGGCTTTGTACAATTCCTATGTATGTCCACCTTGTATGATAATACAGATAGTGGGGTTTTTAGCTGAGGCTTTCCCCAAAGTATTTTCATGTGTATTGTGCATTGATTCTTCTTCTGGTTATATTGTTCAGCTCGATCTTTAAGCTTCCGCAAATTGACAGTAGAAGTGGGTTATAGTATTTTACTTTGATTTATATTGCATTATCGGGTTATCCCGCACCAATTTTTTTACATGGTATCAGAGCTAGATTTGTAGAAAATATTCTACATGGTATCTGAGCTAGATTTGTAGAAATTTTCTACAATGGTATTAGAGCTATGCACAGTATACTGAGAAGAGAATTCAAAGTTTGAAGTTTGGGGTTGCAGGTGCAAATCGAATTCATATCATACTTCAAGGTTGGCCAATGGAATTATATGGCTTGAGACTTGAGTATGCCTTGGAAGGTAGCTCGAATTACATAGCATGGAAATATAGAATGGAGGCTGTATCAAAAGATAATGGCTTGAAGGAATTCATTGATCAAGAAATCCCAAAGCCAACTTCAACTAATGCACAACAGTTGGTTGAGTGGAAGAAGTGTGTGGAGAAGGTGAGACGGGTCATCCTTAAGGGAGTTCAAGACCATATTGTCTCAAGTCTCCATGAGAAGGATACTCCATTTTCAATGTGGAAGACATTGAAGGACCTCTACCAAAATAGTAGTGACCAGAGGAAATTGGCACTCAAGGATAAGTTTTGAAGAATCAAGATGGAGAAGGGCGATACTATTTCCACATATCTGAACAAGATCACCACATGTAGAGATGAGCTTGGTAGTGTGGGAATAACTACTGCTGATGATGATATGGTGAGCCTCACTGTGCTCCGGATTGGTAACGACTGTGGTCGGATCTTATGTAAGAGGATATCAGGAGGAGCACATGAGATGGTTTTCCATCCAAGAATGATGATGAAGAAAATCTGGCCATAGCAAGTAAGGCAAGGAATGGGAAGGGGAAGGCTTCCCATTCCAGATCGAATTCTTCTCATGGAGGGAAGAAGGGTGACATGTCTAAAGTGAGATAATTTAATTGTCACAAGGTGGGACATTATGTGACTAATTTTCCATCGAAGAAGTCCAAGAAGGGATCCTCGGAAGGATTGGAGGGTGAGGCATTAGCCTCTCAGTTCGAAATGGACTTTACCCTCATCGCATGCATGGTGTCATTGATGATGGGTTGTGTCTAGTATCTTGACAGTGGAGCCTCATTCCACATGATCGATGATAAAAGTTTATTTAGTGCCTTAGAGGAGAAAGACCTCAAGATGCGCATATAGATGGGTGATGATGGAAGGTATAGTGTTTCGGGAGTGGGCACAGGTTCTTTTCAGAGGGAGCATGGAGCTCCTATCACCTTGACAGATGTGAAGTATGTGCCTGGACTAAAGAATAACTTGGTATCAGTCATGATGTTGGAGGAAAAAGGCTATGATGTTGTCTTCAGTAAAGGAAAGGCAATCCTAAGACACATAGCCATGGGTTAGACCAAGACGATAGGGATTCAGGTGAAGAATCTCTATAAACTAGAGGTAGATGATTGTGCAGCATTGAGTACGAAAGCAGAATTGGTGCAAAGCCAAGACATTGGCGAGATGTGGAATAGGCGGTTGGGCCATTTGTATCATGGGGCTTTGAAGATAATGCAACAGATATCTATAGGACTTCCCAAAGATAAACTCGAGGAAGTCGACACATGTAAAGATTGTACCTTGGTAAAGTACACCAAGTCTTCCTTTCATGATTGAGACAGTCGAGTAGAAGCTATCTTAGAGAGAGTTCATAATAATGTGTGTGGACCATTATCGATGACATCCACAACGAATCAAGGTATTTCGTGATTTTCATTGATGATTATTCTCATAAATGTTGGATTTATTTCATGTAGAAGAAGGACCAAACCTTCACAAAGTTTTGTGAGTTCAAAGCTTTGGTCGAGAAAGAGTCAGGGAAGAAGCTCAAGGCCTTGAGAAGAGAAAACGGTGGAGAATATGTCTCTCGATAGTTTAAGGACTTCTGTGCAGTGGAAGGAATTGAATGAGAGTTGATGACACCTCATAACCTACATCAGAATGGGGTGGCCAAGAGGAAGAACAAAACTATTGTAGGGGTAGCACGGGGTGACTAAGGCCTACCACTTCACTTGTGGGCTGAGGCATGTAACACAGTGGTCCATTTGTAGAATAGAAGGCCACATCGCATACTTGGGATGAAGACACTAGAGGAAGCTTTCTCCTGTAAGAGACTAGATATGGGTCACTTCAGGATCTTTAGCTCATTGGTATATTGCCATGTGACAAAGGATGCATAGAAGAAGCTTGAGTGGACAACAGAGTTGGGGATACTTGTGGGGTACACTAATACACCTCACAACTATCGGGTGTACTTGCCTACCAGTCGGAGGACAATGGTTCGCAGAGATCTCAAGTTTGATGAGCAAAAGGCCATGTGAGTTTCCCTTGAGAGGGAGCTCCAACTATAGGTTGTGGAGGAACTATTGGTTTCTAAGGAGGAGGAGCCTTAGAATAATGCAGAGCAACCGCATGCAGAGGTTCTAGGAGTGGATACATCCACTCAAACAGAGTCTTCAAGAGATGGACGGAAGTGCACAAGAGAAGCTGACAGATTGTTGGAGGATGCGAGAGAGAATGTGGGAGCACCATCTTCTTAGCGCAGATAGAGGAGGTCACCTAAGAGGTACACTGGATACATGGCCCTTGGTGGGGAATGTGTTGAGATAGAGCCATCTTCCTTTGAGGAAGTAGTGTAGCAATTGATTTGGGTTGATGCTGAGGTGGAGGAGTATGACTCCATAGTTCGTAATAGTGTTTGGGACGTGGTTCCGAGACCAGAGAACAAGTCATTTTTGAGTTCCCGTTGGCTTTACAAGGTAAATAAATCTACTAATGATGGGAGGATCATGTTGCTACAGTATATTTCAATAGAGGTGCAAGATGTTGACATTTTGACAAAGGCATTGTCAAAGTGTAAATTTGAGTTCCATAGGGACAAGATTGGGGTGGCAGACAATCCCTTTCTTGGAAAATTATGACTCGGATTATCCATAGTACTTTGTTCATTAGATTGACGTTTCGAACCCTAAAGGGGATCCATTACTCATTTTCTATCCTGATGATGGATCCCCTTTGGGGTTCGAAATGTCAATCTAGTGAACAAAGTACTTTGGATAATCCGGGTCATAATTTTCCAAGAAATAACCACAGAAGTTTAAAATTCAAAATCCCTTTCTTGCTGAGAGGGAGTGTTGAAATGTGGCAACAAGAATATTCCAATTTAATTTGTTCTTGAATTAAATTGTGAATAAAAATTGAATTTAGTCTTAACAGCTACTTGGAAATAATTAATTAAGTTATATTGACTTAATTAGTTGAAGAAATTCAAGTTAGAAGTCTTTCTAAAGTCATGCAAGAGCTATCCCTTAAATTAAGGAGATAAGATTGAGTTATATTTGAGTTGTAATTATTTAACTCAATTTACTGAGTTAATTCTAGTTAAATTAGTTCCAAACTATTTGAGGAACTAATAGAGAGTTAATAGTCAGTTGATGCATGCATGCACTCAACTAGTGTACTCCAGTTAACTGAAGATTCCCTCATCAGAAATTCATGCATGTCTATTCTGAGAAAGATCCAGTTAAGATTAAATTTAAGGACAGTGTACTAGCAGTTTCATGTGTTTTCTTATAAAGAAAACTCATGCATGAAGTCAAGAATCATTCCTTGAGGATTGCGCAATTCTAATAGAGTGTGAGATCAGGAGATCATCCACTGGGTAGAAGAGGTTTTCCACTTGGTGAGGTGAATATCATCCTAGAGGAACAACGCAAGGAAATAGGAGCTTGGAGGGTAGAGAGGAAGGCTTGTGAGAAGCCAGGATTGCCTGTGAGCATCTTTGAGGATTGTACTGAGAGCTGGCCAGCTGTGAGAGCTAAGGCTTTGTAAAATTTCTATGTATTTCCACCTTGTATGATAATACAAATAGTGGGGTTTTTAGATAAGGCTTTCCCCAAAGTATTTTCATGTGTATTATGCATTGATTCTTCTTCTTCTGGTTATATTGTTCAGCTCGATCTTTAAGCTTCCGCAAATTGATAGTAGAAGTAGGTTATAGTATTCTACTTTGATTTATATTGCATTATCGGGTTAACCTGCACCAATTTTTTTACACTTGCCATAATTAGGGTTTAGTTTCCAAATTGATTAAGTATCTAGGGTTTTCATTCTGATAGTTAAGGAATTTTTCTCATTAATTAGGGTTTTTTCCTTAAATATCATTAATTATGGTTTTCTTTTCAATTATCAATAATTAGGGTTTTTTGGCCAGCTTGATCACAAGTATGGTTTGTTAATTGATTTCCAATAATTATAGTTTTGCTCTTTTATTGCTAATAATCAAGATTTTCTTTCAAACACTGGTGAATTGCAAGAATGGTTTGTGCAATAGTTAGTGTTTTTCTTCTAATGAATGTTTTTGAGTGCACGATTAATGCATAGTTCAGGAACTCAAGGTGTAAGCAAATTTCTAGACAAACTAGGGTATGATTTTGTAGGTCGTTGAAGGCTTTCTCTAGCATTTCTAGTGTTGTGTATCGAAGTCCATGGAATCCAGATTGAAATTAAATGGTTGCCCATTCAGACACCCTATACAACACCCAACATTTTGGCACTGTTGTCAGGGAGGCGCTTAGGGGATTGACCATGGTCACCTGCCGCAGTTTGGTTTTCTCTTTACCTAGATTTTCTTGCGAGTTTTTTTTTCTTTCCTACAAATTTTGATTTCATTCTTAGGGTGCTTTAAGAACCCCCCCATATATATATTGATCCAAGTGTCGACAGAATATACACCTAGCTTGTTGAATAAAAAACGGTAGTTTTAGGTATTTTTCAATCAGGTGTTCGAGGTTAATATCAATCATCTAATGCACCTATTTCACTAATTGGTTGGCAGGAACATTCAAAGAAGTAGTGTTGAAGTCATATGTGGTGAACCTCATTTATTTTGGGATGAAATGACACACATTGTTACTTTTGAATTCCATGTTAGAGATACAGGTGGAGTGGCACAAATGCACATTATTCCCCCATCTGCTCTACTAAATTTTCATGGTTTGGAATAAAGATCCAAATAAATTCTTATTTAAGTTTGAAGTAATTTGTAGAGGATATCGTTATTGTACTAATTCTTAAAGGTTGCAAGTTTTTCCTCTTACTCTAAAAGGAGAAACTCTTTGATGGTTCATGAGACTTGGTGGGAACTGCATTCAAACATGGGAAGACATGAAGAATGTATTCTTGAAGAAATACCAACACTATTGCCAGGATAGTGAAGATATTTTTGGAATGATACAAGGGGAAGATGAAAGTTTGGAGGACTATGTGGATAAATTTTGATACAACCTTCAAAAATCAAAGCATAAGCTATTAGCAAAAGAGACCTTGAAAACACTCCTACTCAAAGGATTCAAAGATGAGTTTTTAGAACTCTTAGTTATGATTTGAATAGGTGATGTTTTTCAGCTACCATATGATGATATTTGTGAATTATGCATTAGGTATTCAAGAAGAATCTCCAAGGCTAGTAAGAATTCTTGAAAATTGTTCTCTCAATTTTTGAAATCTGCAAAAAGATAGGAGCTACATGAGCTTCTATAAATTCACAATTGGATGGATTGTAAGATGAATATAAACAATGCAAGGAGGATCACTCGATAAATTATTTCCCACCGCTTCTAGTGTTACAACAAGTATTTAAGGAATCAATTAAGGAAATAAATCGACCAACAAGTATAAATCTAAACTTGTCATGATTTAATACTTGGACTAACATTTAATGTCCTCAACGAGTTCCTCAAAATATCTATAATGCTATATTTCCATGGGAAACTTATACCCCTCCTCCCATTCAATACACTAACTTATGGCCATAGTGGCCCTCTCCTTTGTGTCAAATATTGCTGCAACCTTAAGGATGGATTGAAGCCTCCTTTCTAGGGAATTTCCCCATGCAAACTCCATTAATTGAGCCACAACAACTACAATTCCCATACAATCTAATACAAAGTCATCTTCCTCTATGGTCCCAACTATTTGTGCAAAAAGACCCTAACCCTAATCCCAATAATCAGGTTCACAACAAGTTAAAACATCTACTCTTTCTACTCACTCCCCTATTGAATGTAATGTCATATATTCCATACCGGGGAGGGGAGTAAGTTTGGAAAATTCCCCTATTACCAGCGAGCATTTAGCTTGAGAAGAAACTTTAATTCAGAAAACATTAGAGAAACAATTTGTGATTGGAACTTGTTCTGAAACTACTATTGAAGCTCACAGAGAAGAAAACCCTAGAATTTCTCTTAACCATACTTGCCAATCTCAGGAACAAACATTGGAGCCTAGGATTTAGGAGTTTATTTCATGTCTTTCACTTGATCCCTTATTCCTCTAAGAGTGTGATTATCAAGCTATGGAATACTTGTATGAGTTGGAGAATCATGAATATGTGGATCCAATTTGTTATCGGGAAAACTAGTGTCCATTCAAAGCTACTAGTCCCACTAAGACAGACAACTATCTTAGAAACAAACAAACTAAAGTTACTTGTGTTTTCCTTTATGAGAGATAGATGAGAGAGAAGTAGAGAGTACCAACCTTAGTCTTCCGCTAGTCTCCTTGCTTGTTTCCTCTCTCCCTTGATAGAGCTTTCGCCACTCCTTTCTCACTTGTCCCGCTTCAAAGAACACCTGTAGAGTCAAGGCAACAAAATACCATCAAAGCATAGAGATCTATAACCATAAACAAATTAGGATCAGATGTATATTAACCATACAAATGCATATACAAATACAAGATTCAGAGATATACAAATATATGGAGGAAAACTCAAATAGCTTTATTGATAGAAGTAGTAGAAGAGAGGATTACAACCAAGTTGTCTGATCCAACATCATCCTCCCAGCACGAAAGCCCTCTTCACCTCATATAAAGAAAGATCACCCAACAATACAATGTCTCAAAGAGAAACCAACATCACTTCCTTCCAAATTACAAAATTCCAGCCTTTAGATTTCTAGGATAAGGGATCCATATATAGATGTTTGCAAGATAGTGAGTCAGCTTCCGGGATTTTGATTAGCGTCATTTCACTGATAGTTCTTGGTTCCACTTGGAGATTTCATGATCTCTTACTTACCCTTGGGTGAATTCAGAGAGGCAAGTGTCATATGAGAAGTTTCTAGAAGGTTCTTTGAGTTTCCACCTAGCAAACTTCCTCTGCCATTTGTTTGCTCTCGCTCATCGCACCCTACAGAAGGGATTTTTAGTATGCATTGCACCCTTCATGTGTAACAGGTGAGATGCATCGCACCCTCAGCATGGAGCAGTCTATATGGTCTAGTTTTGACCAGTTTTGAGAAGTTTTTCAGGGAGAACTTCTAGGAAATGATGTAATCAGCTGACCTTGTTCCTTTAGGGTATGAAACAACACTTTTAGGGGTTTAGAAGCCCTTGGTTTATGGACATATGTGATTGGGGTTGCAGTGCCCAAATATGTCTATAACAGTTGCCCCCTAAAGCATGAGGTTGTAAATCTTCTGATGTCGGGTGAAATGCTTTATCATGAGGATCCGAGGTTTTTCGAACTGGAAGGTGACTTGTAATAAGATACAATACAATACATTGTCTTCATAATATTTTCATGATCTAGCTGAGGTAGGCATTCCCATGCTCAAGATTATAAATTCATTTTCTTGTACATAAGACAGACAATCATCTGTGTGGCGCACTGATGATTCTGGTAGAGCCATCATCCCTTAATTTGGATGATTATCTGTGTAGTTGTGATGTACATTTTATGTCTTTATTTTCCTAAATATATCACAACCCAGATGGATGAAACTAGATCCAGGGTCTTCAAAATTGTTCAATCTTCACCCGAAGTACAAGTCGATCCATGTGAAAAGATGTTCTGATGTCGAACATGGAAAGACATCACCTGATTACCAGCGAATGATGTAAGCTATTAATAGGCGCGAGAGGAATCACCGATAATGTTGATGACCCTCAAGGTATTGCAGTACAATTCACGTGGTGTGAATACATGAGTTGATGTTGAACACCACGCAAAATCTTTCGGTCGAAGGCCATTGAGGTAAACTTGTCGCCAGAAGTGAAAAACTTGCCATTGAGGCATGCAAGCTTCAAAGTATTGAAAGGGTTGTTCCTAAGTCAACTTCTTGGATAATGAGCTGATGCCAACAAGAAGTGACCCGTCGTAGGAGGGCCTTAATGAATCTCACAGCTATGACACGGAACGAAGCAAATGATTTTGTGGAGGTGAAAATGATCTGATGATACAAGGTTCAGGGTGGCGGTCATGAAAAATGGAAAGCGAAGGTATTGCAGCGGATGAGGCATTAGCTGGGTTGGTGAATTCTCTGAGCGAATTCTCTTGAACATATCAGCGACACTGAAATGGATTGGTAGCATTAACCCCAAGATGGATGGTATGGAGGACCAATGGTGATATGACTGGTGAACGGAATATTCCCAACCTGACTCAATCATGGTGATGGAGTGAAAGTGTCATGTTAAAGAGCGACCTACTACCAATGAAGTTATTCAAGTTTTCTTCCCTTTTTCCCCAGTCATTGCTGACCAGTACCTCTTTATTTTTGTCAAGCTTGAGGAGGATAACATATGCTTGTTCTATAATTTTCCCTTCAGGCAAACCTGTCACTATGTTTTAACGAGCCTAGCGACAGTGAAACTCGTTCTTGTCTGCATGGACAAGTTTTTCACTATTGTTTTAAAGAGTTTAACGACAAAGATAACTCGGTCCATTTCAATTTTAGAGAGTCTAAAAAGACACGGAAAGGCAACTCCAGTAGTCCTTTTTCGTAATATAATCCCTTAAGTCCGAAAAAGTATAAAATAATACGAAAGGGATGACTTTTCGATAGTTTTAACGAGCCGAACAAGACAAGTGCTTGATATTTTTGTGTAATGATCCCTCAGGTCCAAAAAGATTAAAATATAGAGGAGGGATGGCACTTCCAATGACTTTAACGAGCTGGAGAGGCCAATTGCTCGACAATATTTTCATATTTTACGAGTCGGATGAAAAGAGCTTAAAGGAGACTCGTTTTTTGAGAAACGAGTGATGTTTTTGGATAGAAACTGGTTCCAGGCAAGGTTTGGAACTTTTTCAATCACGACAGTGTAAAGAAGGTGGCTAATAGAATCACTCGTCGCGGTTGTTCCTCAAAAGGGGTAAATAATCAAATGGAGGCGTATGATCGGCTAAAAAAGAGTGGAGGTGATGGTAAGAACATGACCAAGGTTCAAAAGCTGATAATTATGCGTTCGCAATGGTTATTTACTGAAAGTGGGTTCATTTTTTAATGAGCTTGAACTCTGGGGGAACATTTGCTCATCGCTAGGTTTATTTTTTAATGAGCTTGAACTTCGCGTAAAACTGCTCGTGCCATTCGTATAAAAAGGATGTCTCTCATTAAGAGGTTCATTTTTTAGGGAGCTTTCCCCATGCGCAACTTTGCTCCGGAGCCTTTTGTATGTAAGCTAGGAACGACCAACTACTGTCCTAGGGGTTAAAGAACTACTGAGGTTAGGTAGGATAGTTTCTCGGTGGGAAACAATCTCCTTTACTTTGTCGATGCCATTTGGCCCTTGCAAAGGTGAATGATTGATTAGACCAATCACCTAACTTAAGCAACTGAAGTTAGTAAAACTACGGGGTTAGAGTTACGCTGGTTGCTTTTCACTTGCGTACAAAAGGTTTGAATGCCCCCAGGTATAAAGAAGAGTAAAGTTTCCAGGTTACCATATGGAAGTTCTTGCATTAGCAAGATTGTTCCATCCACGTAGCAGACAAAACACTTCCTTGGCTTCATCCATCGAAATGGACAAAGGTGACTGTTGTCAGTTCCAATCACATCATCTTTGACGGGGGAATCCTTTTCCATTCTAATCCCATTTTCCTAAATGTTTAGGGGATCAGACTAGCCATATATCCTACGTGGAAACCTACCTTATATCTGGGGTTTTCCTGCCGAAGCAGACTAGGGTGCATGCCCCTGGGTTTAATCACAATCACCGAATCACTCACGCTCATCAGGTGGACGGATTGGAGGTTGAAGAGACATTCCTTGTGTAAAAATACCAGTTAGGGATGGCATTTGACTAGCAGCTATTTTTGAACCAGGGAATGAAAGCTGGTCAACAAGCTGGACCACTCTGCCTTCATGCGGAAAACACATCACTCGAAAGAGTGAGGAAACAATAGCTCCCATGCTGTAAATGTAGTCATGCCCAAGGAGTATATTGTAATCTAGAGGCCCTTGGACTACCATCATGTTTAGATGAATGGTTTTCCTTCTCAAAGTTATAGGCAAATTTGGAAGGATCCCTAATGGTCGACTAGTTCCTTTGATGAAGCTTGATAGATTTCGAATCTCAGGCAGAAGCGATGGCAAACCAAGCACTTTCCAAGATGTTGAGGAAAGGATACTCACAGAAGCCCCTTCGTCTATGATAGTACCAACCATGATCATTCTGTAAGCTTGTACTATGATTCAGAATGGTACATTAGATGGTAGGAAAGGTCTCCCTAGTAGATTCCAATCGAAGGAAATGACTAGAATGCTTGGAGGAGGGACCGAATAAACGACCGGATAAATCTCTGACGAACTTCCTTCTTGTGGTAAAGGAATGGGTAGATTGCCCCCATGTTCATCGGATTCTGTGTTAACGAAAAGAATTTGAATGGTGTCATTCTCATCCTCTTTGGTGACTGTATCATCTGAAGGTGGACCTTCTGAAGACAAGATTGGGTTGACTGCCATCTCAACTAGTTGACTTTGATCCCGTGTGGACTCAAAGGGTTTATCTTCAATGATAGGTGCTTCGACCAACAACAACGGTGTGTTAGTTGGATTTTCAACTAGTGATGGATTCGACAAGAGTTTATTATATCCAGGAGGAAGTCACTACAGTGAAGCAGGACAGTTATCCAAGACTCTTTCAGCTTCATCCAAAAAAGGACAACAGTGGAGGGCGTGATTGCCTTCACACAGTCTATAAGGAAATTTAGTTGTTCCTTTTTTTCCATTGACTTCTCTTTCACTAGTTGACGATGTGCTCTCAACGTGATCATCAGAGGTTGAAGACACCGGATTGTGCAAGCAGGGAGACCAGTCCCTTAGGATCCATTGGATGCAGGGACAATCTCAATGATAGTGGTCTCCCTTGCAAATGACACATGGAGATTTAGGTTTGGATGGTGCATTGTGTGGATTTTCGCTAGACGATGCATGGTTGCCCCCTTTCGCCGTTGGCTTCTTCTTCTTCTTCTCCTTCTCTTTCTTCTTCTTCTCAATTACTTGGTTTTTAGCGTTACTAGCTTCACCAAGCGAAGAGGAAGAAGGAGAGGGAGAAACAAATGAAGTAGAAGGTGGGGGAACGACTTCGGCATAATCTAGTTGTTGATTTGATTGCTGAGGATTTACGGTGTTTTGAATGACAGAGGTCGAGAAAAACCATACTGACAGGCCAATTGTGAGTCCTGGAAGGGACAATGTAGCCATGTGTGGAGCACCAACATCTCCCCAAGAAGAGAAAGGACTAGGATTTCCCCTAAGGGGAAATCCTTGATTGGTAGACTCCATTTTCTCAACTTAAGACCAACGAGGGAACAGTGACGTTATTCCGATTAAAATAACTTTTATGATGCTTTGACACAACTTGATTTTTCAATTTTTAAGAGTCGAGAAAAAGCTAAAAATGACTCTAGTCGCCTTTGATTTTTAATGAGCTTGAAGTGACAAGTGCTCAGATGGACCTTTTATTTTAAGGAGTCTGAAAAGGAATGAAAGTGACTTCTCTAGAAATCTAGACAAAGGGATTACCAAACCAATTGCAAAACTGCAGAATACTTTTTATGGTACGGTAGTCAATCTTCTCGAATGTTGTGTTCAGTGCATTGCGATCGATAGGGCAGTAGACACGGCTTCCTAAGGATAAAGGATATAGCCTATTGTGGTCTCCAAATATACTCGATGGTACGTGGGAGCACAAGTCCGTATTGGCACTTGTCGTATCAAAGAGGAGGAATCACCCAACCTACGATGAAAATGATAGTTACCAGGCTTTACGACGTCGGAATATGTCTTTAGCCTAGACTTCTAAATGTTGCGCGTTAGGTTACAAAGCGTTTTTATGTTCATTAAGGTTTATTTTACAGTTGATATTTCTTAAGAAGTTTTCCTATAAGGTTCACCGCGTGATGTAGATGTACAATTCCTAAATATGCAATCTAAGATGATAAACAACTGTTTACTTTCTTTCAGCAATGAAAATCCTAGCTACTAAGGAAAGAGAAATAAAATTCTTTTAACATAGAGCAGAGAGCACACACTAGATGCACTTTTCCTAAATCAATTACCGCATGCAGTCTAAATGAAAATGCACATGCATGTATTTGTTTTCCAGTTTCCTTAATGTGAGAATGACAAAAAGAAAACTAAGTACAGATCTGAACTATTTTCTTTCAAAGCAACAGTACTGACAATTTTTTTTCTTCAAAAAAAGAAAGGAAGACTAAGACAACATTTTGCGATTTTGAATTAAAACTGCTTTCGACACTTGAAATACTAATAATTTCAAATAAAGTACAATGGAAAAAGTATGATCAACTATCTAAAAGAGGAAGAATTTATGACACTCTTTTTCTTGACTGAGAATGACACTTGCGACACTTTCAAATCAAAAGACGACAGTTCGATTAAGCTACTATTTGCAAAGGAGAACTGTAAATGATGAAAAATACATTAAAAAAAAATTCATAATTCCTAACTAATGGAGGCTAAAATAATGCAAAGGAAGATGGTTTCAATAGTGATATACTGATCATAGACAACAAAACTACTAAATAAAGCTGAAGACAATGAAGAAAAAACCAAAATCTGGAGGCAGAAATAGTCTTACTCAATCATCACACCTATAACACAGGGAAATAGGGATGCATCTCACCTGCAACACACGGGAGGTGCGATGCATCCAGGTTTTCAATGAGAGACAGTGCGATGGTCTAGGGACGAGACTGAGCTTGGTTTTCACTCACAGTTTGCAGCTAAGTTCAGGGGTTTAGGCTGAGCTTTTGATAGGCAGTAAACACAAAGTATAGGGGCTGATCTAATGAGGTTACTTGAGCTACCACCAGGGCACTTAGGATGTTTGCAAGTCAGATGTTCAGTTCATAAACCAACCTGGAGATTGACTGAAGCAGCATTGATCTACTTTGTAGTTGCATAGAAAAAGCAGTTCGAAGGCTAGCTGGCTTAACTTCAGGCTCCGTCTATGGTTTATAAAGAAAACAACAGTAACAAAACAAACAAACTATTCACTCCCCAGTGGAGTCGCCATTTTGTTATCACGAAAACTAGTGTCCATTCAGAGCTGCTAGTCCCACTAAGATGGGTAGCTATCTTAGAAACAAACAAACTAAAGTTACTTGTGTTTTCCTTTATGAGAGATATATGAGAGAGAAGTAGAGAGTACCAACCTTAGTCTTTCGCTGGTCTCCTTGCTTGTTTCCTCTCTCCCTTGATAGAGCTTTCGCCACTCCTTTCTTACTTGTCCCGCTTCAAAGAACACCTGTAGAGTCAAGGTAGAAAAATACCATCAAAGCATAGAAATCTATAACCATAAACAATATAGGATCAGATGTATATTAGCCATACAAATGCATATACAAATACAAGATTCAAAGATATACAAATATATGGAGGAAAACTCACATAGCTTTATTAATAGAAGTAGTAGAAGAGAGGATTACAACCAAGCTGTCTGATCTAGCATCATCCTCCCAGCATGAAAGCCCTCTTCACCTTATACAAAGCAAGATCACCCAACAATACAATGTCTCAAAGAGAAACCAACAACACTTCCTTCCAAATTACAAAATTCCAGCCTTTGGATCTCTAGGATGAGGGATCCATATATAGAGGTTTGCAGGATAGTGAGTCAGCTTCTGGGATTTTGATTAGTGTCATTTCACTGATAGTTCTTGGTTCCACTTGGAGATTTCATAATCTCTTACTCATCCTTGGGCGAATTCAAAGAGGCAAGTGTCATATGAGCAGTTTCTAGAAGATTCTTTGAGTTTCCACCTAACAAACTTCCTCTGCCATTTGTCTGCTCTCGCTCATTACACCCTACAGAAGGGCTTTTTAGTATGCATCACAACCCCCGTGTGTAATAGGTGAGATGCATCCCACCCTCAGCATGGAGCAGTCTGTATGGTCTAGTTTTGACCAGTTCTGAGCAGCTTTTCAGGGAGAACTTCTGGGAAATGATGTAATCAACTGACCTTTTTCCTTTAGGGTATGAAACAACACTTTTAGGGGTTTAGAAGCCCTTGGTTTATGGACATATGTGATTGGGGTTGTAGTGCCCAAATATGTCTATAACACAATTGAAGCCTGGTTTCAAAATTCGTTAGCACACCTCATTCCCTCATCATTTGAAAACTCTTGGTACCATATCAATTAAAGCAACTAGTTTCTCATACTATGGTATGCGTTCAAGCTTACTTCCCTAACCCTAGTGTAAGTACATTTAGTATTATATTATGCACATGGTTACACTAGAAGTCCTCCTACACTTGAAGGAGAACTTCCTCTCTTTAAATTAGGGTTGGATAGTATAGAAGAAATAAATTAAATGTCATTTGAAATAAAATTTTTACACCAACACTCTTGAAATAACAACACCCTAAGATACAATTATTGAATTTTCTATCATTATGCACTCCTATGGTAAGTTGTGTTAGAAACATTCAATATTAATGCCTCACATTTTGTAGAGTGACTTTGATTGATGATTATCTAGTTTTTCTACATGTCACATGGACATGACATCCATTGGGTCAGTTAAGGGGATTTGTCATCACACTTTTCTTTCATAAGACCAAGCCCTAATCTTGGAATAGTCACTCGAGAAAGCTACTAGCCAAGAAATATTTTCGAATTTCTCTTAGAAGGTATTGTTGAAAAGCCTCCTATGACAAACCACTCTTGTAAAACTCTAATGGAATTTCATGAGAACCCTAACATGATTAACTTGAGAAATATTTCCGTCATTATTTGAGAAGTTTATTATACATTGAATAACTAATATTTAGGATTATTGTGGATGATGTTTCTTATGGACTAAACAATTAATTATGTTCTTGGAAAATCTAATGTACTCTTGTACCACCGAACTTCCTTATACTCTAAAAGATACCAATTAGTAGTAAACATTATTTTAAAATCTTTTGAGTGATATATAATAATAAAATGGAAGTAACAAGAAATAAAATAAAACCCATAAGGGTAATTAATAGGGTCGCTCGAAGCAAGGCTATGCTTGTATTGTACCAAGGAAAATTTGTTGGGGTACTGAACATGCCTATTGGCAGAGGGGCTATGCCAAGTAAAGAGAGATGGAAACCATACATTGACACACTTAAAACAAAAACCTCGGGTCACATTTTGAAGCAATCATCACTAAAATTGAAGTTGCAAAATGAAATTTATCTCTTAGAGAATGGATCTAAGATTCTTTAGGTATTGTTATTTGAGGTTCTATCTTTTGAAATAAGTAGCTTTTTTTATGGATGTGGGACCCTTAGCGTAGGTAATTCACTTTCCTTGAAAAATAGGAACTTCAATTATACACTTGGATAATAGTAAGTTGGTCACCCTGGGAAGGTATCATTTTGTCATCTTTCTTTTTCCCTATTTTCATCCATCTTTAACACCATGGATTTCAAATTATGTCACTTTTATTTGTAATGAGGATATTGAGGTGAAGAACTATTGACTATGGTTTCTCTTGAGATGCTTTATGGAAATTTTGATGGATAGCTATTTTATAATGACACTATCCCTATAGTGATAACATTTTTAGCATTCCTAGGGAAATCTTGGCATCATATTTTATTTTGGTTCAATCTTAATAAATAAAGAATCTAGCACAAAAACAAACCAACATGAATTTTTCTGTGAGGATAGCCAGATCTAGTAAGGGAACCTTTTTTTATGAAAGGTAGCAGGAACATTACTGTGAGTGCAGGATCATCTATGTTTCAATTTTGGGTTTTTTTTGCACGAGAGTGAAAATACAATAACTAACTCGCTTGCATGAGAAAATGTAAGATGATCAGCATGTGCGAGATGTTAGGTCTCAAAATGGTTAATTTAATACATCTTCTTGCCCCCATGACAATGTACTTCACCCACTGGTTTCAACAATTCTGACTCTTTTATCACATAGTGCCTTATGTTTTTGACAAAAAAAAATGAAGGATTCATTCCCATGTGTATTTTTAATAAAATTCCTTCATTCATTTATGTTTTTTGAATTTTATATGTATCATAAGTTACTAATACGAGTGTATGTAGTTCTTGCACTCCATAAATATTCTGCACTAGAGTTAAAGTACGTGTTTATCACTTTATCATCTGAGCTTTCCGTAAAGGCCACTTCTAGATGAATGTATGATCACATGTTCAATATTGTTTTGGAGCTTATTTAATAGTTAAAGGCACATTTATATTTTTTTACCTATTCCTGCACCAAGTACAATTATTGCACTAATTTTGGGTTTGTTGTATTGGCACACTTCTGGAAGAAAACCAGGGCATGGATTGTGTTCATAATGATGTTTAAATTCTCCCATATTAGTCAAAACAAACCCAGGTCTTACAGATTGATTTTTGGAAGATAATTAATGCTTCAACCCAAAATTGCAGCAATGTTCTCCTCAATATGTATGCAATTGAAGATGGATCTCAAAATTTTGAAACATGGGTTTTGTTCATAGTATAGGAAACCAAGTAAGAATTAGGCCATTTTTTAAAATACATCATGGTTTGGGAGATATAAATGATTCTTTGAGGAATATTTGTAAAAATCATAATTTTCCAAAATTTGATGATCATGCCCAGATTTATAGAAAATGTATTTCCTTGACTAGCTAATGGTTTCACTAGACCTCCATTGATGGAAAATTGTTTTGATTCGATGAATTGGCTTGTCTAGAGCCAAATATGCATTGTATATATTTATAAAATCCAATCCATATCCTTGTGCAAAACAATGATTCTGATATAAAATTATATCATTGTAATCGATCCAGAATCACCCTCTATAGGTTGATAGGTATGGTCTCTCTCCATAGGATGTAAGGATTGGATATTGATCCAATGAAAAGCTTATGCTAGGTTCTGCTTCTATTGTTTTATATTTGATTATTTTGTTATCTGAATCTTTTCCAAGAGGCATGAGTTGGTTGGTTAGGCCCACCAACAAAGCTCGTTACCCACTTTCTCTTGTTCATTTTCTTGTATAGGTTTAGATCTACTTTCATCAATTGGTTTGGTGTGCTAACCTTTAATGTTGTTCTCAAATTTAAAGCATTGAAGAACAAAGTATCTTAAATTTGTTTATTTCATGTGCATCTATTCCTGCGATATTTATATGGCTGTGTGGGATATATTTAGATTTGGAAATGGTATATTAGATCCTTGCCATGATCAATCATTGTGTGAATCTCGCTCTTTAATCCATTGAAAAGAATCATTACTGTTATCACCTAAAAAATGATCACATAGCCATTTCTAACTAGGCTGATCAAAATATAGCATATAAGGTTAATTTTACCATAATAAAATCACTTTCACCATAGAAAATGATTTAGCAAACCATTTTTATTAAATTATTTATGATTAAAATTAGAAAACCCCATGAGAATAATTGAATAAATCATTATTTATTTAATTTTCTCTAGAATAATTATTAAATCATTATTTGATAATTATTCCTTCTCACTTTTGACCAAATCAATTTGGAATAATTAAATAAATCACTATTTATTTATTATTCCTTAATTTTATTTTTGGAATAATTGTTAAATCACCATTTAATAATTATTTCAATTTCACACCTTTCTTAATCCTCGCGAGGTTACTAATAAATCATTTTATTTTTTAATTACTTCTAAATAAATATATTTGACCATTTTGAATATCTTTTCCCTCTCCAAAATATAATAAAATATTATTGACGAAATCAAGATCTACATTTGGTTAATAATATTTTATTATGGTTTTTGGAGAGGGAAAACATATTCAAAATAGTCAAATACCTTTATTTATAAGTAGTTAACAAATAAAATGATTTATTAATAACTTTGTGAGGATTAAGAAATGTGTGAATTTGAAATAGTTATTAAATAGTGATTTAACAATTATTCCAAAAACAAAATTAAGGAATAATAAAAAATAGTGATTTATTTAATTATTCCAAGGTGATTTTGTCAAATCTGATAAGGAATAATTATTAAATAATAATTTAATAATTATTCCTAGAGAAAATTAAATAAATAATGATTTATTCAATTATTCTCATATGGTTTTCTAATTTTAATAAGAAATAATTTAATAAAAATGGTTTGCTAAATCATTTCTTATTATGAAAGTGATTTTACTATGGTAAAATTAATCCTACATGGTATATCTCGATCCACTTAGTTAGAAATGGCTAGGTGATGATTTTTAGTTGATGACAATTATATATTAAGTCTTGCATTGAAACATAACTTTTATATATATATATATATTTTACAATAGGATGTTTTGTCATGAAATTACAACTCACATATTCTTCGAATAATTGTGTCCACGAGATTCGATTTAAAACTCTATTTCTCCATTTTTTAATAGAAATTGATTTAAAAGAAACTCCTATAACATTATCCCTTGGCCTATTTTTTTCCCGCACATTAAAATGATATTTAATTTATTTATATTTAAGGTGAACCTAAAATGCACATTTTTTTGGACATGCATGTAGCTTTAAGAATGGATCTTTTTGTTGCACAAAGACAAAGTATGTAACATCGGCTTATGGAATATATTTGTATCAAGTAGTCAAAACCCTCTAATATGTGTTAGTTGCATAAAATTTCAAGCTTAATACTATAAACCAACCATGGCTCTGTAGTTTTCTTAAAGCTATAATATTTATATTTTTGTTGTTGCAGAGCATTTAGCTGTCGCTTGTGCATTAAAACAAGTTTATAAATTTCTTATCTGTTTTCCTTAACTCTTGTGATACACAAACATTTAAGTTTGCTTCGTAAAATAAACATCAAACTATCGACCTGTAGCTTCTCCAATTAATCGAAAATAAAATAATAAATTATACCTTGAGAATTACAAAGCCTATATTATTGTTTGGTTTGAAATACCTCACGTGTAACATGTTTTCTAATCAGAATTGGTTTAATGAGGATTTGAGTCGAGGGAAAGTATTTTATCATTTAGCACAGCCTTGTAAATAAAATAGTGATATACACTTTTAGGTTCATGATCCATGGCAACTAATCATTTCTAGAATTCCTAGTTGATTGAGCAATTTCATTTGACAATTTGGAATTTCAATCAATTTCATTTGACAATTTGGAATTTGTTTGGAATTTGTATGTAGATTTGAGTAGAGATATTTTTATTACACAATGCTATATGGATCTTGAGAAAATTTAAAATTTGTCTTTATTTATTATTTGACATTGCAAAAGAATGGATGGCAATAAAATCAAATCGAGATTTTCAACGCATTTGGTTGCTTATGTTTATATTCTTTTTACTAGTATGGAGGGATAGAATTTAGATTCCAGATATTTATGGTTTGTTCTCTACTTGTCATAATTAGGGTTTAGCTTCCAAATTGATTAAGTACCCAGGGTTTGCATTTTGATATTTAGGGTTTGTTTGTCATTACTTTGGCCTTTTTTTTTAAATTCCATTAATTAGGGTTTTCTTTTCAATAATCAATAATTTGGGTTTATTTTCTAGATTGATCACCAACTAGGGTTTATACTTTGATTGCTAGTAATTATGGTTTTTCTCTTTATTACTAATAATCAAGGTTGTCTTTCAAATGCTCGTGAATTGTAGGATTGGTGTGCACAATAGTTAGGGTTTGCTTCTAATGAATGTTTTTGAGTGCATGATTAGAGCATGGTGTAGAAGCGCAAGGTGTAAGCAACTTTCTAGACTAACTAGGGTTTTGTTTTGCAAGTCACTGAAGCCTTTCTCTGGCATTTCCAACTTCACGTTTCGAAGTCCACAGACCCCAAATTGACATTAAATTTGGGTCCATTCATATACCCTATAATGTACCAAACATTTTGGCACTATCATAGTTTGGTTTTCTCTTTGCCTAGTTTTTCTTGCAAGTTTTTGTTTCTTTCTTACACATTTTGTTTTCATTCTTAGGGTGATTTAATAACCATCCCTATATATACTAATCCATGTACTGAAAAAATATACCAACTAGCTTCTTGAATAAAAAATGGTATTTAGAGGTTAATATCAATCATCCAATGCATCTATTTCACTTACCGGTTGGCAGGAACATTCAAAGGAGTCTCAAAGTAGTACATGGAGAATCTATTTTATTATGGGACCTCGCTTTATCACTTTGAGATTTCCATGGAGGCAAAATATACTTGACTGTACAAGCATGAATTCGAGATTATTTTGGAGCCTATCTAACAGTCAAAGGCACACTTATCTTTTTTCTGACCTATTCCTGCACCAAGTACAATTCCTGCATTAATTTGGGGTTTGACGTATTGGCACACTTCCGAGAGAAATCTAGGACATGGAATGTGTTCATAATCATGTTTTCATGATGCCATAATAGTCAAAACACACCTAGGTTGTACATATGGATTTTCGGAAGATAATTAATGCTTCAACCCAAAATTGTAGCATTTTACAAATGGCCGATTTCCTCCTCAATTTGCATGTAGATGAAGGTGAATCTCAAAATTATGAAACATCGGTTTTATTCCTAGTATAGAATATTGAAAAACATGTGCGTTGTTTTCCAAAATTTGTCATGGTTAGGGAGATACAAAGAGTTCTTTAACGTAGATTTGTAGAAAAACACAATTTTCCAGAATTTTAGAATCATGCCAAATTAGTAGAAAATATTTTTCATTGACTAGATAATGGTTGCAATGGACCTCAATTGATGGGAAATTGTTTTGTTTCAACGGATTGGATTTTATAGAGCTAAATATGTATTATAAATATTTATCAAAGCCAAGCTATGGCCGTGTGTAAAACAACGATTCTAAT
This sequence comes from Pinus tabuliformis, assembly GCA_031772625.1. Classification (NCBI taxonomy): domain Eukaryota; kingdom Viridiplantae; phylum Streptophyta; class Pinopsida; order Pinales; family Pinaceae; genus Pinus; species Pinus tabuliformis. The sequence continues at coordinate 728,727,522 of CM062820.1, read as the reverse complement.
ATAAAATTATATTGTTGTAATTGATCTAGAATCACCCTCTGTAGGTTGTTGGGTATGATCTCTATCCATACGACGTAAGGAATGTATATTGATATTATGAAAATCTTATGCTAGGTTCTACTTCTATTGTTTTATATTTTATTATATTTTGATCTAAATCTTTTCCAAGTGGCACGAGCTGGTTGGTTGGGCTCACCGACCAAGCTTGTTACCCCCTTCTCTGGTACATTTTCTTGTACAGGTTTAGATCCGCTTTCATCAATTTGTTTGGTGTGATATTCTTTATTACTATTCTCAAATCTGAATGAAGCATTAAGGAACATAACATGTTGGAATTTGTTTATTTCATGTTCATTTATTCTTTCTGTATTTATATGCCTGCATGGGATGTTCATTTAGACTCTGTATTTATTCTTTCTCTATTCTTTCATAGGTCCCTGTCATAATCAATCATTGTGTGAGTCTCTCTCTTGAATCCATTGCAAAGAATCGTTATATATTATGCCTTGTGTTGAAATAAGGTTTATATATATATATTACAATGTGTGTTTTGTCACATGACATATTGTAAATGAGTGTTTGAATTTAAAACTCATATATTCTTTGAATAATTGTGTAACCAGGGTTTGGTTTATAAGTCTATTGCTCTATCTTTTATACAGAATGATTTAAAAGAGACTCCTGTAACGTTATCCCTTGTTATTTATATTCAAAGTAAACCCAAAATGCACATTCTTTGGATATGCCTGTAGATTTAAGAATTGATCCCTTTTCTTGCACAAAGACAGAGTATGTACACATTGGCTTATGGAATATATTGGTATCAAGTTTCCCCAAGCTTGTGATATGCATTAATTGCATAAAATTTCAAGGTTAAGACTATAAACCAGGGCTCTGTGGTTTTTTTAAAGTGATAATATTTATATTTTTGTGGTTCTGGATAATTTAGCTCTCTCTTGTGCATTGAAAGAGGTTTATACTTTTCTTATCACTTTTCCTCAACTCTTGTAATATGCAAGAATTTAAGGTTGCTTCATAAAATAAACGTCAAACTATCAACCTGTAGCTTCTCCAATTAATTAACAATAAAATAATAAATTATTCCTTGAGAATTACAGACCCTATATTACTGTTTAGTTTGAAATTCCAGCCTATATTACTGTTTAGTTTTACTGTTTAGTTTGAAATTCCAGCCTATATTACTGTTTAGTTTGAAATTCCACATGTGTGATACGTTTTTTAATGAGAATTGGTTTAATGAGGATTTGAGTTGAAGGAAAGCATTTGATCATTTAGGATAATGATGTAAATAAAATAATGATTTATGCTTTTAGGGTCATGATCTATGAAATGTAATCATTTCCAGAATTCCTAGTTGATTAATCAAGTTTATTTGAAAATTTGGAATTTGTATGTAGATTTGAGAAAAGATATTTTTATTACATAGTGGGACATGGATTTTGAGCATATTCAAAATTAGTCTTTAATTTTCATTTGATGTCATACTAGAATGGTTGGAAATAGAATCCAATCCATATTTTCAATAGATTTGGTTGCTTATGTTTACAATTTTTTTACTTATATGGAAGGATATAGTTTAGATTCCAAATAATTAGTGTTTATTCTTTACTTACACTAATTAGGGTTTGGTTTCCAAATTGATCAAGTAGTTAGGGTTTGTTTTTTATTAATTAGGGTTTGTTCCTTAAATGTTATTAATTAGGGTTTTCTTTTTCAATTATCAATAATTATGGTTTGTTGTATAAATTGATTAAAGACTAGGATTTGTTTTTTGATTGTTAGTAATTATGGTTTTTATCTTTTATTGCTAATACGGGTTTTCTTTCAAATGCTCGTGAATTGTAGGTGTATGCAATAGTTAGGATTTTCTTCTAATGAACGTTTTTGAGTGTAGGATTAGAGCAGGGTGTAGGAATTCAAGGTATAAGTAGATTTCTAGACAAACTAGGGTTTTGTTTTGCAGGTCATTGAAGTGTTTCTCTAGCATTTCTAGTGTTGCCTCTCAAAGTTCACAAACCCTAGATTGACATTAAATTTTTGTCCATTCATATATCCTATACTACACCTAACATTTTGGTGCCATTGTTCAGGAAGCGCTTAGGGGATTGACCTTGGTGACCTGTAGCAATTTGGTTTGCTCTTTACCTAGCTTTTCTTGCGAGTTTTTGATTATTTCCTACACATTTTGTTTTCATTCTTAGGGTTCTTTAAGAACCCCCCTATATATACTAATCCATGTGCTAACATAATACATGATCAAGCTTATTGAATAAAAAATGGTATTCGAGGAATTTCTCAAAGAGGAGTTCGAGGCTAATATCAATAATCCGATGAACCTATTTCACTAACTGGTTGGCAGGAACATTCAAAGGAGGAGTCTCAAAGTAGTACATGGAGAACCTCTTTTGTTTTGGGATGAAATGACACACATTGTTACTTTTGAATTCCCTATTAGAGATCTAGGAGGATGGAACAAAACATATGATCTACTGAATTTTCATGGTTTGGCAAACAAAGACCCAGATACCTTCTTCTTTGAGTTTGAAGTACTTTTTAGAGGATATAGTTATTTTTATATTAATTCTCAAAGGTTGCAAGTGTTTTCTCTTACTCTAGAAAGACCGACACTTTGATGGTTCATGACCCTTGGTGGGAACTGCATTCAAACGTGGGAAGACATGAAGAATGTATTCTTGAAGAAATACCAATACTACTTCCAGGCTAGTGAAGAGATTTTGGAATGATACAAGGGGAATATGAAAGTTGGAGGACTATGTGGAGCAATTTCGATACAACCTTCAAAAATCAAAGCATAAGCAATTAGAAAAAGAGACCTTGAAAACACTCCTACTCAAACGAATCAAAGATGAATTTTCAGAGACCTTATATTTGATGGGAATAGGTGATGTTTTTCAGCTACCATACGATGATGTTTTTGAATTATGTATTAGGTTTTCAAGAGGAATGTCCAAGATCGGCAAGAATTCTCGAGAATTCTTCTCTCAATTTTTGAAATTTGGTACAAGAATAGGAGCTATAGGAGCCTATCTAAATTCACAATTGGATGATTTTAAGGAAGAACAAAAAAAGTGCAAGGAGGATCACTCAAAAATTTATTTCCCACCATTGCTAGGGTTAAAACAATTATTTAAGGAATCAAGTAATGATATAAATTGACAACCAATTATAACTAAAAACTTGTCAACATTTAATACTTAGACTAACATTTGTAGTCCTCAGCAAGCTCCTCAACATACCTATAACTATATAGTTTCATGGAAAACTTATATAGCTACTCCCATTCAATACCCTAACTTATGGCCATAATGGTCCTCCCTTCTGAGTCAAATATTCCGACAACCTCAAGGATGGATTGGATCCTCCTGTCTAGGGTAATTCCCCATGCAAACTCAATTACTTGAATCACAACAGTTGAAATTCCCATCCAATATAATACCAAATCATCTTCCTCTATGGTCCCAACAATCTGTGTAACAAAACCCTAACCCTAATTCCAACAAGCAGATTACACAACAAGTTAAAACATCTACTCTTCGTACTCACTCCCTTATTTAATGTAATGTCATATCTTCTAGATCAGGGAGGGGAGTAAGTTTGGAAACTTCCCTTGTTACCAAAAAGAATTTACCCTGAGAAGAAACTTAAATGCATAAAGCATTAAATGAATAATATATGATTGGAACTTGTTATGAAACTTTTGTTGAAGCTCACAAAGAATAAAAGCTTAGTATTTCGCTTAACCATCCTTGCCAATTAGAGGAACAAACATTGGACCTTGAGATTCAGGAGTTCCTTTCATGTTTTTCACTTCATCCCTTATGAATCCAAGAGAGTGATTATCAAGCTATGGAAGACGTATGAATTGGAGAATCATGAATATGTGGATCCCATTGAAGCCTGATTTCAAACAATCATCAACACACTTCGGTCCCTCATCAAATTTTGACAACTCTTGGTACCATACCAATTAAAGAGATTATATTTATTATTCTATTACACACATGGTTACACTGGAAGTCCTCCTACACTTCAAGGATATAATCCTCTCTCTAAATTAGGGTAGGGTAGTAAATAAGCAATAAATTAAATGTCATCTGAAATAAAATCATTACAACAACGTTCTTGAAATAAGAACACCCTAATATACAACTATTGAAATTTCTAGTATTATGCACTCCTATGGTAAGTCTAGTAAGAAGCAATTCACTCTTAATGCCTCACATTTTGTAAAGTGACTTTTATTGATGATTAGGTAGTTTTTATTCATTTCACATGGTCTTGATCATCCATTGGGTCAGTGAAGAGGATCTGTCATTACACTTTCCATTCGTAAGCCCAAACCATAATCTTGGAATAGTCACTTGAGCAAGCTACTATCCAAGAAATATTTTCAAGTTTCTCTTAGAAGGTATATTTTAAAATCCTCCTATGGAGGACCACTCCTGTAAAACGCTAATGAAATTTTATGAGAACCCTATCATGATTAACTCAAGGAACCCTTTTGTCATTATCTGAGATGCTTATTATACAATGACTAGTTGATATTTAGGATTATTGGGGATGATGTTTCCCATCAACTAAATAAAGTAATTATGTGCTTGGATAATCTAATATACTGTTGTACCACCTACCTTCCTTACAATATAAAAGATGCTAATGAGAAGTGTACATTATTTTAAAATCTTTCAAGTGATATATAATAATAAAAAGGAAGTAACAGTGAATCCAAGAAAACCCGCTAGGGTGCTAAACAGGCTGGTGGAAGTGGAGCTATGCTTGTATGGAAACAATGCAAACCCGTTGGGGTACCGAATAGGCCTGCTAGCAATGGGGCTATGCCAAGTAAAAAGAGATGGAAACACACACAATGGCACACTTAAAATAAAAACTCTTGGCCACATTCTAAAGTAATCATCACTAACATTAAAGCTAGAAAATGAAATTTATATCTCTTAGAGAATGGCTATAAGATTCTTCAGGTATTGTTCTTTGGAGTTATATCTATTGAAATAAGAAGTTTATTTATGGATGTGGGACCCTTAGTGTAGGTGATTCACTTCGCTCGAACAGGAGGAGCTTCAACTATATACTCTGATAATGGTAAGATGGTTACCCTGGGAAGGTATCATTTTGTCATCTTTCTTTTTCCCTATTTTAATTTATATTTAACACCATGGATTTCAAATTATGTCAATTTTATTTGTAATGAGGATATTTAGGTGAAGGACTACTGACTAGGGTTTCTCTTGAAATTCTTTGTGGAAATTTTCATGGCTTACTATTTCATAATGACACTATCCCCGCAGTGACAACATTTTTAGCATTCCTCAGGTAACCTTGGCATCTTATTTTCGTTTGGATCAGTCTTTACGAATGAGGAATCCAACACAAAAACAAAAAAAACATGCATTTTTCTGTCAGAACAAAGAGATAGTAAAGGAACCTTTGTTTATGCAAATTAGTAGGAACATTACTGTGAGTTCAGTACCATTTATGTTTCAATTTTTTTTATTTTTGAATGGGAGTGATAGTACAACAACTAACTAACTTGCATGAGGACATGAAAGATGACTGACATGGGGAAGATGTCAGGTCTCAAAATTTTTACATTTAATGCATCTTCTTTCCCCGATGATACTGCATTTTCCCCCTTGTTTCAAAAATTCTAACTCTTTTATCATGCATTGCCTTTTGATTTTGACACAACAATGAAGGATTGGGTCTAATGTGTATTTGTGATTAAATTCCTTCATTCATTTTTGTTTTCCAAATTTTATGTGTATTATGAGTTACTAATACAAGTTTATGTAGTTCCTACACTCCACAAAGATCATGTAACAAAGTTAAAGTACGTGTGGATTGCTTTAGCATATGAGCTTTCCAAAAAAACAATGCTAGCTGATAGTATGAGCACATTTTTTAGATATTTTGGAGCCTATATGACAATCAAAGGAACATTTATCTTTTTTTCTGACCTATTCCTGCACCAAGTGGAATTCCTGCACTAATTTGGGGTTTGACGTATTTGCACACTTTCGGGAGAAAACAAGGACATGGATTGTGTTCATAATGATTTTTTCATGCTACCACATCAGTTAAAACACACCCAGGTCATATGGATGGATTCTTGGAAGATAATTAATGCTTCAACTTAAAATTGCAACAATTTTCAAAGTGTCAAATTCCTCCTTGATTTGCATGAAGATGAATGAAAATATAAAAATTATGAAACATGGGTTTCTCTCATAGTTTAGGATGTTGAGTAATACATGAGTTGTTTTCCAAAATTCATTATGGTTTTGGATATACAACTAATTATTTGAGGTAGATTTGTAAAAACCACAATTTTACAAAATTTTAAGATCATGCTTAGATTTGTAGAAAATGTATTTCCTTGGCTAGTTAAATGTTGCATTGGACCTCCATTGATGGAAAATTGTTTTGATTCAATGGATTACCTTGTCTATAGCCAAAAATGTATTTTAAATATTTATAAAATCGAAGCCATGGCCTTGTGAAAAACAACGATTCTGATATAAATCTGTATTGTTGTAAATAATCAAAGATCGCCCTCTATAGGTTGTTGGGTCTAATGTCTCTCCATACAATGTAAGGACTATATATTGATTCAATGAAAATATTATGCTAGGTTTTTCTTTTATTGTTTTATTATTTTGTGATCTAAATATTTTGTAGGAGGCATGAGCTAGTTTGTTAGGCCCACCAACCAAGCTCATTTCCCCCTTTCTCTTGTTCATTTTCTTGTATAGGTTTAGATATGATTTCATCAATTGGTTTGGCGTGCTAATATTTAATATTTTTCTCAAATCTAAAGTATTGAGGAACAAAGTATATTGAATTTGTTTATTTCCTGTGCTCTATTCCTACGATATATATATATATATATATAAAGCTTGGTAACTCCTCATTTTTCTATTGATTTTGACAAGAAGTTACAACAATTCTAAATTTTTTTAGGTGGCCTGAACTTGCCCTCTGGGAAGCCAAGTCTGTTGGCCACCTAACAACATGATATGCCATCCAAAAACAATATGTTTTGAGTCTTTATATCCAAGCTACATATGAATTTATGTCCATATTTATCCCTCTATCTACTTGCCTACTAATATAACTATAATTATGAGTAAAAGTAAATGCTATCCGTATCAAAATCTACAGAAAGATAGAGACATCGTTTCACTGATATGCTTCTTCTATTGAGGTAGATTCAACTGGAGTAGGGTCTTTTGCATTCAACCTTGGGAGTTCAAATGCTGGCAGTATGCATGGAAAATGATTTTCGATTCACTAGAGGTGCCCATCTCACTTCTGCATCTGAAACTGAGTTTATGGAAGTCCTTTTTATAGTACGAGAATGTTTGCACTATAACCATATTAAAAGCAATTTGTTCCAGGGCCTTACCTAGGACTCCCTTCATCAACCATTGGAGGAAAAAAGTGTGTTTGAATTGGGTCACTCAGCCTCGGGTGTGCCCTGGGTCAAGCACTAAGACCCTTAGTCATCGAATTCAATCTCCATAAAACCTGTTTGATGATTCAGGTCTTCCTCCTAGTTCTATATCAACTTTTGAATTTCATCTATGCCTTCATGATAGGCTTCCACTGCTTCGTTGATGATATTAACAGTAAGTTTCCTACCTCTTGGATTGCCCTCGGGGTTGTTGGGTTCCCATTCCTCTTGCTTTCCGTTGTTTTTACGGCCTCGGCCTCGGTCACGTAGGGTTGGGCTATGAGAGCTAGCCACCACATGAATTTTATCCCACTTCTTGCAAGGTGTTCTATGGCGGTGGATCCTCTCTGAAGGAGTAAGCCCCTAACCTTCAGAATACCCAGAACTATTTTCAACCTGCTTACCTATACAGAGAGAAACAAGCATACATAAAACCTAAAATGATTTCTTATCATCCATCCGAGGTTAATAACATATTTTAATGTAATTTCTAGAAGTCTCACATGTCAATTTAGACTCAAAATTGTGGTTGCTAGGTGCTTGAATCCATATATTCCACGTCACTTGAGTGCGACTCCAGGGAATAACCTCCCCATATGACAGGAGGTTACAGCCACAAAAATATCCCGTTGCACCTGGTTACTTGCTCTCCCTTGACCTAATTTCCTACAGACTTCCAACACGAGTCATACATAGGCTTCGTTATAATTACCCAGTTCTTTGTCAAGTCAACTCTGCCCAATTGCAAAGCCAAGGACATAGTTTTAATGAGAAATCTACTATTTATGGTTACGGGGATTCACCCATCCCTCCTATCATAAACCATTGCCCAAGAACATTCAGCTAGAAGCCCAACGGGTCACATGCATGTAATTACCCAACCCTTCCTACCCTCCCTAGATTCTAGGCTAAGAAAATCCCCCGTCAAGAGAACCATATGCCAAATTGCATAGAAATGGTGGTGCCTTCCGACCAATTCCATATATAGATCCCCTAAGTCAACACAAACCTAGATAATGGAGAACCCAGTGTCTTAGAAATTGATCCAAAATAGATCTTAAACCCTCTAAAAATGTAAGTCTTCATATATATTATACTATCAAAAAATAGAGATCGCAGAGGAAAACACTAAAGAATGGCAAAAAAAAAAGTGAAGAAGAGAGTAAAGTCTCGTTTCACAGGAGCCGTCAGATCGGACAGATCAATGGCCCAGAGTAAATTAGGATATCGCATCAGGAGCAGGCTAGAGGAGTGTATCGGAGGTAGCCTTATGGGAAATGCGACCACGACCCAGCGACACAACGTGGACCATTGATCGAGCACACAGATCAATGGGCAAGATTACATTATCGTATCGCAGATTCTAACGGGGAAAGGCTCAAAGCACATGCCCGAAGAGCATGCGATGTGCGATTATCGCATCGCAATATCACATCACACATAACCAAAAGGGAAAGGACCTGCAACATTGCGAAGGGCCGATATGCAATGCACCGATATCAGTGATCGGAAATCAATACTGAAATAGAAAGGGTCGTTGACATGCAACTTGTGATTACGATCAAGGTGGACCCGACATGGTTTATAGAGGTGACACTATAAAATTTGAAATCCGATATGCAGCGTTTTGTCAAGTTTTTCTGTATTTTAATGTATTTTTGTATAACACCAAAATACAAAGGAGACCATGGCTTATGGGCACTTGTGACTCGTGATAGTGATGCAACAACGAACCTGATAGGATTATAGGTCTGATTCAATATCATTTGAAGTCCAGCTTGGTAGAAATTCTCACTGTTTTGGTGTATTTCTCTGTGTAAACAAAGAAACGTATTCCCGGGGATTTCACCTGCGCCAGTGGTCCTTTCCATTACAAACAGGCGGCCTTGCTAATTCGAGCGTTTACAATGACTGTTTAAACGCTCAAGAAGGAGATGAAGCGACATCGGCCGAGAGCTAGAAAGGTTGAGAATGGAGTTGAACAGATAGCACCGATAGGCTTAAAAGCCATTCAATGGTAGCACAAAGGAGGGAGGTCAAAGACAGATTGAGACAGAGAGTTAGAGAAAATGCACAGCTACAAACAGTTGATCAGAGGCACTAAGAGGGATAGTCTGTGCACTGTTTAGACTCGAGGTTTTCGAGTGAAATCCCTGTGTAATATCACTGTTTGTTGTGTTATGGATCTAATTGAGCTCACACCTTTAAACTCTATTCTTGAAGACATAATATAGAGGTCGACACTGAAAGATGGACCAGGAGACATAGCCAGGAAGTCTCGTGAACTCCTTGATTATTTTTTGTGTCAATGTGTGTGCCTGTTATGTTTTCTGACTATTAAATGTCTGTATTATTCAAAATCTTTTCGATCCATTGCACAAAATAATATAGGAATTCCTGCACATGAGTCTATAATATCTTTTCTCCTTAATTTAATATCCATTTTGGGTCAAGTGGTATCAAAGCATTTGGTTTTGTTAAGGTTAGACAAGCTTGTGCTGGATTTTGAATGCTAACTAGATTAAAGCTTTAACTAGGAGAAGCAGAACTTGTTGAGGCTAATCCAGAGATTGGAAGAGTGTATTCTGAAAGGCGAATGGTAGAAGAAGCTCCATTGGGATCAAAAGCTCAGTTTATAGAAAGTTTTATGACAGTCCGAGATATGGTGGAAGATATGTATCTGGAATTTAAGAAGGGTCGAGGTGAAAGCACTTCAATACCCAAACCAGACAAAGGAGCAAAGGAACCTTTTCTAGTTGCCCCTCCAGAAGGAAAAGGGAAAGGGGAAATGTCTCCTCCATAATCTCCTCCATCATCACCTTCATCATCTTCATCATCTTCTTCACATAACACTAGCTCTTCTAAGAAGAAGAATAAAACTTCCTTAATCAAATTAGGTGTGAAGTTTGATTTGCCAATTTATGATGGAGAATTTAATGCAGAAAAGCTAGATAATTGTATAAGACAAATTGATCATGTATATTGAAGGGTATAGAATGTTGATTCAGAAAGGAAGAAGATTCAGCTGGCTAGCCTTCAACTTGGAGGAATTGTGCTAGTATAGTGGGAAGGAAAGACACAAGCTGATCTACAAAAACATGGTAAAATCATTTCTACCTGGAATGAATTTTTTCTGCTATCAAAAAGCAATTCTATCCTTTAGCTTACATGTAGCAGGCAATGATGAGTTGGTAAACTCTTCGTTAGTTGAAGGGTCAAAGTGTACAAAGTTATACTCAAGAATTCAGAAAGAGAGCTTTAACTCTAGGTATATCATTAGATTCATCTAAGACTTTATTGAAGTATATAGGCGGTCTTCATAGCTATTTAAAGCATACTATTCTCATGTTTAATCCCACTAGCTTAGATGATGTATTAGTTCAAGCCAGACATCTAGGAGCTAGAGGTAAGAATGTAAACCCAGAGGTTGGGAAATCATCTAAATATTCTGTAAGTAAGAGCAAGGAAAATAAGAAACTAAAATGGAAGGAGAGGAAAGCAAACACTGTAAAGAAGGATAAACCTTCATGCACTCATTGCAAGAAAGAAGGACATGATGAGGCACATTGTTGGTTTTTTCATCCAAAATGGAAACCTAAGAAGTTCGGTGGTAAGGAGAGAAAGAATGTTGGTGCTATTCAGCAGGACTTGGGATCATATTTAGGCGATGACACAATAGTTATAGCCATAGGTATTAAAGGTAAAGATTTTGAAGCATCCATAACTAATTCTGCACAATTTTTTGATAATGAAAATAATGAGAGGGAAAGAAATGATATTTTCATATTAGAGTGATGTCTAAGCACAATAAGATTGATAGATTATTTGATAGTGGATCACAAGTAAATTTGATTTGTGAAACAATTGTAAAGAAGTTGGGATTACAAAAAAAACCTCATGAGAATCCATATCCATTAGGTTGTGTGTGTGATAAAAAAAAAGCTACAAGTAACGAGACAATTAAACTTAGGTTTGCTATTGAATCAACATTTGTAGATGAGGTTGAGTTAGATACAGTTCCATTGGATATATGTGGTATTGTTTTGGGAAGTCTATACTTGTATGATAGGAAATCTATTTTCTATAGAGCTAAGAATAAGTATCAACTCACTAAAGATGGAATAGAATATATTGTAAGAGCTCATAAACTAAAAGGTAACTGTCCTCTCGTAAATTTAGGACAGATGAAAGGAATTGTGAATACAAGTAAGTAGTTTCTAGTAATGGTTGTAAAGGCAAAGGATCCTGAAAAATCCAATGCATTTGAAGGCTGCAATTCTAAATAGAAAGCTGATTTAGTTAAAGTTGTTTCAGAATATGATGTTCTATTTCAAGAACCTAAAGTTCTACCACCCAAGTAGGAAATAGTACATGATATTTATTTGTAGCAAGATGCTCCATTACCTAACATTGGAATGTACAGGTTGTTAGCTTTAGAGAATGTAGAGATAAAGAAGCAGGTACAGAAGCTGCTCGATAAAGGGTTTATACGACCAAGCACATCACCATGTGGATCTCCAATCGTGCTGGTGAGAAAGAAAGATGGTTCGTGGAGAATGCGCATTGATTATAGAGCACTAAATAAAATACCGATCAAGAATCATTATCCTCTTCCTCGTATTGATGATCTATTATATCAATTAAAACAAGCAGTTTACTTTTCTAAGTTAGACTTGCGAAGTGGTTAGCATTAGGTCAGAGTTGCAGAACAAGATGCGTGGAAGACTACTTTCAAGAAAAAGCAAGTACTATATGAATGGTTGGTTATGCCTTTTGGCTTAACTAATGCTCCTGCTACATTTATGAGAGTCATGAATGATGTACTCAAACCATTTATTGATGACTTTGTAATTGTTTATTTAAATGACATTCGTGTTTTTAGTAAGACATGGGAAGACCATGTAAAGCATATAGAGCAGACGTTAGATGTTTTAAAAAGAGAAAATCTCTATGTAAAACTGTCAAAATGTGAATTTGGCAGAACATCTTTAAATTATTTGGGTCATATTGTAGGGGTGGTGAATTGAAGATAGATCCCTCTAAGGTTGATGTCATTGTGAACTGGCCTAAACCCAAATTTGCTATAGAGGTTAGGAGTTTCCTAGGGGCAACACAATACTGGAGAAATTTTATTGCTAACTTCTCATTGATTGCAACTCCATTACATGCTTTAATAGGATTGAAACAGGTGTTTAAGTGGGGAGGAAAATAGCAGAAAGACTTCGACACCTTAAAAGAGAAAATCAATACAACACCAGTATTAGCACTACTAGATCTTCAACATTAATTTGATATTGAGACAGATGCCAATGACTATGCCATGGGAGCAGTGTTGATGCAACACAGAAAACCCATATGCTATCATTCTGAGACATTTTCTTCTACAGTGGTTAATTATCCCACATATGATAAAGAATTGTATGCATTAGTACAAAGTGTGAAAAAGTGGAAACATTACCTAATGGGTAAAGAAACAATCATACATACATATCATCAACCACTTCAATATTTGCACTCACAAACTAAATTGAAGCAATCAAGACATTATAGGTGGATGGGTTTTCTACGACAATTTCGTCTTGTCATCAGATATAAGAAAGGCATACACAATAAGGTTGCAGACATGTTATCAAGACCAATCATGAATGCATATAATATACTTAAGCATGACTCAGTAATGCATGAAAGTTACATTAAAAAATATGCTCAAGATGTTGATTTTAATGATGTATATGCAACTTTACGTCATGGCAAGCAAGTAGAAGAATTGGATTATTATGTAAAGGACCAACTCTTATATCATTTGGGAAAGTTATGCATTCCACAAATTGAAAGAGTTCACATAATTCGATAAGCACATACTTCTCTCATATCAGGTCATTTTGGTGTAAGTAAAATAGTTGCACAATTGCAAAGGCTCTGTTATTGGCCAAGAATACATGAGACAGTTTCTAGATATATCAAAGGGTGTACTATGTGTGCTACAAGCAAGCTCAGTAATAGAAAAGTAGGCTTGTACACTCCACTTCCAATTCCTTCTCATCCTTTAGAAAGTGTTTCCATGGGTTTTGTTGGGGGATTGCCAAAGTCTAGGAAAGGTCATGATTATTTGTATGCTGTTGTGGATAGGTTCAGTAAAATGTGTATTTTGATACCATTCAACAAGCAGCTTACAGCTGAAAAAACAACAAAGTTGTTCTTTCAGAATGTATGGGTTCATTTTGGGTTACCCACTCCTATTGTATCTAATCAAGCTTCTCGATTTTTTGGGAAGTTTTGGTCAAATCTATGGGAGTTGATGGACACCAGGTTGAAGAAGAGCACAACATTTCATCCACAAATAGATGGTTAGACAGAAGTAGTCAATGGGACAATGATCTAGTTTCTCAGAGGATACTGCAGCAAGCATCCCAAGCTTTGGGATGAGCATTTGTGTTGTGTGCAGCATGCTTACAACCGTGCCAAGCACTCTTCTACTTAGAGATATCCTTTTGAGACTTGTTTTGGTTTTATACCAAAGTCTCCCTTGGATTTTGTCTTTGGTAAAGACATAGAAATTAATGGACACAGTGATGTGGACAAAGCAACCAAGTTCATTGAACAAATACAGGAAATTCACCAGGCAGTATAGGAATAGCTGGAAAGAAGTCAGGATGGGATGTTTTCGCATAATTTTCCTGGAAAGGAGGTTTTATATTCTGATCAGGTCCATTTTTTCCAGTATTTTGGTTTTGGTTTTGGTTTTTCCTAAAGTTCAGGTTTCTAACTGGAGGTTCCTGTTGATTATCCCACTAGGGTTTCCTCTCTATATTCTCTATTCTATCCATTAACTTTTCCATGCATTTCTCTAAGCTATCTATTTTAATGTCAGAGGGTGAAGGCTCATCTTTGGCTGCTCCTATTCTTTCATTCCTAATTCTAGCTCTTTTAGCTAATAAATTAGCCTCTACACTTACTGCTATACTTTGCATATATTCAAGGGTTGGGGGGTTTCTTTCCCTAAGCTGGAATGCCATGTCTGTGTCAAAACCACCAGGGAACTTTATTAATGCTAAATCAGGTGGAGGTCTAAGATTAACTAGAATTGCATTGTATATACTGTTAAATATGGTGCAGTAACCTTGAATAGTTTCATTGGGTCCTCTCCTAGTATTTTCATATTCAGAAAGGATCCGTAGAGGATTCTTTTTCTTTTCCCATCTATTAAAAAATTGTTGTTGAAATACTTCTAAACTATCAATACTATTATTAGGCAGTGATCTAAACCATTTTCTAACATCACCAGCTAAAGTCTGAGCAAATAATCTCATTTGGACATCCACAATATCAATTTCATGAAGTTCAAAGTAGTCTGTCATTTTATTAACATGGTGTTGTGCAGTTCAGTGTCCTATACCATAAAATTGGATGATTTTACTCTGGTAGTCAACTGGCATGGCACCAAGTGGAACATGTAAGAAAAGGGGAGCATATCTATTTTCCATGGCTATAAGCTGGGATGGGCTAAAATGTGGGGTTGAGGCATTGGAAGGTGATGCAGTAGTGGAGGATGAACTAGGACGAGAAGATGGTTGATGAGAAATGGTAGGTTGGTAAGGAAGTGAAGGTATAAATGGAGGTGGGGAATAAACTTCAGAGGTTGAAGGAAATAATGGTGAACTATGAGTAGTGGATATTGGTTCAGAAAGCTTAGGGTTCCTAGCAATAGTAAGGGATTACTGTGGGCAATTTAGAATATATTAATCAATTGACTGATTGGCCTTTTGGAATTCGAGGTCTCCAATAAACTCTGAATCTAGAACAATTTCATTAAGTGCACTTTCAGAACTTCTTCTAAATAGGGAAAGATCAAATGGCACATCAAATGGAAGGTCTTCTAAGAACAACAACTCATCAGGGCACGAATCAGCTTTGATTAAAGGTGTTTGACTAACTGAACTTTCTTCTCTTTTGGGTCTCCTCGAAATCAGGTTGGGATTATCAACTACTGGGGCAGGGTTTGAATCTAGATTAGCCCTAGTGTAGTGAGTTCTCCTTAAAGCCAGAATTTCAAGCTTTTTCTAGTTACTTTCTTTTTGTGAGATTTTGTAAATAACTTCTAATAAACCCTTTAAGAGGCTTGAAATAAATATTTAAAATTTTCTTAAAGGTTTATTAAGACTGAGGATTTGATTGTCCCTAGTATGGTCGCCACTATGTTACCACTCAGAATTTTCCTTAGAAGTTATCAAAAGAAGGAAGAGACTGAGGTAACCAAAAACCAATCTCTTAAGTATAGGCTCTAGCCAACCTATGACTCAGAGGGCTCTCTCTATATAATTTAACTTTGTTTCTTATGGGATTTTAGGCTAGTTCTTAGTCTTCCTTGGGGTTTTGGTTTTGATTTGAAGGTTGGGTGGTGGAATTCTTAGAGCAGATGGATAGAGCTAGGTCTTCAAGCCATTAGGCTATGGAATCAACAAATGGATACTAGGACTGGACCAATTCATTAAAGGGAATGTTCACAAGGAAGACTAGCAGAGAAAAATGAAAATCTTTAGGGGTAATGGGGGAAGTAACTCCAACCAGGGTGAAAGGGCACTCAATAATCCTTAAACCAGGACCAGAATCGAGAACAAAGGATAATCATGAACAAAGGGCAACTAAGAATCCTTTGTTATAGATCACAAGAAGTCACCTAAACTGTTGGTTATGGGGGGCCTGACCCAGGTTCAACAATGAGTTTAGCCAAGAAAATCTCGGTACTATTGGCCATTTCGACAACAATCCGTGGAGCGCGGACTAAGGTCTCACCTGAAGTAGTATGGGAGGGTGCTGGAACCAGTTTTCTGCACGCTAGGGATGTCTTGATGAGGGTTCTGGAGGTTCCTAATCCCAACCTGCACATTGCGCTGCCCCACATAGCTTTCTATCCTTCACAACCCGTGCGCACCTTAGAGAATACAATATTATTTCGATCTGATCCTTACTGTGTTATCATATTAGTGCTTAACTTAGTTTGTGCGGGCCCAATGTTCTTATTACTTGTTCAACTTTCAGATTAGTGCGTGTACTGGAAAACAATATAAATGCATAAAGATAACCAGAACATAGAAATACAAATCTACAAGCAGACGCACAATATTATGAATCAATCTTATCATTATTAATACCCAAGTTCAGTTATAGACTTAACTCCACCCTGCGCACTCAGCTGCAGGGGGTCCATGCACTCAGTTGCATATTCTACTAGGCCTCTGTGCACTCAGCTGCAGAGCCTCTACCTACCATTATGACCCAATACACTTTAGATTCACTTCTATCTTCTAACCATGCCCTTGCATCTATCTATCACTTGTCAAAACTAAGACTCCCTTTACACTTAGAGCCTCGCTCTATTTATACAATCCCATGGTCCACGAACCATGGGTAGGCCGACACTTTACAGTAAATTACATTATCTTAGGGCGGAAAACCCTAGACTCTCGCACTTTGCGCCTGCATTTTGCATGGTATTTGCATTATACTTGACCAAAACTTAGGCTTCAAGCCCCAAAAACATGCTATGGGGGGGGATCCGCTACCCAACAGGCTCCCAACAAAATCATCGTGACTCGTCCCAAGTCATTCTGCTAGTGCGGTGATTTTTGCTCAAAGTCCATCCAATTGTTCCTGGGTTGCACGAAGGTTGGCAACGCACTATTCTGCCGTATACTGTATCTGCTCTGCTCGCTAGGTTGAATGCTTACTGTCATGGTCAAATCCCTATCTTAGGTCATGCATTTCTTTCATTTGTGTGAGTTTTCCTTCGATGTCAGCCGTGATGAGGAAGGCCTCATCCATCCAAGGTTGGACACGTGCTTTAAGTACTGCCTCTTTTTGGCTCGCTGTGTCCACTTGCTCCTTCAATGCCTTCACCTATTGTAGCCTCGTGAGTCGCTGAGTTAGGACTAATATCTGCGCCATCCCACACACACTATCATATTGCATTTGAAGCTCCCGCGTCTCTATTTCCAACTACTGTATGGTGGGGTCCTCCTGTAAGGTTGTGAGGACCTGAAGGATTCTTCCAAAAAAGTGGTACAATTGTGCATTGCCTATTCAATTTCTTCTAGCCCTTTCCGGACATTGCCGACGTGCTATTCTCAAACTTCTGGAGGCATGGAGGGTTGTGCCTTTAATCATAGTTCCACAATTTTTAGGTTGAGGGCTAGCTATATCCTTGTAGCTTCCTCCTTTGCCTCACAGAATCCACTGGCCAATTTGTGGATCCACATTCCTATTGGCAGATCTATGACAATTTCCAATTCTAGGAAGCAGTGACATGCTTCCTCTACAATTTGCTCCAACTGCTGGTTCTGCGCCACCACTTCATCACGTTGCATGATAAGCTATTTGATGTTGATTCATTGTTCACTTAGCATTTGCACTGCGCGTCAATCCCTAGTGCAGAGTTATGCCGTCGCTCCGTCTTGTAGCTGGTATAAAATATCCCCCGGAAGGGCAGCCAAATTTACGCCGAGTCCCTAGATCCGTCATACCACGGCTCTATCCTCCATGCTGTCTGCTGTCAGTGCTCCTTCCAGAAGCACTATGGGGTTGGCCATTTTGGCCCGCAACAACTGTTATGTTTCTGATGCTCCCATGGCGCCATAGACGACTACTGTTCCCTCTTGTGGGAGTCACACCTGAAGTACCTGTAGTTGTGCCTTGAGTGCCCCCAACACATTCTGCTGCTCTGTCATTGCTTCTTGGAGCACTTCCCTGGTGACCTAGTGAACTGTGTTGCTGATTTCGTATAGGTCACCCTCCATCAGTGTAATAGGTTCCCCATCCAGCTTGGAAGCTTTGGTCTTCTTTCGTGGCCCTGTTCGTTCCATACCACGTGACCGTTTCAGTTGTGTAGCTGTTGTGCTTGGGTCTGCACCTTCCGTTGTGTCATCTGTCCCCTATCCTCTGGTTAGGTCTGAGTCTCTTGCCTCCTGCATTGTGGTGACCCTAGTTGCTAATGCTTTTTCGACAACCCTGGTCTGCTCTGCGGCGTTCTTTGTTGCCTCGCGAGAAACCCTTAACTCCTTAGCGAACTGTTCGTTCCACTTTTGTTGTGCCAGCATCTTGGCGGCATCCTTCTGTATTTGTATCGTTGGCTCATCGCACGCTGCCAAACCGGGGGTGCGCCATGCGGGTGGCCATAAGTCGAGCACCACGAAAACTACGTCATCAATTGCTATGAAAGGGAGTTTGGTCTAGTTCTGCTCCGGATCCTTCCACGCATTGGTATACACATTGTGCATATTCGCCTTAATGTCTGAAAAGCTCCGCAGACTATCATACATAGTGGGGGATAGGCGCGGCCTTTTGTTGATCCACATCCGAAAACTTGCTTCCATGAGTATCCAGAAGATCTTGGTCTCACGAATTTGCGTGACGTCCTTTGTCACCCAGAGCGACGCATATTTTTCTGCTTCTAGCAAGTCCTAGTCAAGAAGAGGAACTGACTATCCTTAGGCAGCTCCCTTGCAACCAACAGGATGGATAAGAGCAACCACGCGTAGTGGAAGGTCTTACCCTACTCCTGGGCCTCTTTACAGTTCATCAAAAACTCTTCGCAGAGGAACTGCACCTAGTTACACTATACCCCTTCTGCGCATTATTCGGCCAATGCGATGACCGTTGCTGGTACCTCGTTGCGGCGACATTTTCCATTACTTTTCCTGCCAGCAACTGGGTGGCTATGCGCACCCCTTTGTCTTGAATTTTGTTGATTACGTATCCTCTCTGCTTCTTTTCCAACTGGTATTTCTTCTTCATGGCCTCTGCGAGCGCCAAATCTCCTCTTTTTCTAGCTATTTTTGTAGGGTCCCTTCCCATACAGGGAAGCCGAGAAATGCTATGAATAAGCTTTGTCGTGATGGGAATCGGCTCCTCCAACCACAAGTACCCATCATGCACTAGGAAAAGCAGTTGCCTGATGATAAAGATCATGATTGGTGCTCGGTGAAAGTGTGGAATCCATAGTAGGTGAAGTAGCTGGCCTCCTCCACAACGCACGGCCATTTATGCAACGTTAGCATTGTAACTAACCCCTCCTTGCTTTGTTTCATGAGTTGGCTGGTCTCCAAATGTGGGAAATTTTCGCTGTCCACGAGGTCCCAATATTCAAATTTCATCTTGGGCATGCGGCCCGGAACCGATCCTTCAACTAGAATTCCATCTAGGAAAGACGGGGTTTGGAGTGCGCTTTTAACAACATCCAAATCTTTGGGTACTTCCACTCTCCCTTTCCGTGAAGGGACATACTTGGGCAGTTTTGCTTTAGTGCACACTAGCTGAATGTCTTCCTCCATTTCTTCATCCACCTCGATTTCTTCAACGAATGCTTGGAGATCCTCCTCCTCATCATCGATCTCCAGGTTAACAGTCTTGCCCCTGTCTTCCATAGGTAGTTTACCGAACCGCAAATTTCGTAGAGACATATAGACTGGTCCTGCTGCCTGTGGATCTTTTTCAGGCCTCGGTGTCCATGGAAATTTAGGGATTTTCGGTGCATCCCCCACCGCTGGCGTACAAATCTGTGTGGCTCCCTTGGTTGTTGACGTCATTCCGATTAGGACATCCTATGTCTCATTTGGCAATGTCTCAAACATGGAACTTTCTCTCACAACCTCCAAATTTGTTAGGTCCATACCCAATTGATCGTGTGACAACTGAATTCTCAAACTGCCAAGGGTTGTTTGGTGGAGAGAAACCTGTAATTTATAGGCTCTTTTGAATTCAAATTCGACGTTCCCCCCTTATTCAACTCATTAATGTGAGATTGGCAACAGTTAGCCCCAAATCTAGTTCTGACTTCGTGTCTTACTTTCCCACTGCCCGCTCTTTGTTGCCTTAAATTGTACATCTTGTCATGAACAATGACTCCAATGGTCACTTCCTAGCCTACCCATGCGGCAGCGCAACCCCTTATGTGCGGAGGCGACCCGTGTGTCATACTGATCCTGCACGCAACCTCCTTGTCGCGCAGTTCCCATACAAACTCTTTTATAGTCCCATGCTCTCTTTCAACTACTTGGAGTGCTGAGACTGTGCTTCCTATGGATAGTCAGGTGATTGCACCACCAGTGCGAGGTTTCAATTTACCTACAAGCCCAGTCCACAGCACCCCTCAATTACCCTCGCGTCTGTTAGTGCGTCACATTCTTCCTTGTATGGTGCGCTCCCCTGTTTACTTTGCCTCATAAGGTGCAATCACAACCATGGTAGCAGGGTCACAAATTCTTCTAATGCAGTAGTATGGCTGGTTATACCTTGTCCCGTCATGCTTAGTTTCTCGGCACAGCATGCTTGCGTGACTTTGGTTTACATTTTGTTGATTTCTTCATCCTTATCATGCTTTTGTTTCTCATTTGTACCAAATATTCTTCGAGTTCGCGAAGTTTCAAGTTCCCTCGCCGAATGGCTTCTTATAACTGCATAATTCCTTTACCCGGGTCCTCGCATACTGTCCCAACTGTGGGAGCTATTGTATGGGGATTATTCTATGATCTTATGGTTTCATCTATTCTCATTAGTGTTGGGGTCATTTCCGTGCTCCGGTTTTTGCTTATGGCCCTATAGGCCCATCGAACCACTGGTGTGAGCAGGTCCCAGTCAGTTCGTCTCACCTGGTAAACTTTCTTCATGATTCCACATATCCTTTTGAATGCTTTGAAGTGGAATATTTGTGGTGCGCGTCACTTTTCCTGTTGCCGTGTCTGGTTTTGATTTTCGATCCTTAGTCTAGGATGTTCTTGCATAGCACACATCTGCACCCATCGACATAGGTGGCCGTGCAAGCTACTTCATCCTAGCTGCCCAGCTCTCATTCGACATTGTGGGCTTCCAAATCATAAGTGCATTCGTCTTCTACATTCGTGCCAGTTTACAATGGTCTTCTGATGTGTACTCCACCATTGTGTCGGTGTTTCATGTAGTGCCCATTCCAGCGCACTGTACCACTACCTGTTCCAGTACTACGCTTTCAAATTTGTCCAGGAATTCATCCACCATCATCACTCCATCATATGTTGGCAGTTCCCTTGTCTCTGTCATCACGCAACACAATGATCTAATCATCATGTTGCAATTCAACATTGTCACCTCGTGCAACCGATTCTTCCAGCGTTCTATTTCTTCGTCTGAATCTGAAGTACAGGAGCTGTCATGCTCCCATGTGATTTTCCCATCTATAGTCGGGTTCACTTGTTCATGGTCTCACGCTGTTATCTAGTAAATACAGTCCAGCTCATCGTTGCGCACTAGTTATGTGTAGCGCGCTCCTTCAGCTGGGTCTAGCGGGACTACTACAAGTAGGGACTTTTTCTCGAATATCATCTTCCACTTCTTCAGGTTGATGAATCCATTCATAGCAGTGCCCTAGCCTATTCCAAGCAACACAGGATAAGGATTACTGTCATTGAAAATCTCTATTACTTCAAAGTTCGTCTGTGTGCTCGCGCCTTCAATATCAACTGCTACCCCCTACAACCTCCCCATGGGCAAAATCTTCTATTGGTGCACCATTCATTATTGAATAGGGGACTACTGTAATGAGAGCCTGCCCATATGTTCCCATGTTTGCTTCGGTAATACATTCGCGTCCGAACAAGTCAAGGATTACCTGATCCATTTCATACTCACCAATCTACACCGTCAATCTCATTTCCCTTCCTGTGTGTAATGCATGCTCTCATAGTTTCTGGACTACAGTGGTTCCCTTGACCCTGTGCACCTGGTGATCAACTCTTGTAGTTCCTTAACTACCTTATTGTCGTGTAGCAGTTTCATGCATGTCTCCAAAAAGGTAGTAAGCATAGAAGGATCCATCCCTGGCTCTGGTTGATCCTTACTACCTAAAGTGGAGGCCTCCGTGAAGCTCTTCTTAGCTTCCATGAACGTCTCCTTTGCGTGTTCTAAGTCAAACTCAGGTTCCTTTGTAGGAGCCTTACAAACCCATGTATCTTCCTCGGGCTACTTCCCCTTATCCTCCCCTGTGGTCGCACCACTTCTGAGCACCATTTTCACATTTGGATCTTCTTCGCGCGGTTCAGACCTCATCATTTGGATATTTTGAGTTGGACGAGGCTAGAGTACCCCTTTCCTGTGCATCTGTGAAATCAACGTAGGATAATCTACCATTTCATGATCAAACTGAGCATAGTATGAACAAGATACTCTCATCAAGTTGGTACAATTGTGGGCGTAGTGCCCTGGTTCTCTGCAATTGTAAAAAATTAACTATCCACGACCCTGTCTTAGTACCATTCCTCCTCGTCCTCGACCTCGCTCCTGAAATCTAGCGTGCTTCATCCCCGCAACTGGGTCGAGGGCTCACATTTCTGTCTACATCCTATATGCTAGGGTCTGGTCCATCATTAACTCATAACTATGACAAGTGCGCTCGTCATGGCCTATTGACCTACAGAAATTACAAAACAACTGCTGGGGATTTTGTGTATACTTCTGCAACAAATGAGAGTTATTTGTCGTGTGTTTTCCTCCTATCTAACAGATTGCACACCATAACGTGGGTGTCGAACTTGGCCCTACCTGTGCCTCCGGTC
This sequence comes from Pinus tabuliformis, assembly GCA_031772625.1. Taxonomy (NCBI): domain Eukaryota; kingdom Viridiplantae; phylum Streptophyta; class Pinopsida; order Pinales; family Pinaceae; genus Pinus; species Pinus tabuliformis. The sequence continues at coordinate 728,704,428 of CM062820.1, read as the reverse complement.
TCAATGGCATTGGCCCTCCTTCTGCCAAGTATTTCACGAATACTGGATAGTGGTCCTTGTCATGGCCCTAGGCTTTGCATTTTACGCACCATATTTCCTCACGTGCCTCTAGCCATGGTGCCCTATCCTGCTTCAAGCTCTACATTTCCAGGCAAAGATTATGTAGTTGTGCATGGATTTGTTGAACTCCCAACCCCGTAACTTGGATCGGTGTCTCATGCAACCTCATCGCCATTTCCAACGCTTTGTCCTGGGTAGAAAGTTTATGTTGTGACAACGTCATCCTCAGGTGCAGTGTTATAGATGCCACAAACCATGTGCGATGTTGTGCATCTATGAGTGTCATATTAGCCTCAGGGATCATACTCTTAAGTCAATGATCTAGATCCCAGGGGTGTTGCCCGGAAGCATCGTGATCTCTTTTAACCCGATGATTGATTATGTCTCTAATTCTGGCTGACTAAATTCTCTGTTCAATGCATTTTGGATCTCTGCTATCCCTGCATTTGGGTGGTCATTAGAGTGCTTGATATACCAAGTCAATGCGTGATCCTGCATCATTCTCACCAATGTAGCCTTCTTAATGTTGTCATCCGTGACCCCTTGTGCTTCCCACACTGCTCTTACCATGAACCAGAACTGGTGTGGATCTTCATTCCCTACTACTCTGAATATGGGTAGCTTGATTGCACTCACCATGCTGAACTATGGGGTTGGTGGAGGTGGAGTGGGTGGAGATGGAGGTGAAGGAGTTGAAGCAGGTGGTGGCGTGGGCGGAGGTGGTAACTGCGGAATGCACTGCCTTATCAAGCTGACCACACTTCTTGGAGAGACCCGAGCGAGCTCTTCCCCGCTCTCTCAAAAAGGTGAAATTAAGGGACTGTTTCCCAATTTCTCACTACTTTTGTAGATCTTTCCACTCCACATTGTTCCAAACATTAATATATTCATATAACCCGCTTTTCACATAACAACATCTTAATCCAGGTATTCAAAGATTTAATGTACTTACCTCGCGGTCCCTTGAGAAAACGTCATTCTGCTTCGCTGTAGCTCACGATCGTTTCTACCGCAAAATCAGTGATAAATCCCCCTATTATCCAGTTGAGCCAATGGTCCATAGCTCGCGCAATATTATCTTTTGATGCCTCTAGTCTATGCACTAATTTCGGAGTCCACATTATCGGTTGGTTGAGCTTACACCTTCCCTGACTGTCGGCTAACCTCACGATCCACTCATACAATTGAGAAGGAAAGGATGTGAAGAAAATCTAGTGGATTTTAATATACACGTAGCGATCTAGCCACCTTTTCTCGGATACTTGCGGAGTTCTGTTTTCCTTTGTTGCGAACTCGTGAATCTTCTTGTCCAACCACTCTTCAATTTCCTTCTTTGTTAGGTTCCCGTGGCATGAGATTAGACATCCTTTAGGCAAATGCCAATCCCGGCAATGGAACCATTTGTTGGCTATGGGGGACCCGACTGAGGTTCAACAATGAGTTTATCCAAGAAAATCCCAGTACTACTGGGCCTTTCGGCAGCAGTCTGCAGAGCGCAGACTGAGGTCTCACATGAAGTAGTATGAGAGCGTGCTGGAACAAGGTTTTCGCACCCTAGGGATGTCTTGATGAGTGTTCTGGAGGTTTGCATTCCCAGCCTGTGCACTGCGCTGTACATGTAGCTTTTTATCCTTCACAACCCATGTGCACCTTAGAGAATACAGTATTATTTCGATCCAAACCTTACTATGTTATCATATTAGTGCTTAATAGTTTGTGTGGGCCCAATGTTCTTATTACTTGTTCAACTTTCAGATTAGCGCGCGTACTGGAAAAAAATATAAATGCATAAAGATCACCAGAACATAGAAATGCATATCTACAAACAGATGCACAATATTTTGAATCAATCTTATCTTTATTAATACTCAAGCTCAGTTACAGACCTGACTCCACCCTGCGCACTCAGCTGCAGGGGGTCCGTACACTCAGCTACAGACTCTACTAGGCCTCTGTGCACTCAGTTGCAGAGCCTCTACCTACCACTACAACCCAATACACTTCAGACTCACTTCTATCTTCTAACCATGACTTCACATCTATCTGTTACTTGTCAAAACTAAGAGCCTCGCTCTATTTATACAATCCCATGGTTTGCGGACCATGGGTAGGTCGACACACTTTACATTAAATTACATTATGTTAGGGCGGACGACCCTAGATTCTCGTGCTCCACGCCCGCATTTTGCGGGGTATTTGCATTATACTTGACCAAAACTCGAGCTTTAAGCCTCGAAAACATGCTATGGGGGGGATCCGCTGGCCAACATAAACTAAGGAGCAATCAAGGATTCCTTAACTTATATTTGTGAAGAAAACATATAATAATGCATAATAGTCAAGACAGAGTGCATTTAAGCAATTTTTGAAATATCATTCCATGTTATAAAATTTAGATTTTAGAGATACATAAAGATTATGAAAAAACTTGAAGGAAAACAACATTGAACATAAAAGAATACTTATTTGTTTTTAACTTTACACAAGAATCCTGTAAAATATCTGATCTTTATTCCTTGATCCAGTAATGATCCAAGGCCGGGTGTGAAGAAGTACCCTTCCAAGACCTTTTACTTTCGTGATGTGTTAAATTGCATTTTTAAAATAACATATATAGATACATCTGCATGTGGAAAAGAAGATGAACATAACAATCATCAACACATGAAGACATAGGCATTGATAACGGAATTCGTCCAGGAGGGACTACATCTCTGGGCCCTGGTGTCAAGATGTTGTAGGCTGTTGCATTAAGTCCTATCAATAATGGTGATGTACACAAGAGATGATGTCACGATCATACGATGAAAAATTCCCTCATGCAGGAGTGGCTCTAAGAGATATTCCACTACTGGAATTCTCAATCAAAAGACTCCTATCAGTATGACACAAAAACATGCATGGTGAGCATCCAGGCAACATGGCACAAAAGGGATTTCAAAAACAAAACATGCTTGATGACATCAAGAGTATCCCAACAAAATACAAGAAGGGATCTCAAAACATAGCATGATGAGTTATGACAGCAAGTACATCACATAGAAGATTCCGCATCAAATGAAGCAAGGAATCATGAAACATGTAATAAACAAGATCCTACATCAACATTAATCAAGCATCTATGCAGCATAATGCGTAAATAAGAAGTACATGAACACATCATATACCTCACAACCAAGGGCCATCTGAAGAAGTGGATGTCACACTATTGAAGCTACTTGGACCATCGATCTCAAGGCATCGATCGTATGAAGATAACTGCTCGCATATCAATGTGGACATCTGCACTGACACTTAGAAAAGTGACTAGAAGAAGAAATGAGAGAATGACAAATCTGAGTGTACCATAAAATTTGTGGTGTCGAGTAGTGCCGAATCAACTATCAAAAATCTGAATTCTGAGAAGTTGAGAATTCTAGGCTTGAGGAATCTCTTAAATTCCCCCAAGATTCCTCAAAGATTCTGTTCCATGGATGGACTGGAAATCTGAAACTTAGATGGAAAATTTGATCTCGCCATTGTGACCCCTATGGAAAACCATGAAAAACAAGTATAAACTTGACTATAATCTGACATGGAAAAATTTTACCTCGGGGAAATTTCAAGGCTCATGGTTCCGCTCACTGTTTTCACTGAAATCATGGTTCCACGTGCACTCTGGAAATGACCAAAATTCAGACCTTTGATGGAGAAATGGATAACACCATTGTGCTAGTGGCGACGAGAGGTGTAAAATCCATATAAAATTTGTCAAATTCTGACAAAGTGAAAATTTTGCCCTCCCGCAAAATTCATGGTTCCTACATTAAAATATTAATTAACTTGTCTTGAAAAGCGTGCCTGCCTTCTGCTTCGAAATTGATCGCTACAGTCTCTCTCCTCTGTCTCAAACTATGTGCAAAGGTAAAGATGACTGTTTAAATAAAATTATGGGTGGATTAACCAAGGAGCAATTATGGATCAATGGTAAAAGAGGCATATGGTTGAGGAGGGGTTGGGGGATCAAATCCCGCTCTCTATATATTTTAATAAACCACAATGATATATTAATGGGGGGTCTAGTCTGCATTGGGTGGCCCGCCCCCATACCTTCCTCCGCATCGCATGGCACATTATCGACGATCAATGTTTTTATCGACGCGCGTTGTCGGCATATATCGCAATTGGCGGTTAAGATCAACGATATATATGGTATTGGGGTGATGTAATATCGGCAATAAAATCGGCATGATAAATGGTATCGGGTTGATGTAATATTAGCGATAAAATTGTCGCTTTAATAGGGGTTTCGCTGATATATATATATATATATATATAAGGGTCGGGGCAATAGGGTGTGTGCCAGGTCCACCGCGGGTGGCCCGCCCACCTCGATATACAATTTTTTAACAATATATATATATATATATATATATATATATATATATATATATATATATATATATATATATATATATATATATATATATATATATCTGTGGAGGGTTGTGGAGGAGGGTTCGGCGGGGGTTATGGATGCCGGCCTTAACATAAATATATATATATATATATATCTGTGGAGGGTTGTGGAGGAGGGTTCGGCGGGGGTTATGGATGCCGGCCTTAACATATATATATATATATATAGATATATATATATAGATATATAGATATATATATATATATATATGCCATTTGTTTAAAGGGTTGGGGCAATTAGGCCAGCGAGGAGTTATGGTCCATCGACCTTATAGTAAATATAATTTTGTTATGAAATTTTGGGGTGGCGGGGGTGGTGGCTTGCCACCTCATAACAATTATGTTTTTGGATTTTATAAAGAAGAGGGTTGTTTGAAACTTCTAGAAAATAAGGGTCATTGGGAGAATTAACGAGGCAACAATTTCCACTGATTTTGGGAGCTAGGTTTATGCCTCGGAGTCGATCAAATTGTAGGACACTTAAACCTAGCCCACAACCCAACTTTGACCAAACTTTGATTAGCCCGTTCTGCCTCATATGAGCTCGGTTTGATGAAAAATTCCCACCTCCACGATCAGGACGACAAGACATACAGTTTGGTCTTGGGTCAAAGTCATTCTGAGCACTTTGATTTTCAAGCATTCATAAACCCTCTTTGTCTTGTGTGTCTTTTTGGAGCCACCTAGATCAATCCTCCCCATTGTGGAGCTTTTGGTCCTCCAAAAGCATAAAAAATAATCTGCAACTTCCTTTGTACCCTATCTACATCACAAGCATCCTTAAAAGGTCTCGCTTCCATCTCCTTCACCTTTGTTCTTCGGAGCCTTAAGCGACGAAATGACAGTTGCTACCTCTGCAACCTGTAGTACATTGTTTGCAAATTACATGCTTTGAATGACATGACCAACTAAAGACCCAAACGTCCCACAATTTCCACGAGTTTATAACCCATACTCGGTGGTCAAGTTTACATTAAGATGGATGCAATATCCCAGCTATGACAATAGGGCCAACATATCATTGTTGCTTCAAAAAGTGATGGGAAACACATCATCACTGCAACACATGATTTACATACATAAGGCCAAACACTATTGTTTTGACATTTTTGGAAACATAACATCATTTTCATAGTTTTAACATGCAACTCAAAATAAGATTCAAAACATGACCAGACATCATTGTTGCTGACCAAGTGATGGAAGCACATCATCACTTTTACACTTTAAAATGCAACTATTGAATTATAAAAGAATGACCATGAAACAAAAACATGTCTAGAAACCATTTTTCACTTATCAATGTGAATGTGTCACCTCCTTGAGGTGGTTTTGCTTGTCGAACAACTACTCTTCCCTGTTCACACACCGACACT